>OU015747.1:140107283-140157635 GCA_907169655.1 Acomys percivali
CACACTAGGAACACTAGACACACTAGGAACACTAGACACACTAGGAATGCTAGACACACACTAGAAATACTAGAGACTTGCTGAAAGTAAATGTTTTGACTTCCTTGGTTCTGATATTTTCAAAATCCATCCCATCCCCATGAGAGGGAGGAGTAGATTTCTGGTCAATGAAAAACAACAGTCATTATGGCTTCAAATAAGTAAGAAAATCACTTAGATTTAATCTACACATTCAATAAATAGGAAGGGCATACCTGATATATGCAGGCACTGGAGATGCACAGTGAAAAAGACAGCCAAGAACCTTCAAGGAATCCATTTATAACATGTATGATATATAGATAGATAGATAGATAGATAGATAGATAGATAGATAGATATGGTATATGCATCATAAAATTATAATTTGGAAACAAATTTGAGTCTCTAAACTTGAATAAATATGTGCTATGAATTTAAAAGCACTGGAAAAGACTGGTGTGAAAATCAGATAAGATCTAGTAAGTTGAACACATGGTTCTTCTTTTCTTCACATGAATATGTGGCCTCCCCCGATGACGTCATTGGCTGTCGCAGTCTTTCCAGCTAAGCTGAGATGTAGACTAAGGACTCTCTCGCTGTCCTGGGCTGATCACAATGTCTGCCCGAGAACTGTCCACCTGCCCCCAGCAGCTGCTACTGCTAAAAGAAGAAAACAGAGCCAAAAGACATGAATGTTTAGTCCCATAGTCTTGCATGCATAGTTATTAAACTGGATTTTAATTCCTGGGAAGAGAGCTCCAGAATTGAGGTTGACTCTCTTATCTAGCCAGAGTGCTCACTAGCAATCTGTTCTTATATTATTCTATTTCTAAAGGTTATAAGGATAAAGCAAAGTACTGTGTAAAAAAAAAAAAAAAAAGTATCTCAAGGGGATGGAGAGATGACCCAGTGGTCAAAAGCACTTGTGGCTCTTGCAGAAGACCAAGGTTCAATTCTCAGCACCCATCTGGTGATTCACAGGTATCTGTAACTCTCATTCTAGGAGACTGGGTGCCCTCTTCTGTCCTCCTCAGGAACTAGGCACGCACACAGTGCACAGATATATGTTTGAGCAAAACACCCATTCATATAAAATAAAATAATGAACAAAATGTATAGACAAGTTTTTACTGAATAAATGGGAAATTTTTGAAAAGTAAAATACTGACAAAAAAAAAAAAAAAAAAAACCAAAGGTACTAGGTGCTTTCAAAGCAATAGAACTATATATTGCTGCTGTGTTTCTGGAGGGAGCACTGTCAGAACACTAAATTTTACATGATCATCCAATAACTTTGACTGTAAAACAAAAAGGAAAAATAGTTCAAATATCCACAGAACAAGCTGATAAAGGATATTCCTACCAGTATGACATTTTTGTAGCTAATACAACAACAAAAAATATAGACTTGTGATTAGTATTTTGTGCAAATATCTACAATGTAAAATAGGTTTTTCAAATTGACATATACCCATCTTTGCTTTTTAAAAATGTGTGTGTGTGTGTCTGTGAGAGAGAGAGAGAGAGAGAGAGAGAGAGAGAGAGAGAGAGGGAGAGAGAGAGAGATTGAATGTGTGTGTATTACAAGCATATACAGGCACAAACAATCTTGAAATGTTAACATCAAATTTTTGATTTTGGCTACCTTTCCACGATACAAGTTGGAAAATGTTCCACTGTAGATTTTGAAATTAAATGAATTTTTCAATGATTATGGCTTATAGGCATAAAGTGATTTTATAATTCAGATGCTGATCTCTGTACACACCCCAACTCCACCAAATCTGGTTGTAATTCTTGTTCTAAGAATCTCCCATCTCAATCTTGTGTAAACACTGCTCCCCAATTGTCCCCTGGTATGCCAATAAAGCAGCTTACAGCCAATCACCGAGCAGGGGAGAGAATGGAGCTTGACTTCCTGCCAGCCGGGGGAGGAGTTAGAAGAGGAAGTAGGGGATTGGTCCCCAGGCAGAGGTCCAGGAGACATCTAGAGAGGAGCTGGAGTAAGAAAAGCCACAAAGTCCAAGTATCTCATGGATTTTGGCAAAGAGGAAGCCAAATTAGCTTACAGGGTTAAGAACAGAAAGATAACTGCTCAGTTATTGTGTTGTGAAACTTATTTTAAAAATGTAATAGTCTCTATTATTTTAATTCTAGCCAGGGTAAGAGAGAAAATGAGAAACGGATACAATACAACTTTATAAAAATAACTTTAACAATGGCTTTTTAAAGATTTATTTTATTTTATTTTATTTTATTTTATTTGTATGTGCATGTGGAGGAGCAGAACATTGGAGCTGTAGTTACAGCCTTCATGAGCAGTCTGAGGTGCATGCTGGAACCCGAACTCCCATCCTCTGAATGAGCAGTGACTGCTTTTCACCACTGAGCTACCTATCTGTCCCCTGTGTTTTATTTTATATTCAGAAAAAATCAGCAGAAAATTTAAATATATAATTTAAGATGAGCACATATAAGTTTTAGTTCATTACATGAAAAATAATACTGATTTTTTTTAAAGCACTGGAATTTAACATAACTTAAAATGCAGTTTTAAAATTATATATCTAAGTATGTATAAGTATGATCTAACAATACTTCTAATTATATATAGTCTAGCATTTAGCAGGATTTTCCTGATATATTTAGTTATTTTACTAATATTTATTAAGGGCTACTTTTAACAGGCTCTGGAGAATGCCTTGCAGAGATCACTGGGTAATAGCTTGAAAACTAAAACAGGAAGAGTTTAACTTTACTTCAATGCTGCTAGAAAGTAGCCATAATAATGTGTTATTAATTAGTCCTTCTCTGAGAGAGCTAGGTATTCTACAGTGAACATAAGAAATACTGATGACTAGTTCTGCCCAGAATAGAGACTGAATTGTCCTGTTTTCTCAGTAAAAGGTTGAAAAGAGACTTCTGAAAATCAATATCAAGAATGTAGGAAAAGCCAGACATAGTGTCTTATGCCTTCAGCCTCAGCACTTGGGAGGTAAGGGTAGGCAGATCTCTGTGAGTTCAAGGCCAGCCTGGTCCACACAGTGAGCTCCAGGACAGCCAATGCTACACAGTGAAACTCTGCCTTGTAGAAAAGAAAAAAAGTTGCACATATAGTATACATATATAATTAGGTTACTTTCCCAGCTTTTATGACAGTGTAGGATTATTCAGATTGTATTACGTTGATATTGTGATTATTTTCATTTTAAATAAGTATTCATCTTTGTACCTGATTCTATATCTACAATATTGTATAATACGTTTCCATATGAGTCTCAAAATCATAGTCTTTGGATGTCATAAGACATGGAGTCACTATTGCCAATGTATAGTTACTTTGTAGTTGTCAAGTATAGCTATTTTGAAGAAATACAGAAAAATATATTATAAAATAGCTAAATCTATATTTCAATTGATGATTCCAGGCATTTGTAATAAATAGGCCACAGAAAGTACTAGTTCCACATAATTTAGATAGACTATTAATAATCACAGCAATTTTAAATCAACTTGCAAGTATTAAATTGGCTGTTTATTTTCAAATATTTGCAGGAAAAATGGGTCAAAAAATCTCTAGCACCCCTCGCTCTGCATATATTCATCCCAGCTCCCCCGCCCCCACCCCAAGTAGGCAACAGCAAACAAAGAAACCCGTTGGATAGCCAGAACATGGAAACAGCCTAAGTGCCCCTCAGTAGAAGAATGGACTAAGAAACTGTGGTACATTTACACTATGGAATACTACTCAGCTATTAAAAACAAGGAATTCCCGAAATTTGTGGACAAATGGATTGATCTAGAAATTTCATAATGAGTGAGTTCACCCAGAAGCAAAAAGAGACAAATGGTATATACTCACTTATATCAAAACACTAGTCCAAGGGGTACGCCCCCATGAAAAATTTTACTTACCAGGAAAGTGGATCAGAGGAGAGGACATCCTATTGAGACTTTAGGCAAGAGTAGCATGGAAGAATGGGGAAATGGTAGGACCCACAGGGTCCTGGAAACCTACAAGAAGAACTTTATGACAGGCAGATCTGGGTCCTGGGGTCCTCCTCAAACTAAGGCACCAGCCAAGGAGAATATAGGCAGTAAACTTCGAACTCCTACCAAGACCTAGCCGACGAACATGATATTCTCCACTGTTGAGGGAGAGTGAGATCTGACTCTCACATGAACTCTGGTGCCCCTTTTCTGACCATGTCCCCTGGATGGGGAGGCCTGACGGCACTCAGAGGAAGGATAGCAAGTTACCAAGAAGAGACTCGATATCCTAAGAGCATATATATAGGGGGAGGAGGTCTCACTCAATCACAGACATAGGGGAGGGGAGAAGGGGGGAAGTGGGAGGGAGGGAAGAATGGGAGGAAACAGGGGAAAGGCTAACAATCGAGATGTAATATGAATAAATTAATTTAAAAAAAGAAAGAAACCCGTTGGAGTCAAAGAGATCACAGGTTTAAAAAGCCATAGACACAGTCTTGGGCACGGCTTAGGAGGAGACAATGTAATGAAGGTGACGATGGCAAATAGAGAAAATACAGAGACAAACACATTGTGGCTTATGTCAAGTGCACCTAACTTTCAGCTTGGTTTCATCTCTCTAAGTAACACTTTTGTAAAGACGACTAGAGACAACGCTGCAGGTGCTAGCCCTGCAGAGGACCCAACACCCTCTTCTGGCCTCCAAGAGCACGGTATGTACACAGTATGCACACACACATATTGGCAAGCACTACACATAAAATAAGAATAAGTCAATCAAAAAATAAACAATAAACTTTGCCAAGTATGACCCCTCCATTTTCAAATGATAGCTACATGGGCCATGTAAACCAATTTTAACATCCCAGGGTGTGGCTTTGGGGGGGAGTTGGGGGTGGACAGGGGGAGGTCCTTAAAACAGTTTTGTAGGATGGATTCTTCAATATCAATAAATACATAGTACCAACTAATTTGACCCTGAGTACAGTCCAAAGAAACGTTATTCTGACTCAGTAGATCTCTTCACAGATAACGGATAGTGTATGCTTGTATTTCAAAGGCCTGGATGTTCTTTAATGTCCATATAAACTGTTTAATCTGAAATTCTACATCAGATAAAACTAACAAAGTGTGTTCGGGTTAAGTAGACTTCTGTACTGCTTCTAAAGGAATTCAGTCTTCTAGCAATTAACTGAAATGACTCTAGCATGGCTTAAAATGTAACATTGTCTAATAATGGCTGTCTCTGGTTCATTTCTTCATTTTCCTAACATTTACTAAGAGAACAGTTTTAACTAAGCCCTAAGTTAACTGATTAATACCTTGTGAAGATCTCTGAGCCATAACTTAAAAGATTAAAACAAGAAGAGAACACTTTCATTTTAATAATGTTAGAAAGCAGACATGATAATTTGATCAATTAAATATTAATTGGGTCTTCTACAAGATAATTGGGTGTTCTACTTAGATGCCACAGTGAAGAAAAGAAACCGTTCCATACACTCACAGTGCTGTAGGCTAGCAAGAAAGGGTCTATATTAAGCTGCTTTCATGGCTGGAACAAAATACCTGAGACTTTTGTTTCAGGTTGCCGAGGGTTTCAGCCCACCTTTAGCAGGCGGGGCCTAGTAGAAGAACGGCAGGTCTCCTGCAAGCCTGAGGTCAGAACAAGGTGGTGGCATGATTCTGTGGTAGGGGAAGTCTGCTCATTTCTGGGCAACCTCATCCCAAGGCAACAGCAAGCGAGAATGAAAGCTAAGGACCAAAGACAAGATGTATTCTTCAAAAGCACCCCCTTGATGACCTACATCAGCACATCCCACCTTTCTAGGGTTAGAGTTTCCACCAGCTTCCAACAGTGCCCTTCACTGTAGACCAAGCTCTCAGCACACACGCTTTTGCTGGACGTTAGATTCAAATCACTGTGGCCTGTGCTCAGCATCACGTGTTAATTCACTGAGTAAGCCCACACTGATACAAGAACGGTTGAAGGAACCAGCCCCTTTAAGGACCTGCATTAAGGGAAAACGTAAAAGTCAGCCTACCCAGTCCTCCCTTAAGGACCTCCATTAAGGCCAAAGCATGTATATTTCTAGAGGGTCCAGCTTGAACCAAGGACAGACAGATATCAGATCACTGTGTGCGTGTGTGGCAGGGACAGGAAAAACCTTGAAGAGTCCAACTTGACTCAAGGTCTCAGTCTGTGCTCAGAGTCCAGCTGGACTCAAGGACAATCAGCTGTGTTTAAAGTTTCCACTACCCCTCCCCAAATAAAAAAGTTCCTAAACGCCCCCTGTGACTGCTTCAACCAATCTTTTCCATAGGTTAACTTGCCCCTCCACCCATTATCCAACCATGAAACGCCAAGACTTGTAACTCTCTGCTTGCTTTTCTGCCCAAATGCCAACCAATCACATACTGTAAAACTCATTTTTTTTTTTTGTCTAAAACCTATAAAAGGCCCATGCCTCTGCTTCTCGGGGTCTGCAGCTTGAAAGAGCTGGACAGACCCCGTCGCGTTGGCTCAATAAATTCCTATGCATTTGCATCAACAATGGCCTCCAGGAATAGACTAGAGATCTCTCTAGAGGTCTCAGTCTTACACAGTAAATCTATGAACTTAAGAACTGAGGCCTAGTTGGTGCAGAATCCGGTTGTTGTTTGGTTGGATGTACTGAGAACCTGCTCAACACTTGCGTCTCCTATAAAACACATTATTTTTCACCCTGCCCGTGTCTAGCTGTATGACTGTTCATCTGAGGGCATCTCCCATGAGCTGGAGTAGCTCTGAGGTGTAGGACATCAGCAAGAGTAACAGCTCACTGAAGTCCAAAGTCAGTGTCTTCTCTTTGCCTGTTTCCCCACCATGTCCCCTCTCTGGCGTCCCCTGGGAGCATACTCCGCCACTCCCCCCCCCCATTACCCACTTCTGCTTGATTTGTTACGTTGAGTATGCTGGGGAGCCCAGCTGCACATATCACTGATCAATACCTTTGTCTTTTTCCTGTACTTGATTGATAGCCTTGTGACCTCTGAACAATTTTCCACTGAAAAATCAGGTGAAATGTTTCTTTTTAATTTCTTAGGTTTATTTTATTTTATGAATATGATGGTTTTGCTGCATGTATGCATGTGCACCCTCTGTGTGCCTTGTGCCATTATATTCCCTGGAACTGGAGTCCCAGGTGTCTGTGAGCCACCATGTGAGTGCTAGGAGCAGAATCTGCACCTTCTAAATGGCAGCACATGCTTTAAAAGGCTAAGCTATCTTCTTTAGTCCTAGGCAAAATTATTTTTATCAGATGGTGCAACAATTTGAATGAGAATGGCCCTGAAAAGCTCATGGATTCACATGCTTAGCCCCCAGTTGGTGAACTGTTGGGAAGGATTAGGGGGTATACCCTTGATGAAATAGGTGTGTTATTGGGGTGAGCTCTGAGGTTTTGGAAGCCCATGCTGGTCCACTCACTGCCTCTCTCTGCTGGCCATCTGTAGATCAGGATATAGCTCTCAGCTACCTCTCCAGAACCATGCCCGCCTGCCTGCTGCATGTTCACCACCATGACAACAATGGATTTGCCTCTGTAATTGTAAGCAAGCCCCCAATTAAATGCCTTCTTTTATAAGTTGCTTTGATCATGGTGTCTCTTTACAGCAATACATCAGTAACTAAGACAGATAGCTTTGTAACTTTATTTATTATGAATTAATCATAACCTGTAATCAGAGAGAGATAACTAAGAATAATTTGCTGGATACAAAATTAACTTTAAAAAAATCAGTAGCCCTCCTGTATACAAGCGACAAATGGGCTGAGAAAGAAATTAGGGAACCAGCACCCTTCACGATAGCCATGAATAATATAAAATATCTTGGTTTAACTCTAACCAAGCAAGTCAAAGACCTGTATGACAAGAACTTCCAGTCTCTGAAGAAAAAAACTGAAGAAGATATCAAGATAGAACAGTCTCTCATGTTTGTGGACCAAAAGGTTTAACATAGTAAAAATGGCCATCTTACCAAAAGCAATCTACAGATTCATTACAATTCCCATCAAAATATCAGCACAATTCTTTACAGAGCTTGAAAGAGCAATCTTCAATTTCATATGGAAAAAAACAAAAACCCAGAATAGCTGAAACAATCCTCCTCAATAAAAGAACTTCTAGAGGTATCTCCATCCCTAACTTCAAGATGTACTATAAAGCAACAGTAATAAAAACTGCATGGCACTGGCATAGAAACAGACTGGTGGATCAATAGAACCAAATTGAAGACCCAGAAATAAATCCACACACCTATAGACACTTGATTTTTGACAAAGAAGCCAAAACCATACAATGGAAAAATGATAGCATCTTCAACCAATGGTGCTGGTCTAACTGGATGTCTGCATGTAGAAAAACACAAATAGATCCATATTTATCACCCTGCATAAAACTCAAATCCAACTGGATCAAAGACATAAGGATAAAACCAGATACATTAAATCTATTACATGAGAAAGTGAGGATAAGCTTTTAATTCATTGGCACAAGAGACAATTTCCTGACTAGAACACCAACAGCTCAGGTTCTAAGATAAACAAATAATAAATGGGACCTCATGAAGCTGAAAAGCTTCTGTAAAGAAAAGGACATTGTCAATAGAACAAAACAACAGCCTGCAGATATGGAAAAGATCTTCACCAACCCTACATCTGACAAAGGGCTAATATCCAAAATATATAAAGAACTCAAAACACTAAACACCAACAAACCAAATAAATAACCCAATTAAAATGGGGCACAGAGCTAAACAGATAATTCTCAACAGAGGAATCTCTAATGGCTGAGAAACATTTAAAGAAATACTGAATGCCATTAGTCATAAAGGAAATGCAAATCAAAATGACTCTGAGATTTCATCTTAAGCCCTTTAGAATGGCTAAGATAAAAAACTCAAGTGGCTGCACATGTTAGCTAGGATGTGGAGAAAGGGGAACACTCCTCCATTGCTGGTGGGAGTACAAACTTGTACAACCACCTTGGAAATAATTGAGAATAGCTCTGTCTCAAGACCCAGCTATATCATACCTGAGGATATACCTAAAAGATGCTCCACTGTACCACCAGGACATTTTCTCAACTATATTCATAGTATCTTTATTTGTAATAGCCAGAAACTGAAAACAACTTAGATGTCCCTCAAGCAAAAAATGGATAAAGAAATGGTGGTACATTGACACAATCGAATACTATTCAGCTATTAAAAACAGGGAAATCATACAATTTGCAGGCAAATGATGGAACTAGAAATGATCATCCTGAGTGAGGTAACCCAGATTCAGAAAGACACACATGGTATGTACTCACTTATAAGCGGATATTAGTCATGTAGCACAGGATAACCATATTACAATTCACAGACCTGAAGAATCTTAAGTAACAAGAAAATCCCAAGGGATGATGCTTGAATCTCAGTGAGAAATGGAAACAGAATAGACAGAGGAACTGCTTGAAGAAAAGGAACAGGATAGGAGAGGCAGTGCCAACTAAACTTGGCCCAGGGGGACTTGTGGATACTAAAACACCAACCAAGGACCACTTATGGACTGGACCTGGGCCCCTATACATATATATCCAATGGGCAGCTTGGCCTTCATATGAATTCCTGAGTAAGGGAAGTGGGGGTTGTCTCTGACAAGGATTCTGTCACTTTTTTTTATCACTTCCCCCAGCAGGGCTGCCTTGCCAGGTCACCATGGCAGAGAATGCACTCAGTCCTGATGCAACTTGATATTCTGGGAGCAGGATGGGGGACTCCCCTTTGCTGAGGGCTTGAAGTTGAGTGTGGACAGCTTTGGTTAAGTCAAGGCCTTTGAGAACTAGATGGGGATTTGTAGCTGTCTGGAGACACGTGACCAGGAAGAGTGCAGCTGGTAGTCCTTTTGGGGGTGTCAATTATTTCTTCTCAAAGGAGATTTGCCAAAAAGAAGAATTTTATTAAATCTGTAAATGATATTTATACAAAATCTGCATGGTTCTCCACACACTTCTATGCCACATCTTTAATAAGCTGACTATTACAAGTCTACAAACACACAATATACTTCCATCCATTTATTGACTATAAACAAGTATCTACACACAGTACAGTGACAGAACAATCCTTGAACCCGGGAAGTCAGTGCCGCCACAGCTTCCCTGAAGCTCAGGAGCATTTGACTAGCTGTGTGGCTCCAGACTGTGTCAATGTCTTTGGCCCTCCCTTTTCTGTTCACTGACACTTAGCTGGTTATCTCAATGATCCTCTTCAAATAGCAGGCTTCTTTAAATTGTTCTGTACTTATTTTGGTTTTTAATTTTTTTTATTACTTTGTAGCTCATTAAATCATCTTTAGGACCTGGTGGTCAAGTTCTGTTTAATCTATCAGTTCTCAAAGACAATGATGAGTAATCAGCCATTTCCAAAAGCCTGGGGTTCACCATAAAACATGGGGTCAGGTTCAGCTTCCATTTGGCTCTTTTGCATGGCCCCTAATGACCTTCTATCTTCTCCATTTGCCATAGTTCCCACCATGGTGCCCTGGAGACGTTCAGTATCACAACAACGGGGGGGGGGGGGGGGGGGGGGGGGGGGGGGGGGGGGGGGGGGGGGGGCGAGGTCAGTGGGTATGAATTTGGCAGTAAATTTGATGATGAATTTGGTGGTAAATTTGATGGTGAAGTTTGTGAAAATGGTTTTAATTATGGTTCCTTACTCACATATTCATAGCAATGGGAAGAAAGCTTTTCCGGGTGACATATTCCACCCTGTATTCTGTCTCCAACCAAATACAAGTCTTTGTCCTCCGATGGGAAACCTGAGAAAGTTCACGTGGTCCCTCAAGGATGAAGTAAAGAATGCTCTCCTGGAAGTGCTTCTCTGCTTAAAAGGATCAATAATTCCCAAATCCTCGTTTAATCCTCTAAGGCTTACTTATAACAACCCAAACACGCTGGTGCCATAGTTTGAGCAGGACCCCTGGAACCAGACCTGTGCATCATAATGTTCTTCTTGTAGGTTTCTAGGACCACCTGGATCCTTCTATTTCCCCATTCTCCCATGCTTTTCTCACCTAAAGTCCCAATAGGATGTCCTCCGCTCTGACCCATTTTCCTGGTAAGTGAAGACTTTCATGGGACATGCCCCTTGGGCTAGTGTCTCTATATAAATGAATATACACCATTTGACTCTTTCTGCTTCTGGGTGAACTCACTCATTATGATAATTTCTAGTTCAATCCATTTGTCCACAAATTTCGGGAATTCCTTGTTTCTAATAACTGAGTAGTATTCCATAGTGTAAATGTACCACAGTTTCTTTATCCATTCTTCTACTGAGGGGCACTTAGGCTGTTTCCATGTTCTGGTTATTATGAATAAGGCAGCTATGAACATGGTTGAGCATATGTCCCTGTTGCGTGGTGGAACATTTTCTGGGTATATTCCAAGGAGTGGCCAAGGACATTATAGCCAGTAAACTGCGAACCCCTACCCAGATCTAGCCGGTGGACAGGACATTCTCCACCGTTGAGTGGAGAGTGAGGTCGGACTTTCATGCGAACTGTGGTGCCCCATTTTTTGACCATGTCCCCTTGATGGGGAGGCCTGGTGGCACTCGGAGGAAGGATAGCAGGTTACCAAGAAGAGACTTGATAACCTATGACCATATACAGGGGGAGGAGGTCCCCCTCAGTCACAGACATAGGGGAGGGAAGTAGGGGGAAAGCAGGAGGGAGGGGATAACAATTGAGATGTAATATGAATAAAGTAATTTTAAAAAACCCAAATACAAACAAACCAGGAAAGAGTTCAGGGTTTTATCTGTTGCTAACTTGAAACCTAACACAAGCACAGCGGTCATTTTCATCATAGAAGTGACACTTTTGATGCCGTATGATGTGATGGCTTTTGCGTCTTCTTTTACTAATAGAACGTGATGGACCAAAGCAGTAAGCTCTAAGGGTGCAGACGCGTCCGACATTTTTAGGGTGTAAAGTTACTTTAACATTTAGAAGTGATTTTTTTTAATTACAGGCTTTAGGCGTGAGGATATTAGATTCCTCTTTTTTGTCTTTAAATGAGTTTCCCTTTATATAAAATTTTGATTAGCTCCTCTGAAAGAGTTTAATTAAAAAACCCTGATGATTCTTTCTTATTAAGATCTTTTAAGGAGTAATCTAACTTGTTTAATGTTTAAACTAATTTTTAAAGGATTTGCACATCTCACCTAAGTATCCCCATTTGTAAGTTTTTGCCCAACTTTGAGGACTCAGAACTCACCAGGTAAGACAGCCAAGCTTAGACAATAAAGGAACCAATCAAAACAGAGAGCTGGTGAAAACGTATTTGAACAAGGGGGTCACGTCCCAGCCCCAGCAAGCAGCTTTGGCCACAAGGTTCTGGCTTTAGAATCTAGGATACAAGGAAGGGGTTGTGAAATCTCCCTCTGTGACTAAGGGAAGCCACTGAGGTCAGGCGCGCGTCAAGGGTGTCCCTGCCTGGAGGCCCAATAAAGCCTTTGCATGAAGCTGTGAAGGTGAAGTATGGGTTGCCTTGGAGATCCCAAGATGTTGGAGATGCTAGAGCCACGGGATACCAGGGAGTGGACCCAGCCCAGGAGAGAGGAGTGTGTGCAGGCGACAAAGCTGAAAGGAGCTGGAGCTCTGAAGAGCAGCACTTTGACATCACACATGGAGATGCAGATGCCCAGCTGGTTTTCAGCTTTGCTTTAGGCCAGTATTTCCTCACTACGCTCATTCTCCTTTTTGGAATGGTAACGCATATCCTATGCCATTGTATATCGGAAGCATGTGATCTGCTTCTTTTTTTTTTTTTTTTTTTTTTCATTTTGATTTTATAGGGGACTACAGGTAAGAGATGGCATGAATCTCAGGAAGAGACTTAGAACTTTGGACTTTAAAACAGTATTGAGACTGTGATATACCAAGGGAACTTTTGAAGCTTGGCAGATTGTGTTTCTGCATTATGATATGTCTTCAAGCCTGGGGGCAAGGGAGTGAAATGTGATGGTTTCACTAGGAACTGCCCCTTAAGCTCATATCTTTAAATGCTTGGCCTATACGGAGTGGCACTATTAGGAGGTGTATCTTTGTTGGAGGAGGTGTGGCCTTGTTGGAGGAGGTGTGGCCTTGTTGGAGGAGGTGTGGCCTTGTTGGAGGAAGTGTGTCACTGGGGGTGGACTTTGAGCTTTCCAATGCTCAGGTCAAGCCCAGCATCTCTCCTCCGTCCCCTCCTGTCTCCCTGCTGCCTGCAGATCCAGATGCAGAAATCTCAACCTACTTCTCTTGTGCCATCTTTGCCTGCATGCTGCCATGTTTCTTGCCAAGATGACATTGGACTAAACCCCAGTCCAGCGCTTTTCTTTATTAGAGTCGCCATGGTCACAGTGTCTCTTCACATCAACAGGAAGCCTAAGACAAGGATGTTCATGGGAAAGAGGTTGAGACCGTGACACTGTAAGGCTATTGTCATAGAAATCACTGATGGAGGCAGGGACTCCACTCAGAGCACTGTGGGGAGAAAATTCACCATTCTTGTGTGCCTACCTGCCACTCATGGTTATGACACAGAGAGAGTCCCTTCTCTGCTGGCTTACACTAGTCGCACGAGTTGACGCTAGCTTGCACTGAGATGTTAGTACAGGAAGAGAGGAACAAAATTTCTGAGGGCAGAAGCTCACCCTGCGCTTAGGAGTGGGCAATGGCATCTCCAGTGTGGAAAAAGACACTGATTGCAAATGACTGCTATACAGCCAATGAGAACAAGTTTTGGAAAATATCAAAGTGAACAATAGACAAATTTCCAGGCTAAAGCAAGGATTTATCAGCACTATATAAGCGGAGGAAATGAGGGCCAGCAAGTGGCACCACTTCAAAGGATCACAGGTAAATTAGGTTAGACTCTGACTCACACCTCACACTGGGCTCTTTCTTACTAGTGGCAGGCAGGTTCACAATGGCCGTAGAACCCTTGACATCTTTGGAAGCTGAATTTCCCCCTTCCCCCTCAATAACTGTAGACATAAGGTTATTGTGTAATTCAAATGCTGATTTCTGCCCACCCCCCATATCTGGTTACAATCCTTGTTCTGAGACTCTCCTGTCTCAATGCTGTGTAAACACTGCTCCCTAATTGTCCCTTGATATGCCAATAAAGAGGCTTGACAACCAATGTCTGAGCAGGGGAAAGAATAGGGGTGGACTTCCTGCCTTCCAGGGGAGGAGGAGTTAGAAGAAAAAGTAGAGGATTCAGCCACAGGCTGAGGTCCAGGAGACACCAGGAGAGGAGCTGGAGCAAGGAAGCCATAAAGTGCATCTCTGGGATGTACACCGGGAGGAAGCTGGATTAGTTTAGAGATTTGAGATTTCAGTAATAACTGCTCAGGTATTGTGCTGTGAAGCTTGTTAAAATAGTATAATAGAGTCTCAATTATTTGGGTGGTACCTGGGTTAAGAGAGAAACTGAAAAACAAACACAAATTTATAAAAATAACTATGATAGACAACCAAGTCTATCTAGTGTGAATCCTTCACTAAGGCACCCAATGTGAATATTTACATTTTTTGTTACAGAAATAGGAATGCATTAGGGGCTGGGGAGAGCAGTCACTCAGGAAAGCCCTTGCCTTGTAAGTATGAGTCTCAGAACTCGGGTGTAAGAGGCAAGTATAGTGTTTGTAATCCCAGTTCTGGGGTGGCAAAAGCCAGGCAGAACCTTGGGGCTCATTGGCCAGCTTAGACATCTAGGTATAAGAAATAGTGATCCTCACTTCATAATAAGAATGAAGGCGAAAATATTACAAGATGTCATCAAATCTTTCCAGGCAAATATGCATGGTTGGGAAAGTAAGGAGGCCTGACTGATGGCACCCCTGACGTCTGTAAGGAAGACACTTCCCAGAAAGACCCTTTTTGACGCTCTTCTCAGACACTCAGTCTGTAGATGTGGAAGACAACGTGGGGTGTTTTTTTATATATATATTCCATTTGTTGGACTGTAATTAAGTGGAGAAATCTTTGTAAACGCATTTGGCCTTTGAACTTTGGGGGAGTGAGAATTTGTCTTTCCACCAAGTTCAAATGAGACCCAGCAAGTGATTATGGCTTTTTCTGGAGTGGTAGCGACATGCCAATTTTGCTCAAGTCAAGAAGTGTTTATGTTTTGAATTAACTAATAAAACAGAGGATGCTAAAAATAAATGCTGAGCCACAACACGTTAAAACAATTACACAGCAGTGTTCTAGTAAACAAAAGGCTTAGATGATATTGCCCTTACACTGGCTGTTTTGTTTTGTTTTGTTTAACCAAAAAGCACTAACATGCAAAGGGCCTGAGCCGTGCCAGGGCTGGGATGATGCTTGTCGGATGATGCTACCATGTTGCACTCCTGATGCTCTGGAGCCAACTCATTTGCATTCACCACATGACTTTGCCACACAGCATTGTTGGCATGGCCAGTGGGCTTCAGTGAAATGAGGTAAACTGTTCCACTATGACACTGTTAAATATACAAACAGGAAAAGTAGCAAAATAAAGCCACTTTGGGGTGAGGGGACTTGAGGGGAGCAGATCAGGTGACACAATCTGCATTCTGTCCTTACTTATTTACCTTCTCCCCTCCCCCTCTTCTCCTACTCTCAACTTTCCTTGTTTTTTTTTTCCCCTCATAACATTGTTTGATGATTTCTTTTTTACTTTTATGAATGTGTGTGCACGTGTGCTCAGGCCAAATGAGGACACCTGACCCCTGGAACTGGAGTGACAAACAGTCATGAGCTGCCCCAACAGGGTTCTGGCAACCAAACTAGTGTTCTCTGCAAGGACAGGAAACATTCTTAATTGCTGAGCTGTCCCTCGCAGCCCCTCCTCATGGCATTTTAAAGCAAACTCAAGATATCATATATTTCATCCCAAAATGCTACAGTGTGAATTTCCTTGAAGGTGGCAGAGCACAATGGCAGGTGCTTGCAATCTCTGCAACTCAGGAAGCAGAGACAGGAGGGTCAAGAATTCACCATGGCTACACAGTGACATGCTGCCTCAAAAAAATATGTATACTTAACAATATCACTAGGACCATGAAAATGATTTAACTCTGCCTTTTGTCTAATACCAGCCATGTTCTGACTTTACCTATTAACTCAAATATATATACAAGTGTCAGAAAGAGCTCAGCAGTTAAGAGCACTGGCTGCTCTTCCAGAGGACCTGGGTTTGATTTCCAGCACCCACATGGCAACTCACAACCATCTGCAACTCCAGTCCCAGGGTGATCTGATGCCCTCTTCTGGTTTCTCTGAACACTTCACTCACATGATACACACACACACACACACATATCAGTAAAAACACCCATGCACACAGAATAAAAATAAAAACAAAATGGAAAAAAAAATCTTTAGTCTTTCTATCTTTCAAACAACTGGCATGTTCAGAATTTTTATTGCTTTGAATTGAAGTCATTGATTCTATTTGAATGTATTAAATAAAATGATGTGTTTCTCATGGGATTCACCCGTGCCGCCCACCTCCCACAGCTCAGTGAGTTGTCAGTGGACAGGTCAGCTGGAGCTCCATCTCGGCTCTTATATTTATCTGCTGTGTGCTCTCACACAGGCCCCATAACCCCATAAGCCTCTGTTTCCTCTCCCTCAGCAGCATCCCAAACAGTAGGAATGAGAGGAAGAATCACGCACCAAATCCCTGACTACAATAACCAGAATCCCTCAAGCACTCAATGAGCCCGGTGTGCTGCTTCTGTGTTGTACTGTTTTGGAAACACTGCGTTTATGCTCTGTACTCGGTGATCTGTCCAGCATTTCAAGCACACTGGATCTAGGTTTATATTCTTAAGGAAAGATGCCTATGATACAGGCACTAGGACAGCAGCAGGGTCTCCTGTACCAAATCTGAACTTGTGCTAAGCTGTATAGCAAATATAACCCACAGGGGTCCAAAACAGGCAAGAAGCACATCCCTGCTGGACCAGTGCAGGCTTCAGAGGAGGAAATGAAGTGACTCCAGACCTCACTGGCTTCTCCCTCAGCTTCGGGTTCTTCCCCACCGATTTCTATCTCCTCTTTTCCGATATTGGTTCTAACAGCTGCTTGTTGGGTATTGATGATTGTTAATGCTGTGTCAACTCTTGACCATCTCTGTCCTCATCCCTAAAGTGGGTCCAGCAAGACTTGCTTTGTATGATGCTTGTGAGACAGTGAAATGTGTGGGTAAACAAACACCTCAGCCTCCTCCCCACTGATTAAATTAGGATGGTTTCCCTCTATGACCCTTCTCCCTCTGCCTCAGACATGCTATTTTCTCCCCCCCACCACCACACCCCTTTCCTGTTTTATTTTTCTTTCCCCTCCATAGTCATTGCCTTCAGGCGTGTGGCCAGTCTGCTGTGCCCTGCCCTGAGCAATGTCCGCAGCATCGGAAATGATTACCACCACTGCCAGAAGCAATAGTAGCTGCCAGTCCCTATGTGGCACTTTATAAACCTAACTGGCTTCACATGGCATTATTTTTAAACCTGATCATAACTTTATGAACACATTCTTTCCCATTTTCTAAGTAACTTAGCCAAGGAGTATTCAGGAACGAATGAACATGTTCTTTGCCAGTGCTCTTACCTACTGTTAGCTCCATCTCAGCTAACAATGCAGGGTGAACCAGACAGGCTGGCTCACAGCCAGGACTGTGGGAGGCTCATCCACCAGCAGGCTGCCCTGGGCTACAAAGTGAGACCCTGGCTCATCAACAGCAAACAAAAAACAAAAAACAGTGGACTAGTGCTGCTCAGTCAAAACATGCTTACTGCTTGAGCATGCAGACCTGATTTGGATCCCCAGATCTCACTTAAGCATCTGGGCCTGGTGGGACAAAAGTGTAACCCTAGGGCTTGGGGGGGAGGGGAGGGCAGAGACAGAGACAGAAGTATCCCTGGAGCTTATTGGCCAGCCAAACCTAGCCTGACTGTGAGCTCCAGTGGGAGGCCTGTCTCAAAAACTAAAGTGCAAGAAATGGGGAAAGGTATTCACTATCAAACTCTAGCCACAGGTAAGCTAATGCATACACACATCCATATGAACACATATGTACACCAAAAAGAAAAAATTGTATGCACATATATACAAAAGAAAAATACAGTGTAGGATGACAGTTGCTTCTTCTAGCTTGAAACTGATAAGACTGATGTGAGAAAAGCCTCCTTGTGGCTCTGTTTATTTTGTTACTGTTGGTTAAAATAGCTAGTTTTGAAAGAATATCACACACACACACACACAGAGGAAATCACTCTGATTTTCACAGATCTGGCCATGCCACACTTTTTCACAATGGATATTTTAAAGGAAGCAGCTGCTGAAGGAATGTGGAGATTCTGCATTCATGTGTGTAAGGCGTGCTATGTTTCTCTTCCTCAAGGAAACACCTGAGGCTGGGTAGCACGTAAAGGAAAGATGATCGATCATGGACCTCACGCTTTCATAGCGAAAGCTTAGGCAGCCCTGTTTAGCCTCTTCTGAGAAGTGAGAGCTCCCTGACTACATTACCATGAGGCAGGCAAACCGAGGGAATAGCCTATCAACCTAGGACACCACTTGGGTTGCGCAGTAATTCTAGTGATGCCTTCAGCAGCGTGAGACTCTTATTTGCTCATACGGTGTACACTCACCACACTGAACAATCAACCTAGCAACCTGCTAGCAACTTGGACCCAAGTGGATTGTCTTCATAACTCAATCAGGAAGTCACTGTCAAGCTTCAGTTAATAGCTTCCAAGGGTTGCGCCTGCATGACTCAGTCATGTCACAGAAGACCCTGCCTCTTAAACTACCATTGCCACGCAACTGCACAAGGTACTTTGTTGCAGGGTATGTGGTCACACTGTGGACCCCAGGATTGTGTTGTTTACTGAGAAAATCTGTTTCTAGTTGTGGTGTGGCTCAGCCCTAGCACACTTCTTTAATCCAAGAGCTTTCTGCTTAAATATTATAAACAGAATTAAATAAAGTCAACCATAGGTCAAGAGGCAGAGCAAGCAACCAGTTGACAGGGGGTGAGCATAGGAACAAACATACAGAGTGAGAGAAAGCCAGGGGGACAGACAGAGAGATGCACAGGAAGTAGAAGGGAGGGAGATACAGCTAGGGGGTTTGGAGACTTCATGGGGAAGGGACTTCTTCTTCTAGGACATCAGCTATGGAGGAAGGTCAGCTGGGTGCTTTCTCTGCCTCTCTGAGCTAGCAGGCTTTCACTCCAACATCTGGCTTCCAAGTCTTCATTGGTGGTTTTGTTAAAAACAACAGTATCTCCCTACAGCACATGACCCATTGGCCATAACCCTCACACCAGAGCACATTTCACAGGAAGTAGAGTTACAGCAGCAAGCAGGGCTTCTGCAGGATAACCGTCTCATCCCTGTGGAAGAGGAGTGGGAGAACCAGGAACCTGCCAAAGGCAAATGAGATTCCTGCCGATGGAGATCAGCAAGGAGTTGACCAGCATCCACCTCCACCCAGGGTAGCTCCACTAAGGGGGCTGCCTGCCGGAACTGGACAGTAGCATAGTACCCTGCCATGCACCGTTGGGCTGTCAAATAACATAAGCCAAGTGGGTATCTCAACATAGTGATAGCTAAATTATGTTCTTTATTTCCCAAAAATCTATGGCCAGCCAGCATAATCTGTTGTGTCACAAGCCAAGGAAAAGCATCCTGCAGGGGTGAGCACTCGCTTCTCTCTTTAATGTTTTGCTCTCACAGTCATCCTTAGAGGAACTGAGCCCTAAAATTATACATTCTTTTGTTTCACTTCTCGGAGCAGTCCCCGGTGGGAAACTTTGAATATAACTTATTGCTAAAAATTGTCCAAATATTTATAAGATACAACTTACCGAGTATGAACTTCAGCTGTTTTTTAAACCTTCTTCCCAAATACAAGGTAATTTGGACATTATAAGTGATGGTATAAAATAATGCTATTTGTGTAGAAAAAAAAAAAAAACTCTGCTGGTGCCATACTTTTAAAATATAATAAAACAGATTGAAAAAAAAACAATGCAGAGAAGAAAGCAATTCAATGACTTTGGCTGAAAAAGAGTGGCTGAGGGAGGGGGAGGGGGCAGAAAAGGAAGTGGGATTCCGAAAGGAAGCAAATGCCATCATCCTTATTGTTTAATAGGTGCGATTTGTCAGATATATCAAAGCCCTCCATAAACTACTGGATCTGACAAAATTCTTGCTCAGGAAAATAAGTCAGAGACCCAAGGGTGCTAGTGGGAGCCATTACTAAAGCACATCCATCAGGGCACTAGAGACCCAGAGCCTCTGCTTAGCTTTCCTCACAGCAGGGTCCCTCGCAGGGCCAGGACCATAATGCCCCCCATCAGAACAACCAGCTCTCAGTGGGTGGTCTAGAAACTCTGAAATGAAAAGGGACAGGCTAGTTAATGTGCTAATGATAAAAGCCAAGTCAGGAAGAATGCGCTTCTAAGCCCCGTTGACATTAGCAGTATCAGCTATGGAGATGGTGCAGCCTTGGCAGACCCGGCTTCCAGAGTGGAAGAGCAGCGCAGTGGCGCCACCCACATGAAGCTATTCTGACAGCTCTTTCTGGGACTTTCCCCTCCGGCTCGATGATTTGCACTTGCTTCAGAGATCTCTCAAACCAGTTTTAGGTTGATCAGGAAGAAGACTAAGACTGCTGTACACAGTTTTGTACATCCTCAAAGTACCTGGCCCAGAGCAGGCGCTCCTGAGAGACATTTAAAGAATGATGGCTGGATGCTTCCATTGTGATGTATTATGACGTAGGCATAAAATGGTTTAGATTCAATGAGTAGACGTGGGTGGTTGGACTACGCAGTTCATTCAGTGGAAGAGAAGAGCCAATGTAATGGTCAGAGGCCATTTCTCCCCATGCAACAAAGATTTGGGAAAGGCAGCCTGACAGAGACAAAGAGCTGTCACTTACATTCACTGAGGAACTTTTCCTAAAGAACCCTTGAAATGTCTAGGTCTCTGGAGATGAGGAAGGGTGAGTCAGCCTTGAGAACCTGCCAGCCCTCTCATCTTCCATCCCAGCCACTCCCTAATCACAGGAGAGAAACACAGGTGTGTCACTTTTCAAAGTCACACTCCAAGGATCAATGTTCAAACTCCTCAGAAAAACACATTTTGGTGTAAAACTTATTTTCTATGAAAGTCAATTAGGAGTTTCCCCCCAAAAAAGTACTTTTATATTTTTTTTAAAAAATCAATATTCAGACTTTTCAGAAAAATATCTACCTCAATGGTTTAGGGAAATTCTACAAAATTGTGCAAATAAGATGTTTGTGTGTGTGTGAGAAACACAGGCCTTGGTGGAGGGTTATCCACTAGAACATGCTGGGCTGGCAGCCATGGACCAACTGAGTCTGAGCCCTGGTAAAGCTTCAAGTTTCTAAACTGAGGATCTATTTTTTTTCTCTACTGAGTAGGGAATAAAACATTTGATATAGATGAGTTTTAAATATTTCATATTCGGCTAGAGTAGACATTCTCCTTCTTATCAAAAAGTAACTGTTAGGTGAACAGATTCATTTCTGTTCCTGACAAAACACCCTGACCAAAAAAGCAACTTTGGGGAGTAAGGGCTTTGCTTCACCTCACAGTTCCAGGTGACAGGAACTTCAGGCATCTGGTCACATCATAGCCACCGTCAAGAGCAGAGAGAAATATGTACACATCTGCGTGTGTTCAGCTTGATTTCTCTGCTCTTACACAATTCAGGACCCCTGCCTAATGAACGGTGCCACTCACACCGGGCTGGGTAGGCCCACATCAACTAACTTAATAACTTACAATCCGGAGCAGTCTCAGAAAGACCTCACTCTAATTTTAATTACCCCTGCAAACTCTCTTTCCCATATGATACACTAGCAGGTGCCAATGACTAGAATACAGATGTCTTCAGGAGCTGACTCTCAGTCAGGCCCATGCTCACAAGCGTATGTTAACCCTGAGCTGGGCACTTCACACAAGGCACTGAGTGAAGCCCTAATACCAGCATTTTGAGGTCAGCCTCAACTTGAGTCAAGTTCCCACTACATCACTTCCTGTGACCTCCAGACTCTGCCCCGCCCAGAGATATACATGGAAACCACCAGGCAAGGTACTCAGATGCCTGGTGATAGTGTTCATTCATGCATAGGCCTGCCACTGACAAATACACACACCTGGGCCCTACCTCTAAAATCTGACAATGCCCACTTTTGCATTTCCTAGGAAAAGTCAGACACTCAACCTCAGTCCGCCTCCCAGGATCAATGAGTCACTGCCACCGTACTGCTGCCTCCTGCCTGTGCCTTTAGGTGATCAAAGCTAAGACTTTATAATGAACATTTATAATATTTTTGGCAATAATGATCAAGCTCACTGTCTCATTTCTTTTTCTTTTAAAGCTCGAGGGTAGTCTACAGTCATGTCTAAATAATTATACTGTTAAAGATATGAAATAAAAGCTTTAAAACTTACATTTGTGGCACACTGCATCTGTTTTGTTTTTTTAGGCAGAGTATCATGTAGCCCAGGCTGATCTCAAATTTCTGGTCCCTCTGGCCCCCACTTCTCAAACACTGGGATTATAGTCACATGCAAGCACACTTGATTTATAGCCTTCTGGGGATCAAACCCAGGGCTTCAGAAATGCTAGGCAGGCACTCTACCAGACAAGTTGCATCCCCATCCCCATGAGGTAAACTGAGTCTCAAATGTGAGTGTTTATTTTTATAAAAATAAGAAGATTCACACATGGGATTAATGTATATATATGTTAATAAATGGCTCTGTGAATATGTTAGGGGACAAAGATGTTCTATAATAAACAGCACACACTTGTCAAAACATAGACGGTAGTAGATTAAAGAAACAGTCTTTGATACTTATATAAATAAAGTCCTAAGTTCGACAAAACAGCCTGAGCAATAGTTTAGCACGCTCGGATGGAGACACTGTTCTCTGGAAAGGCTGTGGACATGGTACAGTACCTCAGTCCACCTGGCTACCTTCACGGCTTACGACTGTTCCCTTTTGTCCCTCTTCCTTTCTGATGGACCAGCACAGCCAGGGATAGGTGCACAAGAGAGCAAGGAGGAGCATATGGGAGGGTTTGGAGGGAGAAAAGAGAAAGGGAAGATTACATAATTATATCATAATCTCACACAATAAAAGAATCTCTTTTATTTCTGAGGCCCAAACCTTTATTTCAAAAGTTCTGTGACTAAGATTGGCAGTTTGCTTTTCCTACTCCCCACTCATATTGAAGGAATAAGGGAGAAACACAATAAAATATCTTATCTAAGTGATTTCAGAGAGCAATACAGGGCAGCGAGCAGCAGGGAGCATGGCCACCACTCCCGGTCCAGGGAAAGAAAGGCTGCTTGGGTGAGCTATCATGCCTGTGTGCCTTAGAATAGCAAACAGAGGAGAAGAAACGCCTAGAGCCATGTTCACAAATTTTATCACTGATGCCACAACCTTTACACACGTGACTTCGTGTGCATGTGATATGAGGGGTGTGTAATAAACAACTGCATGTGTGTACTGGTCTGTTTGTCATCTGTCTGGGCTGAAAGGAAGCAAGTTCAACGTTTTGTCCAAAGCTCAGACAACTCTTCAGCTAAAAAGTACCCTGGGGCTGGGAGAGGCCCAGTGGGTAAAGTTTTTACTTCGCAGGCACCAAGACCTGAGTTCCAATCTCCAACACTCACAGAAAACCTAGTGTAGTGAGGGCAAAATAGGTCAGGGACAGGAGGATTCTAGACACGCACTGGCCAGTCATTCCAGCCAGCTGCAGATTCCGTGAGAGTGTCCAAAAATAAGGTGGAGCAATTGAGGAAGATATTTGATGTCAACTTCTGGCCTCTACATGCTAAGGCAAGGGCAAGTGTGCATGTACGCTAGCACACACATATCGATACACCTATCTAGTGTAATGTGTGCCCAACAATGTAGCACCCTTTTTCAGTGTCCACCTGGCTCCCGTCCTTCCTGGCTCCCTGCAGTCACAACGCAGAGCCTAGACAACACAGGTGCATGAGTGTGTGGCATCCAGTACGAGCTTTCCATACAGCTGTCAGCTCCTCTGCTCCAGATGTGTGCCCATGCACTGCGTGCCACACATTGCATGCCACGCACTGCCGCTGTGGTTTGGAAGTGAGCCCTGAAGTAACAGTTTCCATTGCCGGGATAAAATCATGACAAAGAGTTACAGAAGAAAGGGCTTGTTTGGGCTTATGATTCCAGAGGCCCCCAAATCATCAAGAGGTTCATAATTATAGTCCATAGTCACGTGGGAGGTTTGGTAACTGGTGGACAGAGTAGGGAGATGATGGATCACATCTTCAGTGAAAACCATGAAGCTGAAAGCAAACAGGACCTGAGGCAAGGCTATTAACTCTCAAGGCTCGTCCTTAGAGATGCACATCCTCCAGAAAGGGTCTGCCTCCTGTAGGTGCTGCAGCCCTCCCAGACAGCCCTACCAACTGGGACCAAGTGAGTCAGTTCTTAAACAAACCTCCCTCTACAGAAGTGTCTATGAAATTGATGGATAGGGCTCTTCCAGCCAGAACCACACTCAATATTGGCCAGAAACTTCTGGGTAGTTTTTCTCAGGCTCTTGGGAATGTCAGAAGGTTCTAATTAAAATGAACACTGAGTGATAAACTTTAACAGTCTCCAGAGGTACGTAATGCCAAAGAATAATACATTAAAAATGCTGATTTAATAAGAATACTTATAAACTCCTCATAAATCATTTATGGCAACACATAATTTTGAATTGCTCAAAAAAAAAAAAATACTAAAGCCATGATAAATTACAACTCATGCTGAACTAAGCCTCATGTTTCCAGTATCAGACAAACAGATAAATTAATGTCCTTAATTAGCTTCTGATGAGCCGAAGTCATGTGTAGCTTTAAAAGAATCCTCTCATGTCTGTGGTATTTCCAAGATGGTTGGCTAAAATAAGCCTTCCCCTTCACAGATTATTTTTAAATTTTTTTCCACATTTCCTTGCAAACTGTCAAACCCAATAGATGGTGTAGGATGGGGTGATAGCCTGACAAGGCCTCTCCGATCTGTAATGATGATTGTATCTGTCAAGTAGGCAGTCAAAGTCTAGCAAATTGGATGCTTGGGTACCTAGCCATGCACTCTCATACTAGATAGACGTACTGCCTGTCAGTGGATTAACAACCAAACATGGCAGAGGCCGCCTTCTCCAGTTTGCATGTGTCACCCACATTGTGTTGAAGCTGGAATTTAAGTCTCCGTGCTTTGCTGCTTGTTTCTTCTGGTTGTCAAAACCTGGAAAGTTAATCACCCTGGCATGAAAGCATCATCCGTTTCTATGGTAATATCAAGAAGGCAATTGTCAAAGATGGGTCAGAGGAGGTCAAGGTTGGTACTGCAACCCCTTTCCTGGACGGTGCTTGTTACTGTCAATAGTTTGGCAGAGCAAGCTAATTTCATGGCTTCTCTTGATGTCTGTAGGTAAGTGTCAAACTGTAGGTTGTGAAAGAGAATAGAGAGGAAGGAAGTCAGGAGGAAGAGCTCAGAACAGGGCCGGCTGTGAGATCAAAGTGAGCAGATGGGCTTTAGAGCCTCCTGAAGCTTGTACTGAAAACCAAGACCCTGGGGGAAATGAGCAGCCATCGTGGGGGAGAGCCGCGATTGCCTCTCCCTTGGAGACACAGTTTTCAGTGTGGGCGAGACAGGCAGGCAACCTGCCAAGGCTCTGAACATCACGCGTTATCTCAGATATTTCAGTTATCTGCCATTTTATTTGTTTTAGAGTCATAGTATTTTAAAATTATGAACTCTAGAATGTTCCTGACATGGGGGTACCTCTGCACTCAAGGCCTCTTCAGACACAAAGTGGCCCCATCTTTACTCACTTCTGTTATATCCAAACATATTAAGGATGCTCCTTTTTTCCTCTGTGTTATGATTTCTGATGGATGAATGGGTGGGGATGAGGGACAAGGCTACTGAGAGAAGCCTGCCTACAACACAGCCTGGTTGTTGTAGGGCAGGCACCTGAGGTATTGGTCTTGGTATGTCATAGGAGGAACTACCCAAGTGCCAATCACAAGCACGACACCAAGAGGGACAGTGTCTCTCAGCATCCACCACTAAGAATACTAGAGGTAACATTCAGGCATATGCATCTGTCAGTTTACTTGTTGTAAGCACCTATTGTGGGCTAGAGAGAAAGGCTCAGTGGTACACTGCTAATGTAGTACATGCAAGGGTCTAGAGTCAACCATCAGTGTCCAGCTAAAAGGCACCTATCATGTGCCGGACACTATTAAACAGGGATCCACCTATAAAGCATACATCCCCTGAGGATCTTGCGTACAATAGGGAAGAGAGCTGTCTGCCTTGGAAAGAACTGGCAAGGCGTCTTCCTTAGGCCAGTTGGAGAGAGGCAACTTCCTGGAAACTACACCATGAATTTGATGGGTGACTCGGAAACAGCTGGGCAAAGAGTAGGAGAAAAGCCTAGGCTGGGGCACATCCCACACTCTTAGAAGAAGAGAGTCCATGGTATCCAATGAGCCAAGAGAAGCCCACGGTCTCAGAATTTAGTGTGCGGGTTAAAAGAGAGAAGGTGACTCAAAAGAAGTGTGAGATAAAGGCAAGATCCTTAACATTTTGTAAGGCAAATAAACATTTTATCTACGTGCCAAGGAATATTATTTAAGAACACAGGCAGAGGAGGAGAGTGATCATACTGGGTACTTTTCTCATTGCTATGGTGAAATTACTAGTGGGCAGCAACTGAAGGGAGGATGGGGTTCCTTGGCGTATAGTTCAGAGGGAGACAGCCCCTCACGGTGGGGAAACCATGGCGTATTACAGCTGATCATATGCACCTGTGGTCAGGAGAGTAACAAGATGAGTGCTGTTACTTGCCTCAACACCTCCTTTCCTCCTTTCTATTTGCTCAGAAACCCTAGGTCAAGGGCTAGTGCTATTCACATATGGGACAGGTCTGCCCACATCGATTACCCTAATGGAAAGAAGGAAAGAGAGAGAGAAAGAAAGAGAGAGAGAGAAAGAAAGAAAGAGAGAGAGAGAGAAAGAGAGAGAGAGAGAGAGAGAGAGAGAGAGAGAAAGAGAGAGAGAGAGAAAGAAAGAAAGATGAAAGAAAGAAAAGAAAACAAAGGAAGGAAGGAAGAGAAAAAGGAAGAAAGCCTCTTTTACATATGGCCAGAGATCTGTCCCCAGTGAATCTCAAGACCTTAAACCCTGTTACAATGAACGATTTGCAATGATGCCATGGGGAGGAGGAGGAATTTGGGAGAAAACTTAACTCAAGTTTTCACAACTATATGATGCTGCTGACATAGTTCAGGCAAGTGAAACTGGCGTTGTGGAGTAGGGAAATGATGCTGGAGCTGGAGGGAGAAGCAGACCAAGAGCCACGGTGGAAGCTGACCTAACTGGTCATGGTGGCTATCTGCATCAGAAACTGCCGAGAGGGAAAAACTGAGAGTAGCACCCAAATTTCCCTCTTTGGCTTAGGACAGAGAAAGCAGGTGAGGGGGTGTTGAAAAGGAGGTGGGCACTCCTTATCACAAGATCCCCCAGATGTACTCTGAAGGGTCCCAGGCCTGTGAGGTTTAGAAAGCAGCTCTGGCTCTGGAAGCAGGTAGTAGAGTTAAGATGACCTTGCTGTGCCCCAACCTGAGTCATCACATGGAGGTTGCTTAAAGGCTCTGCCCCACTCAAGCTCCATGTGCCTCCATCTATGCCTGTGTCCCTGCCTCCTCCTGAGCATTAATTTTGTCTCATAACTGATACTATGGTCAATTGAAACTAAAGAATAATACCATTCCAGTGCGTGCGTGCATGCGTGCGTAAAATGTAAAAGCCAGGAAAGGTGCTGCATGTCTCTAATCCCAGCACTCGAGGAGACAGAGGCAGGGCATTCTCTGTGAGTTTGAGGTCAGCCTGGTCTACAAATCAAGTCCAGGACAGCCAAGGCTACACAGAGAAACCTTGTCTCGAAAAACCAGAAAAAAAGAAAAAAGAGAAAAGAATGTAAAAATTGTCAAAACTTAAAGATGAGGTTTCTTTTCTCAGCCCTAGCCAGGAAATAAGGTAAACAGTGGTAAGAAATTGTGGACAAATGCCTCTCACAGATAAGCACCCGACAGAGCCGGCATGTGAGCCTGCACAATGCTCATGGCAGCCTTACACAAAAAGGAGTTTTACAAAGACATCTGCCCAGCAACTGGTCACATCCAGCCTGATGCCACTCTTGCTATTAACCAATCTGGCCCAAGATTGCTATTTCAAAATATCTGCTGGGCCGCTTCTCATGTCCATATCTGAACCCTCCTTGTCCCTCAGCTTTACTGCCTGTTCCCACAGTGTCCCCTGACACGTGTTCCCATTACAGCTCTCAGCTCTTCACATCCCAATGTCCGGCTCCTTCCAAGGGGAGAATCTTTCCAATGTTTTTACATAGAATACATACATATGCACTCTTTTCCTCTGGCCTGTTGTTTCTGTAACTTGGTTCTTGTGTCTTAGCCCTGAAAGGAACCTGGAATGTACACATCTCTCTGACACTGTTGGTGTTTTGGATGTGTGCTCAGCAATGTGACGGCTGGATCTTAGGACAGTAATATCTTTAGTCCCTTATGAACCTCTATACTTACTTATAACTTACAATCCTACAACCGAACCTTTGTGATCTCAGAATTTATGTTAGCCTTCAAGGCAAAGAAGCATTACATAAAAGTCCTCACTGCAAAAAAATTTAAAAAGGGAGGCTGGAGAGATGGCTCAGCAGTTAAGAGCATGTGCTGCTCTTCTGGAGGACCCAGGTTCAGTTCTGGCACCCACTTCATATAGCTCAAAAGTATCTGCAATTCTAGTTCCAAGGGATCTGACACCTCTGGTCTCTGCAGATACCTGGATACTCTCTCTCTGTGTCTCTCTCTCTCTGTCTCTCTATCTCTCTTTCTCTCTGTCTCTCTGTCTCTCTCTTTCTCTCTGTCTCTCTGTCTCTCTCTCTCTGTCTGTCTCTCTCTCTCACACACACACACACACACACACTCTTTAAAATAGTCTTTACATTTTAAAAATAAAATAAAAAGATACCTGTATGATGTGAGATGACAGATATACTAATAACTTGATTGCAGCAATGCCCAGACAGTGTATATGAACATGATGATGCTACATTAAATACAGTTTTATGGTCCAATTACCGCTCAGTAAAAGTGGGGAGGGAAAGGTGTGTCAGCTAAATTTCATGGAGAACATGTACCTCCCTGAAGAGACATTCCTGTTCATCAAAACTGTTGCCGTTGTGGTGTCTAAGAACTTCATCTTTTCCAGTTTATATTCAAACCTGGAAAAAGTTTAATTTTTCAGGGGCTGACCCAGAAAAACTGGGGATCATCATAGAAGCATCATCTGAAACAGTGAGAGACGACAGGCAAAAGCACCGGGAATAAATAGAAAGCCTCTCCTGGTCATTTGTCCCTTCATCCGCTGACTCCACTAAAATGCACTGACTCACATAACAAATATTGTGCAAACTCCTTGGAACGCTCTCGGCTGCGTCAGATCCAGCTGTGAACAAGGCGTTATCTGCCCTCATGGTGTGTACATTCTTGAAGGGAAAGACAATAAATAAACAAACACTGACTCTGGCAAGGACTGCGGGGGGGAACGGGAGGAGGAGGAGGGAAGAGGGAGGACAGGGAAGAGAAGGGGGGAAGTAAGATGGAGGAGGAAGAAGAGAAGACGGGGGTGGGGGGATCCCCAGAGGCCTAGCAATGGTGAGCTGGGACACAGAGATGGACGGATCTCTGGAAGCAGCTAATGTTGCCCTATGTGGGGAATTTCCAAGCCAATGAGAAACCTGTCTTGAAGATGGGAGGCAGCTGAAAATCAACAAACACACATGTACACACACACACACACACACACACACACACACACACATACACATACATGCACACACACACCTCAGACTAGTTCTTGGAGTAAAATTAAATTCCTTGTTACCTGAACCACGGCACTGAGCTCAGAAACACAGGTGGTTTTGATTTTTTTTTTTTTCCACTAGAAGACAGGCTTATGAGAGCCGTTTTGCCAACTTTTTCTTAATCCTTTAAATTTTATTTTATTCCTGAGAAGGGATAGTCCTGTGGGTCTTAACAAGTGTAGCTTATCCACCACAACCACAACACAACTTGTGCCCCAAAGAACCACCATCACACTTTTCCAGTGCCTGTCTGGGATCAGCTCTCCCTCGCCCTCACCTTGGTCCTCTCTCTCCACCCTTATGGATCTGCCATTTCTAGAATGTCACATAAGTGAAGCCACACAGGAAACGGCCTTTTGAGGCTGGTTTATCACTTATCAAAATGCCTTTAAGACCCATGCTCTTGCCTTCGTGTGTAGGCGGTTTATTCTGTTTCATGGCTAAGTACTTATGCATGGCATGGACACATCTACTTACACACTGGATGTGGGGGAGGGGTTACTGGAAGTTGGGGTAGATCACATGTAGGGCTTCTAAACATTCCTGCACAGAGAGCTGTCTGGTTTGGCTTGGTTTATTAACAGTGTCTCACATATCCTTGAACTTCTGAACCTACAGCACAACCACACCCAGTATGTATGGTACCAGGGAGCAAACTCTGGACATCAAGCATGTCAAGCAAGCCCTCCTCTGCCAGCGGAGACAGGTCCCTGGCATATACACACAGATTTTTAAAATGCAAATACGAGACTTTATTTCTCTTGAACAAAGGTACAATGGGTAACTCAGTCATGCAGAAAGGCTAGATTAAGACTGACAAGAAAATGCCTGCTGTTTCTAGCAAGTACGGTATAGCATTCCCACTTGCACTTGTGATGTGTGAGCCTTTCCCTCACCTTCACTGACAGTCTCTGTTGTCATTTTTGCTGAGATTCAGACATTCAGACATGAGTGAAGCTTGTCATCACCTTCTAAACTGCATTTCGAGCCACACAGCCAATGCTCCAGACAAGGAGATGGAGGTGTGGCCTGAGCTAGCAGGGGCCACGCTACAATGTGATGTGTGTCACAAGATTTCGAGAAATGAGAATGGAAAACATCTCAGTATCTCCAACAGAACTTCATCATCATCCTCAACTGGCCATCTCTAGGTATCAAGGAGAAGAACAGACAGGAGGGCGGCTCCTTACCTTACAGCGGTCCACCTCCCTGCCCAAGCCCTTGACAGCCCAGGCCCCACCTGTGACTGCACCCATTCTCACCAAGTTCATCAGGCCACATCCCTCCCGTGCTTACAATGGCTTGATGCACCACTGCCTCCCTGTGAGTGTCCCCAGCCCTCACTGGGGATAAGAGAATGCAGCTTCTCCCTTACCAGTCCTTCCCCCCCCCCCATGGCTGTCCCATAGCCACGCTGCTATCCTTCCTCTTCTGTAACAAGCCTGGTACATCCTCCAGAGGCCTGTGTGCTCAAGGCTTGGCTCCAGCTTGGCTCTGTTGGGAGACGGTAGACCTTTTAAGAATTGGGATCGTGTGCTGGGGGTGGGGGCGGGAGGGCGAGGTTTTCAGTCATCACGTGTGTGCTTAGAGGGGATAGTGGGATGTCAACCTAGCCACGTCTTTTCATGATGTCCCAGCCACAAGATAAGTACTTTTGATAGGCCACAAGCTCCCATCTGCTGTCCCTCCTGTGCAGCAACTGCTCCAATAGGCCACACTGAGTCCTCTAAGTTCTGGAAAACTGTAAGTCAGAAGAAGCCTTTCTCTTTACGAGACAATTGGCTACAATTGACTGACAGGATTCAAAAATGCTCTGCCTCATGGGCATTCTTCCGTCCTACTTACTCTAGCTAGGAAGTTCTTCCTAACAGAGTCTCTCCTCTTTCTCGCCATCCACACAAGCAGACATACAAGAATGCCCGTGTCAGACAGGCCCCCTTCCTATACAAAGATTTGGTTTTCTAAATTGTGTGTGTGTGCACTTGCATGCATGCACGTGTGTGCCTGGGTCTATGTGTCTCAGGGGTCTATGTGTGTGTGTGTGTGTGTGTGTGTGTGTGTGTGTGTGTGTGTGTAGTGTCTGTCTGTCTGTCTGTCTGTCTGCATGAGTATGTAAAGGTGTAAAAGCAAGTACCAAAGGAAGCAAGAAGAAGGCGTCTGAATTCCTACAGGGTGTAGGTATCACAACATGGGTGCTGGGAACTGAACTCAGGTCCTCTGCAAAAAGCAACCCATGATCTTAACCCGGGAGCCATCCCTCCAGCACCCCCTCCTATATAAAATATCTTACAAAAAGTAACTACAACCTCTCTCATTCTATGCTACTGCTTTAGCACCTGACAACACCTAATGCATCACGTGTATTTTTATTAATAACCTGTATCCTGCCTGCCCCTAGTGGGGCAGGAACTTCGTTTGTTCCCATCTATGTATAAGGTATGGCCTGGTAGTCAGAACTCACATGTACACACACATGTATACCTGAATCCATACACACATGCATACACACATGATGGAGAGAGGGAGGTCTTTGCAAGGATTCATAAACAGAAATCGTAGTATGACATTTCTTCTTTCCTTTGGTGTCTCTTGTCGCCTTCCATTTCCTGCCTGGACAAGAAGGATCCCAAGCAGCCAATCCCACAACAGACTCCATGTCCCTGAAAAGAGGAGTGGGGTCCTGAAGTTCCCATCAGTTGTTGCCATGGAGAAGAGCAGAGGAAAGGAGAGGAGGCTTGGAGGGCACGGGATGCAGGAGTCACACCAGGTAAGCTGACTCATGACAGCCAGGCTGGATCCGTGCTGCAAAGTTCTACCCCAGCACCTCCAGGTACTGTGCTATGGCTGCCATGCACAGCTGGCATGCTAGCTGCCTCCACACAGGAAGCCATGTTTTCACATGCCCTAGAAGCTGTACAGCCCATCTTCACAGACTTCATCAGGGCTTGAGAGGAAGAACCTGCTGGTGCTCCTCTGGCTTCTGGCGGATTTCGGCCTCGGCTCCTCGTGTGGACCCCTTGTATGTGCTTCCTGTCCCCGTGTCCATGTCTCCCCTCTACAGTACAGTGTGTGACCGTGGCCTTAGTGTCCACCGCAATGATCATATTTTAGTTTGATTTAGTATGATTTAGCCAATAGTTTAGTATGATTTAGCCAGTAGTTTAGTATGATTTAGCCAATCATATTGCATATGATTAAATCTGGTTAAGACTGGTCACACTGGTGGGGTGGGCTTTCAACCCAATGTAACTAAGTGTCCTTGTAAGAATGAAGGAACTTGCAAAGAAGGAGACAGAGAAACAGGGAGAACAGAGTGTGTCAGTGGGGGCAGAGACTGGAGGCCAGCGCTGTCTGCCCATCAGAGAGCCCCTCAGTCTGCTGCAGCACCAGAGGCCAGGGGTGAAGTGAGGTGGATGTTGTCTCAGAGCCTGCAAAAGAAGCCGACCCTGTGGGCATCTTTAGTTTTATCTTCCGGCTTCCTGAACTGTGAGAGTTGTTTTCAGCTTCCTAGTTTATGGTACATTTTTATGGCAGCCTGATGAAATAAAACATTGTTTATGACCGATGGCAAGTGTTAGGGAGAAAAACCGAAGCACTGAGTGGGAAAGGCTGCTGTGATGAGTTAGGAGAAAAATCCTCCCTGATAAGGGAACACTGAGAAACAAAGACTAGAGGCTGGGATACAGCTCAGTGGGTAAAGTGCTTACCATCCAATCGTGGGGACCTGAGTTCAAATCCCGAGAGCCTACATGAAAACCAGATACGTAACACGGGCATCTGCAGTCCCGGTGAGGCAGTAGCCTGTAGTGAGACAGGAGGGAGAGATGGGAGAATTCCCAGAAGTCCCAGGGTCAGCTAGCTCAGAGCTCGCAGTGAGCAAAACAACAAAAGAGATTCCACCTCAAGGACCAGCGCACACAGTTGTCTCTGGCTTCTACATGCACCCCATGTCACGTGCACACCTGCGTCCCTGTGTACAAATGTGCACACACAACCCTGCGAAGGGGAGAGCAGGCTAGAGCAGGTAGGTGATACATGACAGCACCTAGAAAAGGTCTTCCAGGCAAAACGAAAAGCTTTGCGGTATCTGAGTTGGGAGCCTCCCATTGGGAGTCTATTAAGGAAGCTGAGGTGGCTGGAATAGAAAACGTGGGAGAGCAGAAAGAAAGAAATTAGCCCCAAGAGGTCATGGGAATCCAACTCATGGACTGTTGTGGCATCTGCCATCACTCCAAGAGGACACTGTTGGAGAATTAGAGCAGAGAGTGCGCACATGAACGACAAGTTCTGGCTGCATTTTAACAAGAGCTTCAGTTATTGAGAATACTCTGATGCGGACAGGACAGATGCAGGAAAGCAGTCATGAAGACCTCTGTGACGACCACAGTGGGAAATGACAGTGCCTTGGAGCACGGCAGCCATTCCACGGTCTTTGTGGTCACACTCAGGATGCTTTGTAGATATAGCTAGAAACTGTGGGACTCTGGGAATGAAGAGTGACAGAACCCAGACGATAAGCCTGACCCTGAACCTACAGTCTCACTGTCCCATGTTTATAGGAGCCTTTCGTGCAGTATGACTCTGATATGACACAACATGTTTGTCCGGGAAGGTCGCTGAAGCTCAGCCTTTCCTGAACTACTATGTCTGAGTCATGCTGCCGAGATGATTTCAGTTCTAATCTGTGCCGGCTTCCCCGGGTAAAAGAGAAAATCAAGAGCGCATGTGGAAAGAGCTCTGCAGAGCCTCCATGCTGAAGGAGCTCAGCAGGTGACATGCTCATACAGAGGTTAATATATCACTCTCCCTGAGGACACAACAGAGGTCTACTCACCCCAGACAGGGCGCCATTGACTGACCAAAGAAATGCCCGACTCAAGCCTAACTTGGTGCACCAGTGTGTTTGCCAAGGTTTCCTACAGGAACACACATAATGGGCTCCATGTGGCTCTTCCACAAAAGCAAGGGTGACTCTGTAACCACATATACACATACACACACACACACATAAAGACATGCACATACACACACACACATACACACACACAGACACCCACATACACATACACACACATACACATACATATGCATACACACACGCACATATACACACATGCACACACACACACACACACACACACACACACACCAGCAAGATGAGGGACAGGCTCCTGAAAGAGGCTCCCAAGGAGCTCCCGGATACCCTCACAGGCAGGAGAGTCTCCTCTTCTCAGCAGCTATTTGCTGCTTACATCCCCTCCCCCACTCCAGGGCAGGCAGGGGTTGGGGGAGCAGCTTGCAGTCTTGTAACTCTGTCGGGTTTCATGAGCCTCCTCCTTCCTCCACTAGGGAATATTTCAATCCAGACCCACAGCTATCTAACTGTGCCCCAAGAGGCTTCCTTCTACCAGAGTCAGAGACTGATTCAATACTTTAAATATTTCAAGAACAGTGTGCATGTATTCAGTTGTACATAAAAGATAAATGAATTTCCTCTGGAAAACACAGTCTCACTGAGAAAATGAGAGAAACCCAAAGTCCCTACACATATTGGCAAAATGCCACCGAGTAAGTAGATACAAGGAAGGCTGAACACAGACAGGAAAAACACAGTAATTCTGAGGAAAGCGTATCTGTCATGGTCAAGACTAATGCCAGTCTAGCAACGATAGGGCAGGCTGATGGTCCCTGTACAGATGTGCACACTCTAATCCAGATGTTCACACTCTAATTCCTTTAACAGGAGAATGTGTTCATCTTCATGGCAATGACAATTTAGTGAATGTGTTTGAGAAAGGGGAAATTCTATTTATTTATTTATTTATATTCACTTTCCACCCTATTGTAGCCTCCTCCCTCATCTCCTCCCAGTTCCACCCTCCTTCCCTCTTACTCCTAATCCCCTTCCCCTACTCCTCGTAAAAAGGGGAGCTTCCACCCCCAACCCCAGCACATCAAGTTTCGTCAGGACTGAACACATGCTCTTCCACTGGGGACAGGCAAAGCAGCACCGCCAAGAGGATGTGACAGAGAAAAGAGCAAAGGGATAAGAGAGGTGGCTCGGTGGTTAGGAGCTCACACTGCTCTTCAGAGACCCAGGTTCTATTCCCAGCACCCATGCCAGGCAGCTCCCTACCAGCTGTAACTGCAGCTGCAGAGCACCCAGAATCATCTTCTGGCCTTTGCAGACACGTGTTCATGTGCACATAGTTAAAACATATGCAATTAAAAATAAATATGTTTAAGGGCAGATGGGAAGGAGAGTCAGGAGACCTCTGGAGCCTGAGAATCACATAACTGTTTATTACTGGCTTGGAAAACAAAAGGCGGGGCCACCAGCCAAGGAACACAAGATGCCTCTGGAAGCTTCCAATAGCCCTCAACTGCCAGCCATCAAGAAAACGACCCTTCGGTCTTAAAATTGCAAAGAGCTGAATTTCCCAACACCCTAAATGATTCTGGAGACAAAATTGCCTTCGAGTCCCCAGAAAAGAACATAGCCCCATTGGCATCTAGCTCTCAGCCCATGTGAGAAAATTCTCACGGGAGACCCTTGCCCCACGAAACTGTGCAATACTAGACTTATGCGGTTGAACTTAAGGTAGTTTATTGTAACAGAAGAGACAACTATATGCAGGGCACAGTTCCCACAGTCTGCCTAGAGAGCCTTGGTCAGACCATCAATGGATTTGCCTCTGGTCCAACACTTCTGTCTGCATATTGGGGGACACCATGGAGCAAGGCTGCTGCTAGCCACGCCCTTCTGGGAAGCCCGCTAATGAAAACCAGAGCCCACTCCTATAGGTTACCTCCAGGTAGGTCTTCATGCCACAAACCATGAAGCGCTACCATCTTGGGTAAATACCGACAAAGTAGGGAAGGCCCTGACCTACACCAACCAAACAGTTCAACGGACACTACTCAGTGACCATGTCACTGTGTCACACTATGGCGGTGGACAAAGCAACTGAATCCTCTATTTGACACCAAGAGTCAACAGATAGAAATGGCTGTTGGGAGAAAGAGCACACAGAGTAAAAAGGCTTTTAAAAAAACCACAGGCCATTCAGAAGCTAACAGAAAGCTTGGGAACAACCCAGAGGGTAAAAGAAACCCTGATGTTTCTAAAAGGAAAAAAGAAAGTGGAACCTCGGCAGTTGCTTGTTAAGAGCATTTTCCACAAAGACAGAGCATCCGCCATTGTAATACAAAAAGAGAATAACTATTCCCCGATGCTAAGGAGACATGGAAGAATAGGATGGAGCTGCTAAGGTAACTTCTCGTTATCTGTTGCAATTGTCATCTCAGAAGCTTACTGCATCTGCCCGCTAACCCAGGGCTAGTCTTGGAAGCTTCTAGCCTCTGTACAATTAGTTTAGGCCTAGAATGTTTCCATCCTCTAAGACTTACTGCTGAATAAACTCACCTTTTCTAGCTCTTACTGAACTACGGCTGGCTGATACAACTCAACTGTCCTCGCTCCAGCTCCTCTCCTAGCTGACTAACTCAAACTGGCTTCTCTCAGCTTTTGATGGAATTGCTCTGCTTGGCCTCAAACTAACTCTAACAATCTGTTCTAATCATCTGGCTCTTTATTCTCTGGCTCGTTCTGTCTTCACCTGTGTCTAGCTTGTTCTCTCTTCAAACTCTCTCTCTCTGTAAAACTGCCTCTGAATTCCATCAACTTCCACAAACTCAACCCCACTGCACTATCGCTCAACTCACTGATCAACCAAACTGCCTTAACAGAAGTCAGAGATCTGCTAGCCTCTGTCTCCTAAGTGCTGGGATTAGAGGCGTGTACCACCATGCCTGGACCTAAGCTTTTCTTTACCTGAAACTTGTTCTATACTAGGCTGGCCTTGAACTCAGATCTGCTTGCCTCTGTCTCCTGGGGTTAAAGGCGTGTCTGTATTCCAGCTGGATCGCACAGATTTAGAAGGTCTTTGGTTGTGATCTCTTTCCAGAGCAGCCATGAGAACCAACATCTTAGCTCCATGAAGCCTTCTGAGAGGCTCCCCCTTGTCCCTTGTTTATTTCTCATTCTTTGCATCATTAGAGCAAGCATTTCCCTCCCTGGTTGACATGATATCTCATTCATAAAGAACTGAAAGCACTGAAGCAGCTTGCAGGCTCACAGGACTCTGCTGAGGGCGCCTGACGCTGTGCTGAATTAAAACACATTTAGTTTCCTCTGCCCCAGTAGGGTCGGGCCCCTGAGGAGCTCACTGCTCTTGTTGTTAGGTTATTTATTGAGACGTCACCTGTGAGTCTCCAGAAAGTATTCTGTTAGTCAGTCACAACCAGCATCAAGTACACAAAGTAAGGGAGGAAAGAGGAGCATCCCTCCCCCCAATCACCTACCCTGATTAGTATAGCCATAGTCTAGAACCATTCGTTCTGTAGTGTTAGTTCCTTCTCTTCCTCTCTTACATTATAAATCTCGAGGCTGGAGAGATGGCTCAATGGTTAAGAGCCCTTGCTGCCCTTGCAGAAGACACAGGTTCTGTCCCCAGCGTCCACAGCACTCACAACTGTCTCTAGCTCCAGTTCCAGGGGATCTGACATCCTCTGGTCTTCTGTGGTTCTGCATACTTGTGGAGCATAGACAGACACACAGGCAGAACACCCCCTCACATAACATAAAAATAAACTATCAATTTGTGGAAAGAGAATTTTGTATTTAATAATATACGGAATTATATTTATAATAGGTCTGCTGCTTTTGGGACTTACGACAAAATGTTTCTGAAAAAGAGGCTCAGACTTCTCGTAACAAAATTAAAGGTTATCTTTCTCCTTTTCGGTGGCCACTCCTGAAAGCACCTGCTACAGAATGATTTGCTAGCAAGAATGGCCTCCTACCAACAGTAAAGTCCAGCTCCACTGCTTACAATATCGTCCTCAGACCAAACAGGTCTGACAGGTTAATAAAGACAAGACCTTGGCTTCCTTTTCGCTCTTTCAGGATGGTGGTACACATGACAGCCAACCCCCACAAAACTAGTGAGGAAGGCAGGAAGTGACTGTGTTACTTTGCACACAGGGAGCTGGAGGGCACAGAGATAGGGCCACTTAGCCAAAAGCTCTGCAAGGCTGACTCTGCAGTAGAGTGTCTTCTTTGTGATCACCTTATTATTATTGTTTTTAATTTCAAATGTGAAACCAAGCTGAGCCTGAGTGTCTCCTTCCCTACCCTGACCAGCCTAATTTAATTACTAAGCACTCTGGGTTGCTTGGGCCACAACTTCAGGAAGAAAAGGCTTGCTCTAGGACCTGGTGCCACCTGTTGGTCAATCCATGAAGCTGGTGGCTGGGATTTGTGTGTGTGTAGGGTGTGTGTGTGTGTGTGTGTGTGTGTGTGTGTGTGTGTGTCACTCCCATTCACTGAACCCAAATCAGTCAAGAGTCTGTGCAAGAATCTTTTAACAAGCAGAAGCCACATCAAGAGCTTTTCCATTATTCCCATTTTCCTGTGCCTGGCCTGTTGGTGCCAGTAAAAGTGACTGGAGTCTAGTTCAGTCTTGGGCCTTACTTACCACTGTGGTGGGGAGGGGGTGCCCCTGGGCTTGAGTTTATCACCTGGGAAATAGGACAGTCTCTTCCCAGGTGCCCAGCGTGCCCCAGGGATTGTACGGCATGACGGGAATCATGTTGGACCCCTCAACCTTCAGGGTACACACGTGGAGTCCCTTCCATTTCTCCTGCCCATACACAACCATGATCTCTTCCTTCATGCATTGCTATGGGGGAAAGTATTGGAAAGTTCTGGAATAACAGCTAAAAGAAATGAGACGGCAAGCCAGTTCATACATCTTGAGGTGGTTTTAAATAAAATATTCCTTGGATTTATTTTCTGTATCTTTTGGGCATTGCCTTCCCAAGTCCCAGAGAGCAGCCTGAGGTGATGTGTACAGAGAGTGCTTGGATGAGCATCTGAGCCTGACAGCTAGATCACAAAGACAGCCGGTTCTTATGAGAAGCTTCAAATCACAAAATTGATTTCACAGGTCAGCTTTCCATGCTCAGGAGCTTTGTGGAAGCACAGTTAGAAAGGCATGCGCAGCACACGAGTGCACAGTGGGACCTTCATTCCTCACCTAGGCGCGGAAGTGTGCTAAATCAGGTTTGGTACCTCACTAAACAAGCTCAGGCATCACACAGTGAATGACAGGACACTTGCTAAGCGTTTCTTTTACTCAACCTTGCCTCGGTGATATGGCCCAGAGAAACTGCCTGTTGTTTTCTGCCAGTCTGCTTACCTGTCTCTGTTTTAAATATAGATGAAGAATAAAAGGGCCATCATCTTGCCAAGAAGCTCATCCATTTTTCATCCGTGTGTGTCACTCATACACCTTCACTGGCTCTTTTGAGTTTTATTTATGACTCTTCGCAATCGGCAAGTGAGGCTCCAACTAGAAGGAAATATTTATATACACCAAGAGCCATACATAATTTAATGCTGAGGAAGAAAGGAAGTGTTTGCATGCAGCAGGATGCCCCTTACAAGGACATAGATCTGAGCAGGGGTCGAAGACGAAGGAACTTTCTTCTTAAGAGAGTGAAAACCAGACACTGTAAATGAGAGAAATTTTAACTTGTGATTATTTCCAGTCTATTACCTAAAGAACCGAAGATGGCCGCATTAACCCTGGAACTAAAGTACACAACTGAAATTGTTTTGTGCTAACATGGCATTGCTGTGTGGTTGGCAATTAAGGAAAGGAGTGGCGATTGTCACGTGTTTTCCACAGAATAAGCCAATGTCCTCTGACGCTCTAAGAGCCAGCAGTAGGGACTCTCACTGCCACACAATCTGAGGCACTTTCCTTCTTAGCCCCTCATGTTTACCTCTATACCTGAATGTTACCAGACCCAGACAACTGTCATAGCTCCTGTCAACTCAACCTAGACACCCCTGGGAAGACAGACTCTGTGGTTAGATCGGCTTCTGTACCAGTTTCTCGGCTGGTGATAGACACAGGAAGCCCAGCCCACTGTGGGCGGGTCCATCCCTAAGCACATGGTCCTGAGCTGCATAAGAAAGCAGAGGGAATAAGCCAACAAGCAGCACTCTCTGTGGTCTCCTGTCTCAAGCCCTTGCCTTGACCTCCCTCAGTGACAGACTGTGACCTGTAGACAAATAAACGCTCTCCTCCACCTGATTTCCTCTGGTCAGGGTCTTATCACAAAAACAAACAAAAGAACAAACAGACAAACTAGGAAAAGAGCTTTTCAAATACTTTTGGTTCTGTACTGCATTGTACTTGCTACTAACACCACAAAAACATTGAATTTAAAAATATATTCTGTGATAACGTGCAATACAGCAACCTAGTAATACAAACATAATAGCAGCGTAAAACACAAACATACGCGTGTAGTGGGTAATGTAGGTAAGGAGAAGAATAGACACATTTTTCTATAAAGTTTAACTGAAGTTGCATGCACGTAGCATAAATGAACATACTGTGATCATCGGCAATATCCAGTTCTCTGCCGACTTTGTACCTGCTCTCCATCAGGAAGAGCTGCATTTCTTGGGCTGTTGGAAAGTCCTACAGACTGTAGCCCTAAGCAAGGGCACTGCTTTGTCATATGGGGGTAGAAGCTAGAAGTACAAATCAAGGAGTTGGCAGGGCTGGTTCTTCCCCAGGACCGAGAATCCATCAGGGCCCCTCTCCAGGTTCTGGTAGCTTCAGACTCTCTTTGGGGACCACGCACCCTTTGCCTTTGTGTCATCTTCCCCACACCTGTTTGCTTCTGTATCCTAAGAACTCAGGACCTGTGTGTTTAGGCACATCCTGGTGACATTTTCACTTGATCGCCTCTGGGTTTCCAGATATGGATATCCATAGGCCACGGGACTAAAGCATCAACATCTCCTGGGGGTATAAGATGCCAATTCAACCCATAACTGTGGTGGTGCCTATCCTGCCTGCTTCAAAACTAGGCCCGATGGCCCCCCATTTGCCCCCAAGGAACCATGACAAGAGTTAGCACGCATGTGCTCCCTTGCTCCTGTGTGAAGCTGAGCTCAGCAAGTGCTCCACCCTCTGAGCCCTGTGAGCAGATAGGAGACCCCACTCTGGATTCTGTGGATACGAACTAAATTCACCTCAACTTTAAGCCACTGAGATTTCAAAGCCACTCTTTACCATAGCAAGCCTGTTCATACACACACAAAAATAAGTACCTACAAGTGGAGGGAAGGTGAGGAAGTGGGGAAGGAAGAAAAGGGAGGAAGGAAAAGGAAAGAGGAAAGAAAGAGAGGCCGGGATCAAACAGAGCCCATGGTTTCTAGATATGTAACACTAAACACACATTTTGAAAGCCTGACATGGGGGCCCACAACTGTGATCCCAGCACTCAGGAGGCAACAGCAGGCAGATCTCTGAGTTCAAGGCCAGCCTGGTCTACAAAAGCTAATTCCAGAACCAGTGCTGCTACACATAGAAACCCTGTCTTGAAAAAAGAAAAACAAACAAACAAACAAACAACACATTTTGGGCTCTTTCAGATTGCCTCTTGGAGGCAGAAGGTCAAATCTGAAAAGCTAAACCATGTGCCAATAATGAAAATCACTTGCTCAGAAGCTGGTGCTACAACATCAAAGCCGTTTGGTTCTGGAACCTGGGATACCATTTTGTGTCTCTGGAGTATCGGAATACATCATGCCAGAGGTTAGCTTCTATCATCTGGCTAGACAGCAGCACAGCCTAACATCCCTGCCCCACAGTTAGATAATTAGATCACCCTCTGCTCTGTGTCACAGCTGTACGTGCACAGAACAGGTGGCTATCCTACCATCGTGCTAGCTCACTACTTTGATGGTGTCATCTCAATGTGGCAAGACGTGAGGAGTAGGGAGTAAGGAGAAGCTACTGCAGATGCCTCAGAGATGGACATGCGCGCAAGAGAGTGGAGGGAAGGTCCTCAGAGAATGAGGCCAGATCGCTCAGCTGAACAAGCAGCTCTGCTGGCCTCGGGTGTGCATGTTATTCCTCCAAGATGGACACATTCCCAGACCCAGTGCTAAGAGTCGGGCCACCGCACACTCTGAGTTTCTTTGAATGGAAGAGGCAATTTGGAGTGATGATTTGACAAAGTCATCGAATGAGCAGCAGCCTTAGACAAGGCCAAGAGTGAGAGAAAGTTCTCTGGCTGCATAGACGGTGGACGCAGAAGTTCTGTGTCAAGATTTTTGACCCAGAGGGTCTCCAGTAAACCAGGATGTCATATGGAATGTGGAAGGAACACTTCCAGTGGAGCGTAACAAGTCTCTTAGGTTCTAAAGGTCATGATCCATGCTCTGCTGAAACCCCGCTCTAGCATGGCCACCACCTACTGGGTACCCCCAAATACATCTGTTGCAGATTACTGGATGAATTCAACACAGCACCCCACCAGATGCCATGTGTCTTGGATGAAGAAAAGAAATCAAATGGCCCGTGCCCGCTGTGGCTAAGCTGTTTACTATCAGAGAGGATTTTCTACTAACACCTGGCATAGGAAGACCTAACTAGTACGTGTGTTTCTCCACTCAGAGCCTGGGCTTCCGATCTGACTTGGAAACCAAGAAGAAGCAAAAACAACCCCATTGGTTGCATCAGGGGCAGAGAAGATGGTAGCCTTACTTGGGCGAGCATGGGCTGCTGGGAGCAAGGCGTAGAATACCCCACTGCTGCCCCACTCACCCGGGCCATTCAATTCTTTTTTTTTTTTCTTTCTTTCTTTCTTTCTTCCAGTTCTGTTTTATAACATCTACCTTGGGCTGGTACATTCTGTCTGCAGTTTATCACTTTGCATTTCCTAGAAAAGATACAAACCAGCCATTAGAAGGAAGCATCACTTGTTTTCATGGGATCTGTAATGAAGATTCTGATTACATTTCTCTGGCTCATTTGTAACTTGTCACATTACAGCATTTTCCTTAGATAAGAAGACCTCGGTGCGTCTTAAATTATGTGTTTCCAAGGGGCTTAAACATTAGAGATAATTAAATTTCTATAAATTCAATCTTTTCCGTGCAGCATGTAGCAGTGTAAATCATTATTAATGACTAACTGGTTTAAGTCGCTGCATTGCCAGCTCACGTGTTCTTTACGTTTCCCTCTCATGAGCAATAGCACGTAGTAGTCTTGGTTATGTCCATCCCCCGCCTCTTAAAACTTCATAGAAAGGCCTGGGAAGGTAGATCAGTGACCAAAGTACCTGCTACACAGCATGATTTTTATTCCCTACACAGTGTTTTGATTCCCAGAACCACATTAAAACATAGTCACAGCATGTAACCATAGCCCTCGCCTTACGGGACAGAGGGAGAGACATACATACACAGCACCATCATACACGCACACTACACACAACACAACAGATGCATACCTAGCTCCATACATATATACAACACACACATACACAACACTGCACACTATATAACTTCATAATGCACACAACTTCACACCAAACACAACACAACATTAAAACACCACTGCATAACACAACACCAAAAATACTCAACTCCACAGCAGAGAGAGAGAGAGAGAGAGAGAGAGAGAGAGAGAGAGAGAGAGAGATACAGTTTTGTAGTGAATATGTAGGAAATAACCATGCCATCGACTTTGCCGGCATAAAATCACAATAATGCCTTCATATCTAACTAGAAATCTTTGCCCATTGATGTCTTTGGATCAAAGGACATGGCTCTAAGTTGCAGACTAACACTGAAGCGGTCTTGAAATCATATGTACCCCATCCTAACAGCTTCCCCAAAACACTCAAGGAGTTTGATTGTGGCCAAATCTTATATATTGTCCACCCCAAATTCCAATGACAAACCACAATAAGAAGCTTTTGGAATATGTGTGTCCACACTGCTGCTATCTGGCCTAACTCTGACAGTGTGACCGGCAGACACACCTCATCTGTGTCTCAGAACATCCAACAGTCCCTTGACAGGTCCCCCTGTGTGCTGAGGTGTCACTGGTGAGGAGCGCAGTCCTTCACCTCCCTCAGGCTTGAGTATCTCTGCAGATCAGAAGGGTGTCAAATAGAGCAGCAAGCCTGAATGTTCAAAGAAATTAGGGGAAAATCCATGTAACTGTCCCAGCCAACAAGGCTACTTTTTTAAAAGATTTATTTATTATTTATACACTGTTCTGTCTGCATGTGAGGTTGAATGCTAGAAGAAGGCACCAGATCTCACTATAGATGGTTGTGAGCCACCATGTGGTTGCTGGGAATTGAACTCAGGACCTCTGGAAGAGTAGCCAGTGCTCTTAACCCCTGAGTCATCTCTCCAGCCCCTACAAGGCTACTTTTAGAAATATCTTCTACGAGAAAGCTGTCTGGAAAGACATCAGACCTATACATGAGAAAGTAAAAAATACAAATTGTTTATAATGTTTACACAGAGAAAAAAAACCAACCTTAAATATCCAGCAGTATTGGATCAGCAAAGAGCCTTTGTGGTGGGTTTCCACTGACTGATTCTTTGCAACAGAGGAAAAACACAACATGGGGAAAAATATTTCTCAGCATAGAAAAATGTCACAATATATTGCTGACTAAAGAAAACCAGATCCAAAAAAGAAAGAAAGAAAGAAAGAAAGAAAGAAAGAAAGAGAAAATAAAAAAGAAAATCAGATCTCTCAAAGCCTTTATCTTAACACGTGCCAAGAGAAGTCACCTGACCACACCAGAACCAACTTCAGAGCATGTCCTTTCCTCACAGCGGCCTTCCAAATCATCACATGTCCTCCCTCCAACCAAAGAACAGAGTCAGCTGAAGGATGTCCCCAAGGAGGAGTCACCCCTTCCCCTGTCTGGACAGCAGACTGCCAGAGCTCCCTTCACACTCACCAAGCCCAGAAGCCTAACCTGAGATCCTCTCACAGGATTCAGACCCTCTCTTGTTCCCCAAGGAAAAGTGTCTGAGTTAGTCATGGCCCACTTGACAGCTGAGGGACAGCTTCCCGGACACCTCCATGTCCCCAGACCAGACAGTTTTTGTGGGTAAAGCTTGCTCCTGGCCAGAAATACCATGCCTGCTCTCTGTAGCAGAAGCTATGCATGATACAGTACCCATAAGGAGTGTCAAGCTAAGCCAAAAGGACTTCTGTCCATTTTTAAAACACACTTTGAGCCAAGCATGCTTGCATGCCTATAATCCTAGCAGTTGGGAGCCTGACGCAGAATGATTTTGAGTTTAAGGCTTTTCTAAGCTTTCCAGCCTGTTTCAAACTTCAAAATATGGGGTTGGAGAGACGTCCCAGAACTAAAGGCACTTGCTGCTCTTGCACAGGACCTATCTTTGGCTCCAGCACTCACATGGAAGCCCACAACCGTCGGTAACTCCAGATTCCATGGGATCTGGTGTCCTCATCTGGCCCCTGCGGGCACCTGCACACACATAATGTGTGTCTGTGTGTGTACATGCAGGCAAAGAGTCATACACATAAAATAAGTAAAAATAAATGTCTTAAAAAATAATATTTAAGAATAATGGTTTAGACCAATCATCTGAATGAAAGAAGTATTTTAATTATCTTTCACTCTTTTTATTAAAGTAGTAGACAAAATCATTAACCTTTAAGGACTTCAAGTCCAGCCTGGGCTAATAGTGCATTCTCAACCAGCCTCTGAAACATAGTGAGATCTTATCTCAAAAAAAAAAAAAAATTGAAAACAGAAGAAACACAGCTAAGGGATGACTTGTTATGTTTCCAGGCTAGGTAACATGTATAGCTTTTTTGAGCTTCATAAAACTTGTCATTTCTGCTTTTTTATTTTTCTTCTTATTTCATTTGTTTATTAACTTCATCCTCAATTTCATATTTATATTTAGTTATCTGTTTATTAAGGAAGATTTCCTTCAAACTGAAAAGGCTAGACCCCTCCCTCCACTGGTGGGGGGGTGTTGCTTGTGTGTTTTTGCTTTGTTCTCAGATTTTCTGTGTTTATAGATTTTCTGCACTAAGCATATCCTTACAAATAGAAAAATTAGAATAAAATGTTTAGGGAGCTGCAAACATCTAACAATATGTCAAGACCATCCTCCTAAGCTTGGCTTAAATTTTTCAGAAAGAAAACCTACACAGAACATTTTACATGCAATAAGTACTGGTGGTGGTGAATCTTCCTTATCAACTTGACTGGCTTCTAATCACTTTCCAGAGAGGTTAAACTGAGTACGAAGCTACGCTGCCTGTGGGCCACACAGTCCTGTGAGCTAGGGTCCTGACTGGATGAGTAAATAAAGAGTCAGGGAAGAAAGTCACCTGAGCTACCCCTCCTTACCCCCCCCTCACCTCCCACCCCACCCCCACCCACCATACCACCCCCCCCCTTGTTCATCTCTCCTGCTTCCTGACCCTGAATGCAATGTGACCAGCTGCCTCAGTCCTCCATACCCTCCCTGCCACGATACACTGGATCCCTTCAAACCAGTAGGCAAAAAAAAAAAAAAAAGAAATAAAAGGTCCGTGACTGTGTGGGCCTCTTCATCTGGGCCTATGATGGGGCAACACATCCTGGTAGGAACTGTGGAAGAGCATCCTATTTGCACCTCAAGCCAGGAAAAGAGAGGAGGGTCCTGGAGTCCCACAGCCACTGTGGATGCAGTGACCTAAAGGCCCCAAGTAGACTCCACCTCATAAAGACTCCAGGCTTCCCAAGACACTACCCTGGGGACCAACTGTAACACACAGAACTTCAGGACATTTGAGAGGCAAAGTCTAGCAGTAGTCTGGACACAGGTTGGTGAATAAACAAGAAGGCTGGTCTGGTTACAGCAAGCTGAAGAGAGAACTCAGCTGAATTTATAGTAACAAATACACATTGATGCTTATTGACCCAAATCCTGGTCACTAACCAAACTTATTTGTATGATCCCTTTCTTTTCACTCAGACCTAAAAGCACAGGCATATGCTGGATTTTAATTTCTTAATCAGTCACCAGGATATGCCAATAGTTAAGCCAGAATAACATACATGTCCCTGTGTGATCCAGGCAGGCTAATGACAGGTTAATAACAGGGTCATCTAATGAGTTCTAGCCAGGCCAAACCTCGACAGCAAAAGGAAATTAATTACTTTTCACATGGTCATCAAGGGCTGTATTAAATCTATTTTGTGAAATTATGGCATTTCCTGGTAGACAGAGAACATTTGATTTCTCGTTCTTAGTCAAGAGTTTCAGGAGATACATAATAATTTCCAGGGAAATATTCAGGGCTTCGTGTCTCCAAGTCCAGAGATTTTATATAGATTTGTCTTCATCTGGCTCGTGTCTCTAGGTACAGACTTAAGCCTACCTACTTGTTAAAGGGGTCTTCACTGGCAGGTTTTTTAACCCATCAGAATAGAATGCATTAATGATATGAAAAAAATAAAGATAAGAATTTTATAAAGTTATTTATAACCTTAAAGTTATAAATCAGAGTATAAGAATAAGCAATACAAGCTAGGAGAATCTTTTGTTTCTAAATAAAACAGAACTGTTCTATAAAACAGCTCAGAAAGCACAGACTTGACATGAAGAAAGGTTAGGACTTCCTTTTAAGTATTTTTTGTTTACTTTGTGGGGTGTATGAGTGCCATAGTATGTGCATGTATGTGTGAATGTGTGCACTTGTATATGTGATATGTGTGTTGTATGTGATTGTATGTGTGTGTTGTATGTGCATGAATATGTGTGAGTGTATGTACACAAGTGTGTGTAAATGGTGTATGTGTTCCTCCTTGGTTTCTGCTTCAAGTTCCTGCCCTGACTTCCCTCAGCGACACGCTTTGACTTGGAAGCCAGAGAATCCCAGATGCTTTCCGGATAGATCAGACTAGTACACATAACAGAACACAAGACACAAATCTCAATCATGGTGGAAGATGAGTTCTAGCACCTGAGGCTGCCCTTTGACTGCCACATGTGCATAATGACACACATGCATCCACACTCACATACATGGATGTGCACGCACACACACACATACAGGAAGAGAGAGAGAACAAAAGGAAAAACTGCTAAGGAAGAGGCAATCCCATCACCTCAGATTAGCACAAGGAGGGTCCGACCAGAGTGTGTGAGAGTAACTCAGCTGATTTAAAAAAGGCCAGCTTTTAGACATCATGAAAACTGCAATTATAGTAATAATGTGTGTTATTATATAACCCATAGTCTTTTAATATGTCAACAAATAGTCACAGCCATAACACAGTGAAGAGCCAAGCTATTTCTCAGATTCACAAAAGAATATTAAACCCTGAGACTGGTAACTGGCCTTGGAGTTGAGACAAAATGTGACAGCTAATGGATAGGAGTTTTGTCACTTCCTTACTCCTATAAGGCATCAAAAATAAGCCCTTTGGGCTATGCGGAAGGATAATCAATCCTAATTTACATATACCTACTTCCTCAACGAAGTTCTAACCTCCAGCTTCCGTGCTTTGAATGAAAATAAGTTTTCTGTCTCATTCCAGTAGACCAATTAAAATAGCCACACTATGTGGGAGATGGTGGTTTGAACCTTGGGGGTTACAGGGAAATTAAGACAAGGTGGAAAAAAAAAAGAGTTTGGTTACTATCTAAGCCTTGGGTTGGTGAGTCACTCGTTATTTCAATGCCTGTCATTTTCACCAAGTGTTGTCACCAGGAACACCTTTCTATAACATTTAGCCATCGATCTATCCCAAGCCCCTCCTCTAGAGCACACCTTGTCCCCTGGAATGAATTACCTGTGTTCCGCTTTGGCAGGAGGCTACAGACTAACCAGCCATCCTAGCCTGTCCCAGACATGTGCAGTCGATCCCAGAGAACAGAAGGGAAAGCATAATTGGTTTGCTGTATTATTTTTCTCATTTATGAGATAAAGCACCTGACACACAGCAACTACAGGGGGCTCACAGCTTGTGCGTATAGTCCGGGGGGGGGGGGGGGGGGGGGGGGGGGGGCCGCAGGAGCGGGGGGGGGGGGGGCCGCCGCCCGGGGGGGGGAAGACTGGGAGGCACAGCAGACAGGGAGTCGGGCAGCTGCCACACTGCACCCAGCCCAGAAGTAGGGAGCAAGATGAAGGCAGAAGTGCACCTCATCCCTCCTCTTCCATTTCCTTCCTGCACCCATTGGGCAGAGTCTCCCACAAAGTGAACCCTCTCTCCTCAGTTACACTGCTCCGGAAACCCTCTAACAGGCACATGGAGGTGTGTGTGTGTGTGTGTGTGTGTGTGTGTGTGTGTGTGTGTGTGTG
>OU015747.1:140159647-140192285 GCA_907169655.1 Acomys percivali
ACACACACACACACACACACACACACACACACACACACACACACACATACTTCAGTAGCCAATGAAATTCACTGGTTCAATTTTGTAGTGCCATAGACTGTCTTCAGGGGAGGTCCTACTTCCTCTTCCTTCTTTCTCGTCTACAAAGACAAATTGTTCCCATAAACCATGTTATAAACAATCAATTTTCAACCTAGCCACCCGCCCTCCAGCACTGCCCCAGGGCACTACTTGGTTCACAGTACTCAGCAATGGACTTTGACCTACTAAACAAGAGGGGTGCCACTGTTCAGGCACCAGTGGACACCAGTTTGTGGGGGAGGGGGATCTGTGTATATTTTTCTACTTGATAGATGGCAGCAGAGGAAGTGAGAAGTGATGCAAGCAGTCAGAAGCTAATAACAGAAAGCCCTTGGCTTTATTCCACATCCAGAAATGTCTTCCAGGAGGCCAGGAAAGGGACCTCAGCGTGTGCAGACTGGTTTACAGGGAGTGGCCCAGCACAGGCAACGGGCTCAGGAAGGACAACTGTTTATTAAAGTGCCACCCACAGACCACTTAGCATGAGACCCAGAGCTGGGGTGCCGTTTTAGAGCACCCATTATCTATCAAATTCAGGAAGGGCAAGAGCCGTAATCCATCCCAAGTCCCCGTTACCAGGGAAACTGTGGTTCCCTTTGTGGGTTCATAGTCTCATCAATAAAAGAATTTTAAAAACAGACTCAGAAGGAAACCCAAAGACAATGTTATTAGACTTTGAGAGAAAAACAACAAAGCAAGCAAGATGCAAATTCTTGGCAGCTGCCCAGAGAAGAGACCTGGGGAAGAGGCAGACAGGAAGGCAGGCATTGGCAATGGAAGCTAACAAGGGAGGGCAGCACAGTGGGTCAGGGGCTTCAGAGAAACACAAGCCTGGCAAAGCGCATTTAGATTTTTGGTCAGGGTCAGAAAGAAATAGAGATGGAAATAAAGAAAAGGGGAAAGCCATACTCTCAGAACTCAGAAAGGCGGACAGGCTCAGCGGTGTGATGTCAAGCGGGCTCGGCAGGGGCTGGACCTAGCAAGTGGCTTCTGGGAAGATGACATCACCACCATTGTCATTTTACATTCTCTCACTAGGGCAAATGAGTAACCTTGTCTCCTTAGGATGGCATCAGGTCAATCGGATTTCCTGGGGGAGGAGCGCCTGATTGACAACGCCCCCTCCCCAGGTTAACTCTGAACGGGAAGAGACAGTAGTATCTAATGTTTTGAGTAGCTTAGAATGTCACGTCTACCCAGGGCCAGAGGTAGAACTTAGATCCCATTATTTTGCACAGGAAGAAATAGCTTTCCCTTAATAGACCTCAACAAGGCCCCGAACACCCACCTTTCCATGATTGCAAAGAGGAACTTCTCGTTTTGCGTCACCAAGGCAACAGGAAGTGGGGTCCTAAGCCAATCTTGGAGACAGAGTCCACCTTTGAAGGCCTCTGAGATTATTAGCCGCTGTAAAATCTGCACTCAGTATTTCCATGTCCCTCTCCCCCAAGGCTCTGAAGGACGTATCTGGGTAGCCTGTGTATTTTCAATGTTTATAAAAGTCCAAGTTGTTAAAGAGATTTTTCATCCCAAACAGTGAAAATTCTGCAACCCTAAAATAATCACTCAGTGGTCTTTCTACGTAAAATGTATCAAATATTTTCCCTGCTGGCCATTTCCACTGCCTTTGTTAGTTGTGTGGGCCACATTTCCCCAGGATGTTTACAATCCATATCCCTGACGCCTGAACTCGCTCTGGCATATCAATAAGAACTGTCTTAGTCATCAAGGTGGCAGAGACAGAGCTAGCGCCTTCCTACCTCTACAAAAGCATAGCAGTTAGACAGCTGTTCATAAAGGCGCATAGAGATAGTTGGTTCTGGAAGTCAATCAGGAAACTACAGCAGGGTCCATGAGCCTCTCCCCACCCTCCCTCAGGATCTATGTGCAGTTAACAATCATGAGGGGAAGGAAGAGGCATTTTCTTTAGTGGTGTCGCCAGTTGGTAAGGTGTCTATCCTCCTGTTAACAACCCTAATGAAATTCAGTGGGTCACCAAAAAAAATCAAAAACAAAAACAAAAATAAAAAAACAAAAAAAGCATAGAAATAAAGGAGAACTAGCAGGGAGTAAGAAGAAATGACTATGTTCAAAACGCATCACACACATCACAGAATTGTCATAATGAAAGTCAATGTGGTGTACAATTAACATATATTAAGTTGTTTTCTAAAATGAGCTCAGGGAGAAGCAGGAAATAAGATGGCTTGGAAGCTCAGTGTGGCTGAAATATTAGAATTTGGCAGGGGCATCAGCTGGGCCATATCAGGGCTCTTAAAAGCAAGTAATAATCTTGGTTCCACACAAAGGAACATGAAAGTGGCACAGTAAGGCCATTCTTTTTGTAAAGAGGATGCATCAGGACCCACCCAGGCCAGCAAGCGCACCAAACCAACATGGCTTCCATCTTTTATCCCTGGTCTGGGTGGTGACCATGTCTTATCCTGTTGGTGGGAGGCTGATTCTACAATCTCTCGTGATACTGTTTTTAAAGGCAACTAAATAAAGGAAAGAGGTGTAAATTCTATAGACCAATGCAGGAGTCAACCTGCAAAGTCAGGAAATACAAAGACATGAGGGGGAAGATAGCTAGAAAGAGGGCAGGGTTCCCAGAAGCTCAGCAAAGCAAGACACCATCCCAAGACCATGCAGCTATGCATCACCCGAGGCAGGACCCCGCCCACAGTGTGCTGTCACGTGCTTTGTTCTCATATTCCCACATTAGCCATATTTACCTGGAAGAAAAGAGTGAGATAGCATTCCCACCTTGGAACATCTCAATACCACCATTCCATGCTTTAAACTCTTCTCCGCGGGACCCTCCTCCTAGTTCCCATTGGCCAAGCAAACACCTAGTCATATTTGCTTACTGCTTCTATTTGGACCCCAGCATGCCTCTTTCCTACCTACTGTCTTCTGGAAGACTCCTACCTGCTTTTCAATGATAAACTTCTAGAACATTCTGTCTATCCTGGTTTCATTTAGCCCACATCAAAAGCTCTAAATCTTTTCTGCAGTGATAGTTGACATCACATGATGGCACTCTGAATTGTAAACTTACCTCTATGGTTTTCTAATCTGTGTACCACACTGACTTTCAGTATTTTACTAAAATGGACACATGCGTTGGAATCACGCCATGTTCGACTGTGATATTCACACTCCTAGGAAATATTATCTTTATATCATTCTTACTCTTCCTCCTCCTCTTCAGTGCACCTCTACGCAGATGTTCCCATTGGGTGGGACGCAGTGACAAGTGACAAGGGGCTGTCTCCGACATCCTCTCCTGGGAATGGAGTAGGACATGAAACCAAGTCATTTAACCTCTCGCTGGCTATGAAATCGGAGAACATGCACAGCTATGGCAATGAAGTTGGGTTTTTTCCTCTCCTCTCTCAGTTTCTGTTTGGAAAACAAAGAGATATGAATTATGGGTTCTGAAATCTGGAGCATTTCAACCCACCACTTCAGGAAAATCAGCAACTTAAAATGCAGTGTTTGCTTGAGAGTTCTTCCCGAGTGTCAGCTACGTTTTTAAATTCAGAAGAGTCACAGGACCAGAACTGTTCAAAGGTCAGCCCTATGTGGGATGAGAGGCTACTGATGAATATGTTGGCCCATGCCCTGCAGCTTACACTGCTCCTGCCAGAAGCAGAGTGTCCATTACTCAATTAGCAGTGGATTGATTTGATAGGTGCGGCGTTGGAATTTAAAACATTTCATCAGGAAAAACATTAACTAAAGTGTTCATTGTGAGTGTTCTTTTTTCTTCAATTGTATGTGTGTTGTGGGAGCACTGTGCGTGCGTGAGTACAGGTACCCACAGAGTCCAGGAGGGGACATGGGTTGTCCTGGAGCTGGAGATACAGGTGGTGGTGACCTCCCTGACATGGGTGCTAGGAACCAAATGTGTCTCTGTGAGGATAGCACATGCTCTTAGCCACGGAGCCATCTCTCCAGTGCCATTGTTGCTGCTCTTGAAAATCATGTGTGAGGTCCCTGTTCTCTCCTCTAGTAACCTGTGCCCATGCACATGTGCACTGTGGGGTGAGCTGCACATGTGCACTGTGGGGTAAGCTGCACATGTACACTGTGGGGTAGGGTAAGGGGGGGGTCCCAATGCTAACAGGTGCTTCCCTAAAACATGCCCGTCCAAGACTAACATTTAATATGTCCTTACTGAGCCCTGGTTGTAAGCCCTTTTCATTTCCAGGAGGGCACTCAGAAAAGGTAGAACCCTTAAGAGGTGGGGCCTCGTAGGAGGAGCCACTGGGGGTATGTCCTCAAATAGATCATGGGACCTCCACCGCCTCTCTGTCTTCTCAGTTAGGAAACAGCAAGGACAACTGATCATGGGCCAAAAGTAAACCTTTTGTCTTTGTAAGTCACCGGTCGCAGGCATTTGTTATAGTGAAAGAAAGCTGACATAATAGCCAAAGGCAGAAAGAAACAAATATTCATGGGCCGATGAATAAATATACCAGTTGGAATGTAATGTGGTGAAATATAACTCAGCCATAATAATCAATAGTCTTGCTATATGCTAAAAGGTAGATTAATCTGCGATACACATGTTGGGAAGCAAGGCGCAAAGGAGCGTATATATGTTTCACTAACCCATTTGCCTGAAGCATTTAAAGTACATAAATGAACAGGAAAATGCAGAGCGCTGGTGCGTTAGTCAGAGTTCTCTAGAGCAGCAGAACTTACAGGCTGAAACCCTCAGTGTCGACAGGAAGGGGGTTTGTTCTAATGGCTTCCAGCCTGTGACCCAACGGACCCAACAGAGGCTGCCTGTGAACAGAAGGCCTTCTGCTGGTATCCCACTGGAATCCCAAAGAGACCGGCTCTAAGGTCAGAGCAGGAGTGGAGAAGCTGGTGAGAAGAAAAGCAAGAAAGTTAAGAGCAAAAGCTTCCTTCTCCCCCGTCCCTATCTAGGCTTCCAGCAGAAGGTGTGGCGCTCTTCCGACCTCAAAGGTTGGGATTAGAAGTGAACATTCCCACTTCAGATTACTCAAAAATCTGTCGCAGGTATGCTCTTACATTTGGGGGGGGGGCTTTAGTTAACTCCAGATGTAGTCAAGTTGACGGCCAAGACTAGCCACCACGGGGCGGTTCAGGTGCTAGGAAATAGGGAGGCACTTTTAGTGGACAGCAGTTTTGCTGTGTGTTTAGGAGAATGTTCTGCCGTCGAGTGGCAACGCTGGCTGACAGTGTCGTAGTTGCTAACTGCCACATTGTGTGACTCTCACCTTGGTAATTTCTAAAATCTCTTCCTAGTGAAAGAGTAGATGCCATTTGTAATCAAGTTTTAGGTGTAAATGACCAATTAACCAAGTCTAATTAAGCTTTGTAGTAACACACACACTCAATTTGCTTTCTCCATAAAGTCTGATGGAAGAGCTTTCACAAGAATGGACTCACTGTACATTACGGGCATTGGCGCTGAAATAACGACACAGAAAGAATTCTCAGCTTGTTGGCAGTGCACAGACAAGCCAACACTGACAAGAGAACGGGGCTGAGGTAGACACTAAGTTGGCTACCTCTGGGAAACAAGCACAGGAGCACTGTTAGTCCTCAGCAGACTACAAGATGACACTGCAGCCAACACCACGACTAGATGTGGGGTGTTTCCCATAATTTAAATTCTGAAAATGCAAATTATAGATTTATGTAGCAAATTAGAGCTGTCTAGAAAGACGAATCTAAATGTGCCTAGATTGTGGTTGTTCTCTGACGCCAACAGCTTGTGTGCTCAGCTTTACCAGCTAATGTTGGTGTCCCAGTTGTAAACATGTATTGAACTCTGGGGCCAGACAAGCGATATGATTATCTATGGCTTGCTTTTAGTTTGAAGGAAAATAAATATGAAATGGAAACACTGCAAACTCCTTTTTCCCCCTCTCTGAGAACATTTTATTAGCCCTTTGTACAAAGTTATTTTCAATCCTACCTTTCCCCTAAACTTTTAAGAAGAAAAGAGTCCAACGCTAGCTTTTTGACAACAGTAACATTAGTGGTCACCTTAATATGCTTGAAAATCACCCTGGAAACAAAGCTTTGGGCATGCCTCTGAAGGGTTACTCTAGGTGAGAAAATTCTTGGAATCGTGGATGTGGACAGCATCCTCCCATGGGTGGGAATCCCATAGTGAATACAAAGGAAAAAGAGCCGAGCACCAGTGTTACAAAGGAAAAAGAGCCGAGCACCCGCATTCATACCTCCCGGCTTCCTGAAGGCGGGTGCCATGTGACCAGCCACCTGCAGCTCCTGCCTCCACACCCTCCCGTGCTTAGGATTGTTTTTTCTGTTTTCCAGGCCTGTGGTCCCAGGCAACAGCATATCAGTATTGCCTGGGTTTTAACTCTCATTGCATCATGAGTTTTTTCTTTATCATTTAGTATTTTCTGAGAATCCCACTTGTGTCATGTAGATGTACACCAATAAATCACTATCAATGGGCCAGGGAAATGGCTCGGTGGTAAAGCACCTGCCAACACAAAGCTTAGGACCTGAATTCAAATCACCAGATCCCACATGAAGTGAGGTAGCATGCATCTGCAATCCCAACACCCCCACAGTGGAATAGGGGCGGGGAAGGGGTGCCTTGTATGTCAGCTAGCCTGCTGTATACAACAGTGAACAAGAGACCTTACCTCAAAACAATGGAAGGTAAGTTGTCCCCTGGCCTTCACATATGTGTCTTGGCACAAAGGCACCCGCACTAACACAAACACAAACCACAAATGAAAGGTTAAAACCCTAACCCCTAACCTCACCCCAAGCGCTCCCTTGACATAATCCCACAGTTGTTAAAAAAAAAAAAAAAAAAAAAAAAAGAGCGAGAGTTGATAGCAGCAATAACGTTTACTTAAACAGTTAAGTAATAGTGTCTGTGTCTTACAAATAGTTTTACAAATAAAAACTAAAGGTACCCCCGATCACAAGAAAATAAAATGAGGGGCTGAGAAGATAGCTAAGTCAGAAAACCACTTGCTATGTAAGCATGAGGAGCTAAAAGTGGGTTCCCAGGATCCGTGCCAGGCATGGTTACACACGGCTGTAACCATAGCATGAAGGTAGGCACAGGTGCACCCCACGGCTCAATGCCTGGCCAGTCTGGTCAAATTGATAAGCACCAGGTTCAGAGAGAGACCCTGACTCAAAGGTAGAGAGAAGTCATGGAGGACACTCATGAAAAAGATGAAAATAAATAAATAAATAAAATCTTAACAGAAAGAAAATTCACCTAATTTTCACCAAATGCTTATGCCAAGGCAATTGGATGCATCAAACCATGGTCTAGTCGAAATTTATGCTGCAGAAATCTTGTGACAGTGTGGGCACAGCCACTTTATCTCTACAGTGATGTGTCCCACTGTGTCCACACAGAGGTGGCCGTGACCTTCCAGGACTAAGCTGCTGCGGGAAAGGCATTTGCTCCTTTTTTCTTGTACTCTTTAGTTTCTAAAGGCCCAAGCACGCGGAGTTCTTTTGGAAGTTAAAGGAAGAAGAAGGAAAGGGAAGCTAATGCCCGTCTTGGAAGGGTAGCTTTGGGACAATTGCAACCACTCTTCTGTCCTTGAACACAGTCCTTTCTGACCTGGATAGGGCACAGCAAGCTCAGGGCAGCTGGAGCATAGAAACTGCCATTCAACATGACTATCTGATATCTGGAAGTTTCTTGGACAATGTAATGAAGCTGGCCTGCCTGGTTTGGCAGAAAGGCGGGTCTGAGAAGAGTGCTCTGGGGAATATAGCCTACATGCGCTGAAGGATGACACTCTGACTGATGGCCTGTTGTTGGCATCCATTATTAGGGCCACTGCTTGCTCTTTCCAAGTCTTCATCAAACCCTGGAACAGCTGTTAGCTACTGCAGCAGGGAGCCTGTACAGCCAGAGACAGTACCTGTGCAAAGGTGCACACTGAAGCCTTGAAAGGTTGACAGCACTGCTAGCAAATGCATCCAGGCTGCGGAGCCCAGTCAGTATTCTCCAGCCTAGCAAAATACCACAGCTCTTGAGATACCTGCCAAAATCCCATATGGACAAGACGGCCACTATTCCTCCTTCTTCCGGATAATCACCAATGATTCTGTCCGGGCCAGAAAAAGAGCCACAGAGTGGGCAGGCTCTAGGCCCTGGCTATGGGCCTCAAGGTTTCGCTTCTAAGACACTCAGTAGAACATTTGCCATCAAAGCTTGTGTTGCGACTTCAATGATTTTCCTAAGTAGTTTTCAGAGCAGACATCAGAAGTGCAGCTACGTTGCATTAATGACACCATTACCAACAGACAAAATAAGGAATGTGTTCTACTGGGGAAAAGTGTCACGAAGCACAGTGGCCATGTCAGGGCCACTAACGTGGTCCGAGTGCACGGAAGATATTTCTGCATCCATTTCACTCCCTGCAAAGTGAATGTGTGTGTGTGTGTGTGTGTGTGTGTGTGTGTGTGTGTGTGTGTGTTAATGTAGGGGAACTGAACCTAGAAACTTCCTTTACATACAAGAAGCCTCAAAATACCTGTAAGGAATGGCACAGAGAGAGGCTGGTCTGCCATGAGGACCTGAACCCCAATACCAGAGGCCAAGGAAAGGCCGTGTGTGGTGATCAGAGTGTGATCTCAGCCCTGAAGAGGAGAGCGATGGTCCCTAGGCCTGCTGGATGGCCGGCCCACCCGAATCAGTGAGCTGTGAACCAGGGACCCGGTATCAACAAACAAGGTGGATAGCAAGTGAGGGAAGGCATCCGAGTTTGACCTCTGGTCTATGCATGCACGCACCCGGGAGGAGGGGAGGGCCAGGAGGTTGGGCGGGGAAATTCTGCGCATGAGTGCAGTGATAAAACATGGCCGTCATTATTTAGCTACCAAAGACCAATCCTTTCTCCCTGAGCAAGCACTCGCCCTCTCCCTGGAACAGGCCTTGATGGGAGACAGGCTGGACCCTGGAATTCCGGAAACTGACACTCAAGGCCACGTGCACAAGCTAGAAGAATTCAAAGTTATTTCAATAAGGTGTTTTATGTTTTTCCTTACAGTTTTAGAAATAGAGGAGCATGGAAAGAGCGTCACCCAGTGACAAAGTAACAATTTTGTACTGAGGTGACACCCAAATGGTGCATTGATGTCTCCTAAGTGTGTCCTCTGCCATGGCTTAAGCAAAGCAATGACAATTGGACTGTTTAGTCCCTACACCTCAAACCCTTTCACACTTACTTGGGGACTAGACATTAAGTGTTCCACCCAACATGTGGTTGACTAATACATTAGCTGTGTAAAAGCTTTAAGGGCTAGAGAGGTGGGTTAGTGGTTAAACGCACTGGTGGCTGTTCTTTGAGGACCTCAGATCAGTTCCCAGCTCCCACATGGCAGCTCACGGCCTTCTGTAACTCCAGTCCCAGAGGATCCAACACCCTCTTCTGGCCTCTGCAGACACAAAGCACGTTTGTGGAGCTAGCAGGCAAAACACCCATACACATAAGACCTGAGAGCTCTAAATAACCATATCTTATCTAGAGGACACGCCAACCAGTAACACCTTTGCAATGTTTCAAATTTCTTGCATCATAATCAATTAGCTCATCAATTATTTTTTGCTTTCTGGTGTGTGTGGTTCTTTTTTTTTTTTTTTCTAAAGAAACTAGATAATCTAGTTTGTATTATCTTTCTTAATCTTTTTTCTTCAAAGGCCACTTTATTGAATTACTTTAAATAGTTTAAATTTACTCTCTAATCAAGTCCCAGATAGGCTTCTGTCTGCCAAACAACACCTTCCATGGAAAGGGCTATTTTAATCAACACTTCTGCACAGCAGTGTCCACCTGTCTCTCACAGCACATCCTTACTGAGGGCTCCAAGATCTTCTGTGGGGCTGCTCTGACATTGGATTTATTAGTTTGAATTTTTTAGCCATTGATAGAGGAACTATTTGTCACTATACTTTCCTTCCCTGGCATGTGCAAAGCACAAGGGGACAGGCATGTAATTCTCTTTCCTTGAAGACTGTCTCAGGGCAGGGCCACTTCAAAAGCTTAGGGTCCAAGTTTGAGGTTCCCGCTACTTCAGAAGCTTTGCCCTGAAGTGTGTTACAAAGAGAAACACACACAGAGGCAGCCCAGGTATTAAGATTTACTTCCTGTAGTGTAAAATAGAAGCCAAATAATAAAGATGGGGGGGGGTCAATTTAAAAAAAATAGTAAAGATAGAAACGCAACCAAGTCTGCAATACCTGCTTCCTTCACAGGTGTGGAGCACACTCTTTCTTCATCGGTCTCTTGTATTAGAAACAAAAGGGTCAGGTCTTCTGTTCAAATAGCATAGTGTTGTAAGCAGTTGGAGTAACTGTTTTCAGTCTCAATAAAATTTAAACTAGCACTCAGAAGATCCCCCACGCAAAGCCAAAGGTACGTGGCAGTGGTACTCCATCTTGGCGGCCAGCGGTCACCCACAGTGCTCACTTGTGAAGCGAAAAGCAGGAGACAGGGAGTCAAGGAGGACTCGTGTCATTTGTCACTCCTTATTTAGACAACTGACTTCAGCCACGGTGATTCCTTAAGCATGGTTTAGTTCATCCGTCTGTTGATGTGGCTGTCATGAACTTAGTCACTGCTACCCAGTGTAGGGGCCCAAAACACTCATTAATAACTGAGGGGAGACAAGAGGCTGGGATCAACATGGCCTCAGAACACCGCATGGCACTTTACTATAAAAGGACCATTAGCAGCCAGAGTAGAAAAGCCTTCAGAAACTTCTGAGGTCATCACTCCTCCGGGTGTGCCGCTGGACTAACAGCTGGAGTTCACTCAGTAAACAGCTCCTCAGAGCCCAGCTCGGTGTCCTGGGACAGAGCCTGCCCTTCAGTGAGACAGTACCCACAACCCAGGAGCCCCAGCATGGGCTGCTCACACAGAACCAAGAGACAAACACAGACGGATATATTATTGGTGTTCACAGCCGTCCTCACCCAGCCCAGCTGGAAGTCTGGAAACTGACTGGAAGATGGACGATGAGTGAGAACGAGGCTTGGAGAAACTGAGCCCACAGCAGAGAGTGATAAGGAACAGCAGAACTGAGGAGCAGCATCCGAAAGAAAACAGAAGATGCTAGGCAAGATTGGGCAACCTGTCAACAAAAGCTGCAGAAACAGCCTCGAGGAGCTGGGGGTGTGGCTTGACGGAAGAGCGCTCACCCGGCATACATGTCAGTCCCCAGTGAGGAGGGTACAGAGCAAATTTCTGACAGAGATGATTCAACTGCGTGGCAAATAAGGGATAAAGAATAGGGGTACGGGGGTTTCCAAACAACATTGAGTAGACTTCTTAGACGTCCAACAAAGTGACAAGAATAACTGCCCCATTCTCTGGGAGGTCCATCGAGGTTACAGAACCTGGTCTGAGAACAAGACAACTGAAGTTGATGTGAGGAAAATGGGAGGAGAGAAGAAAGGAGGAAGGGAACAGTGAGAGAAGACTGGGGAGATGGGGGCTCTGAAGATGTGAGGTAAAGCAGAACGTGCTCCCCAAGAACAAAGAACGTAAATAGTAGACAAGTATTGTCAAGGCCAGACATGGGCCAGGCACAGGGAGTCCACACAGAGCGAGCTGCCACCTGAAGCTTACACAGGAAACTGAAGTTCGGGGAGCAGAAGAGTTCCACAAGAGCTGCACACAACCACATAAGCTGTGGGCAGTTCGGCCTTACAAGAAGTGCAAGCCAAGCCTGAGTGAGATCCCCTTGCACAGCTACAAGTTGACAAAACGCAGGCACCTCCCATAAGCAGTTGCCGCAGCAGCTGTAGCTCAAGCGACTCTAGTCCAGGAGGTGGGGTCATTTGGGTGGGGCTTTGGCATGATCTTATAAAGCTGAAGACATGCACTCCTTCCAGCCCAGTGGTACCATCCTTAGACACGCCCACCAGAGATAAACGTGTGCATAGCAGGATGCCCACAGCCACTTTTCACAACAAGAAACTAGAAATGACAGGATGACACGTCGACTGAGGACTGGTTAAATGAACTTTGCCATACTGATGCAATGAGGTACAGCAGTGACCATGGAGGGATTAGAGCCACAGTCTGCAATGTGGATTTTTGTTGTTGTTGAAACATTTTGAGAGAAATAAGCAAGTCCCAAGAGACTGTATATACATGGCATCTTCGTATTTAAGATCTACAAACAAAAAGAAACAAATAAAATGTTGAAAGGGATGAGAGTACTAAAACTGAAAAAAATATGTGTGTATGTGTATATATATATATATAATCAAGAAAATGGTAAGCACAAAATTCTAATGAAGGTCACAGAAGAGGTGGAGTCGGGTGGGAGGAGAGGGTGAGCATAAGAAAGATGTGGCAAGTCCAGGGTGCCAGCTGTATTAGTAAGTGGGGCCAGGAGTGTGTTGCAGTATGTATGATGAGCACACACAAAACCCTGGAGTTTGATTATCAGCAACACATGCACATGAATGCGCACACACACACACACACACATGAACATATGTATACACACACATACACACATGAACATACACACATTCACATATATACACACATACATACACACACACGCACATGAACATATCTATACACACACATATGCACACATGAACATACACATATACACATGTACTCACATACACATACACACACACACATCTGGTTCATCTTGTTCCTAGAACTAGGACGTGGATGCAATGGAAACCAAAATTATATGAATTCCAAGAGAAAACAAATCCCTAACCCAAACTCATTTTTAGGATTTCCTGTATTTTATTTAAAATGCCATGATTGAGAGCTGCTCAGGAGCTGGGGCGCACACATGTCTCTCCTTAACGCTCGCTGTCTTTGGTGTCTGCAGAGACATCTTTCTTTGCTGCACGGCAATCAGAGAGGCAGAAATTCACCGTGTCTATTCTTATGATTCAGGCCAGAGAGATCTTTGCCTGTCGTGGGAATCCCACTGTTGAGGTCCGTCTCTACACTGCAAAAGGTCTGTTCAGAGCTGCAGTGCCCAGCGGTGCCTCCACCGGCATCTATGAGGCCCTAGAATGCCGTGGCAGTGATAAGACATGCTACGTGGGGAAGGGTGTCTCAAAGGCTGCTGAGCACATTAATAAAGCTGCTGCAGCTGCTCGGGGGAGCAAGGAACTGAAGGTGGTGGAGCAAGAGAAGAGGACAGGCTGGTGATCAAGACGGATGCACTTAAAAATAAATCTAAATTTGGTGCAAATGCCATCCTGGGAGTGCCTCTGGCTGCCTGCAAAGCTGGTGCTGTGGAAAAGGGGGTGCTCCTTTATTGTCACATCACTGACCACGCTGAAGTCATCCTGCCGGTCCCAGCTTTCAGTGTGATCAGTGGTGACACTCATGCTGGTAACAAGCTGGCCATGCAAGAGTTGGTGATCCTCCCTGTGGGGCAGAGGGTTACCACAACCTGAAGAATGGCATCAAGGTGAGATACGGCAAGGATGCCACCAACGTAGGTGATGGGGCGGATTTGCACCTATCCTCCTGGAGAACAAAAAAAAAGCTCTGGAACTGCAATTGCAAAGGCCAGCTACACTAAGCAGGTTGTCATCGGCATGGGCGTGGCTGCCTCTGAGTTCCATAGGTCTGGCATGTATGACCTGGACTTCAAGTCTCCTGATGACCCTAGCAGGTACCTCACACCCAACCAGCTGGCTGACCTGTACAAGTCCTTCATCCAGTAGTACCCAGGGTGTCCATCAAAGACCCCTTTGACCAGGACAACTGGGAAGCTTGGCAGAAGTTGGCAGCTAGTGTAGGCATCCAGTTGGTCAGGGATGGTCTCACCGTGACCAACCCTAAGCGAATTGCCAAGGCTGTGGGTGCGAAGTCCTGCAACTGCCTCCTGCTCAGAGTGAACCAGATCAGCACTGTGACTGAGTCTCTGCAGGCCCAGGGGTGTCATAGTGTCCCACTGCTCTGAGGAGACTGAATGTAAGACAAACCTCCCCCAGTGGTTCTACATGCAAAATAAAAGCCGCAGTAACCCTTGGAAATTTTTTCAAAAAAATTTATACATACATACATGTATGCATACATGCATACATACATACATGATTATATGTATCTAAAATCTAGAAACCACAAGTGAGAGAAAACAGACAATAGTGATCTTTCTGAAATTGGCTTAATACGATTATCTCTCATTGCCTCCATTTTTCTGGAAAGAGTAGAACTTCACTGTTCTCTAAGGCTGAAAACCTCCATTGTGTGTTATGCCACGTTTCCCTTATGCAACCTTCTGGTCCTGGGCACCAGGTTGGTTCCATAACTCAGCTCCTGCTAACAGTGCTGCAGTAAACACTGATGTGCAAGTGTCTCTGTGTTGCTTTGACCTGGAGTCACCAGAAGACAATTGTTACAGAGGGGGAAAAAGTGGGGGGGTGATGCTAACCACACAGAGTTTGGGGCTGCAACAGGAGGAATATCAAGATTAAGCTGTGCTTGTGACACAGGGCTCAGTCTTGTCTCTCACTCTATGTTTGGGGTTACCCCATGCATGCCCATGTGGAGACCAGAAGTCAACTCTGGGTACTGTCCTCCCCCAGTTCAGCTACTGAACACCCAGGATCTCCTGGCATCGGCTTTCCCAGCACTGAGATATAGAGCCATGCTGTCACACCTGGGTTTTACGTGGGCGCTAGGGATCCAAACCCAGGTCCTTGTGCTTGCTCAGCAGCCACTTCACCCATCGTGACAGTTAACCTCATGGTCAATTAATCAGCTCTAGGAGCTCCCAGAAGATGGGCCTCTGGGCATGCCTGCGAGAGATGAGTTTGATAAAGTTAATTGAAGTGGGAAGGACCCTGCTTTGGATGGGTACATCCCCAAAGATAGGATGCCAAGACTGAACAAACCAAGAAAGGACTCTGAGCACAGTACAACCAACATCATTTTTTCTCTCTGCTTCCTGACTGTGGAAGCCCCAAGTCCTGCTGCATGACGTCCCACCACGAGGGACTGCAACCTCAATTGTGAGCCAAAATAAACCCTTTCCCATGAAGTTGCTTTGCTATGAGCATTTTATCACAGCAACAGAAAAACAAAAACAAAAACCTAGAACAGCTACTGAGCTATCTCCCAGGCCCCCAGCCTTGTCTCCTTGAAGCTGAGGTTACATGTCAAGAGAGAGAACACAGGAATATGCCAGAACTGTGTTTTAAAGCATTTTGAAATTTTATCTGTCATCTGTGGTATTTCATGAGCCAGTCAGATACATGAAAATGAATAGTATGCACAGACGATACAGCAGGAGGCTGCAGCTGCAGAGTGTGGCTGACACTGAAGAATCCAAGTTAGCTGAAGCTCAGCCATGTTACTTACATGCTTGCTGCTGAAAGCAGCCAAATGGATCAAGTTAAGAAAAATTTCCACTACTACATCCCCACAGCCCCTACCCCACTTTACCCTCAGTCTGTTAGCCTGAAATAGTTCTGAGTGTAGCTGCACCCTCATACCCACCCCTATCTCACCCTAACACCCGCCAAGACCAACAGCCTCCGGACTGTCCCCTCATTCCTTCCCATGCTCCATTTAATCTACCCAATTCCCTTAAAGTGCAACTTTAGTAACCAATAAGATCTGCAATCACCACTGTTGCTGAAATCTGCTTCTGTAAGAGAGTATTTGAACCCCCCCACACACACACACACACTTTGGCTATTCAGGGTCCCCAACCCTTCTGAGCTCGATGGACCCCGACGCGTCAGCTCAATAAAAGTCCTTTTTGCATCGACTCTGGACTCTGACTCTCACTGGGCTTCCAGGGATAGACTCTGACAATCTGAATCTAACAACATGATACAACAGCAGCACTGAGCTTGCACTAGCAGACCTGCTCTCAGGCCCATGGTAGAGGTCCAGGAAAGAGCTGTTGCCTAGACCTTCACTGGGCTTGGCACGGCAGAGCGATGCAGGGTCAGTTAACACACTCAGTATGTTGATGGATATTCAGGCTTATTTTGACCACACAGATGAGGCCACTGAGAAATAAAACCAGAAATCTCGAGCAAATGTGTCCATAACCAATTTGATCTTCCCTAACCTTGGTAGTGATTGATTGCTTCTTCAAGATCTTCTACTCATATTTGTGTGATCTGTGTTCAGTCATTTCCTGTCCACTGGATCAGAAGCAAAAGATGTTTCTGAACTGGACAGCATGTGGTTTTAAAATGGCTCAGACTGTGGCAAAATCAGGGAGACTCTACATTTTAAGAAAGACTTGCCATAAGGCCTTTTCCCAGCAATATTTTACTGGCACAGCAACTGTACCTGTTTACTGGCGCAGTGTGACTATGAGATACATACATGTGAAGTGAGACTGCACTTTCAGTGGTCAGTCCATTAGTTTGTCTCACAAGGATAAAGGGTAATTAGCATTTCAAGAAAGTGCACTACAGTCTTGCCTACAGCCCGATCTTATGGAGGCATTTTCTTAATTGCAGCTCCCTCCTCTCAGAGGACTTAGCCTAAGTGTTGAAGACACTCCTGTCTCTGCCCCACCTTCCCACCCACTCAGCTCTGGAGACACAGGGGCTCGCACACACCCAGCTTTTTACATGAGTGCTAGATCAAATTCAGGCCCTCAACATTATGCAGCAAGAATTCTATCAGCTGAGCTGTGCTCCCAAACCTTATTTTTGTTTTTGAGACAGAGTCACACTTCATAGCCAGGCTGGCCTCAACATTATGACAATCCTCCTGCCTCAGTGCTGGAATTACAGTGTGAACATTTTTCTTATTCACAGAGGAATTCAATATACTGACATCTCGGTTTATGTTTTGTTTGCACGATGGGTATGCAAGTCAAATGTGTACAAGATATAAAAGTTAAATCATAATCTACACACTGGAAGTACGATAAATGCAAAAATAACCTAGACTCTTCATGAAGTCTCAATTAGTGTCGAGCTGATGTTTCAGGCATTGCTTAAAGTTAACTTTGAATGGCAGTCAGTAGGCAGCACATAGTCTCGTAAGGAAAACACGCTGAAGTTTTTAAAAATCAGTTTAAAAATCAGTAAAAAAAAAAAAAAGAGGCTTTGTACGAAGCCAGGGCTCTCACTTTGCTCGTCCCTGATTCTCTGGGGCTGCCCTCAGTTCTGACAGCTTCTCTTCCATGTGGCTGTGTGCAGTCCATGCCTAGTTTATTACTGTCTTATTGTTGTCTCTCTGAAAAATTGTTGTCTCTCTGCTCTGAGAGTCAATCCCAGCATCATGACACTGAGGCAAACACAAATGTAGCCCCCGTCCTCAGAATAAAAGGGCACATCGTCATAGAATTTATAGCTACTAGTTAAAATTTTATTTTAGTTACCAGGTGCAATGGTGGTCCTTCAGACAGCCCCTACAAAGAATTGCTCTTGAAAATAAGTCTTCCTAAATGCATATCTTTGTGTCTTGTCTCTTCAACCAGTGAGAACATATGGCAGCAAATACTGTGTCTTGTAAAAGAAATGGATGACTGCCTCCTTTTACCTCCCTCACATCTGAGACCATTTGGAGGTCTGGGATGTATTTCTTAATAATACACTAAAAAGTGCAAGCACACACCTACACAGACCAGATAAAGTGGAAAGCTGCACGATTCTTAGAGCTGATACTGGCAACACTGAGACCAGATCCTTCCAGAAACAGTGTGTTTCGGATGGAAAAAACTCATCTTTTCCTCTCCCGGAAATACATTAGTTCATACACCAAAGTAAGTTCCTGGTCAGTACTTAGGTCCAATGCACAGACCTGAGGACAGGAAAAAAGTTAGTCTTTCCTGAAATTGATCTGCAGATAACTATAACAGGCCCCACAATGGGCTAGGAATTGGGGGGTCTGCCCTCTCATGACAGCTGTGTCTTTCTGGGGTGATGACTTATGCTCACTGTGCTGTCAGCACCAAGCAGGTCTACCTTTCACCCTGCAGGGAAACAGCTGTCTCTGACTCTCAGCTATTCCCGCTCAGACTTGAGCCACACAAGCCATGTGACTGAAGCAACTAAGGGACCTCGTTGGTGGCTTTATTTGCAGAGGTTACTGCTGTGTCACAGGGTGAGGAGTGTCACACACACACACACACACACACACACACACACACACACACACACGACCTAAAAATGGAAATACAATCAATAAAGAAAACACAAAACAAGGAAATCCTGGAAATGGAAAACTTAGGCGAGAGAACAGGAGATACAGAGGTAAGCATCACCAACAGACTACAAGAAATGGAGGAGAAAAATCTCAGGTGTAGAAGATACAACTGAAGAAATTGATACATCTGCCAAAGAAAATATTAAATTGAAAAAGTTCCTGACATAAAAAATTCAAGAAGTCAAGGACACAATGAAAAGACAAAACCTAAGAATAATAGGAATAGAAGAAAAAGACTTCCAGCTCCAAGGACCAGAAAATATTCTTTTTTTTTTTTTTTTTTTTTTTTTTTTGGTTTTTCGAGACAGGCTTTCTCTGTGTAGCCTTGACTGTCCTGGACTCACTTTGTAGTCCAGGCTGGCCTCCAACTCACAGCGATCCGCCTGCCTCTGCCTCCCAAGTGCTGGGATTAAAGGCGTGCGCCACCACGCCCGGCTCAGAAAATATTTTTAATAAAATCATAAAAGAAAATTTCAACAACATAGAGAAAAAAATGCCTTTAAACATACAAGAGGCTTATAGAACACCAAATAGATTAGGGAAACAACACCCTTTACAATAGGCACAAAAAATATAAAGCATCATGGTGTGATTTGAACCTAGAAAGTGAAAGATACATATGACAAGAACTTCAAGTCTCTGAAGAAAGAAATTGAATAAGATATCAGAAGATGGAAAGATCTCCCATGCTCATGGATCAGTAGGATTAACATAGTAAAAATGGCCATCTTACCAAAAGCAATCTACAGATTCAATGCAATCCCCATCAAAATACCAACACAATCCTTTATAGGCCTTGAAAGAACCATTTTCAAGTTCATATGGAAAACAAAAATAGCTAAAACAATCCTGTATAATAAAAGAACTTCGGGGGCTATCTCCATCCTTAACTTCAAGCTCTACTACAGAGCAATGGTAATAAAAACTGCATGTTATTGAAATAGAAAGAGACCGGCTGATCAATGGAATCAAATTGAAGACAAAGAAATAAACCCACACATATATGGACACTTGATTTTTGACAAAAAAGCCAAAACCATACAATGGAAAAAAGAAAGCATATTCAACAAATGATGCTGGTCTAACTGGATGCAGAAAAATGCAAATATATTCACATCTATCACCCTACACAACACTCAAATCCAAGTGGATCAAAGACCTCAACATAAAACCAGAAACACTATATCTATTAGAAGAAAAAGTGGGGAAGAGCCTTGAACTCATTGTCACAGGAGACAACTTCCTGAACAAAACACCAACAGCTCTAAGATCAACAATTAATAAGTGGGACTTCATGAAACTGAAAAGCAAAGGAGACTGTCGATAGAACAAAACAGCAGCCTACAGATTTGGAAAAGATCTTCACCAACCCTATATTTAACAGAGGGCTAATATCCAAAATATATAAAGAACTCAAGAAATTGAACACCCACAAACCAAATCTCATTTTAAAATGGATTACAGAGCTAAACAGAGAATTCTCAACAGAGGAACACTTAACATCCTTAGTCATCAGGGAAATATAAGTCAAAACAACTCTGAAATTCCATCTTACACCCATCAGAATGGCTAAAATCAAAAACTCAAGTGATAGCACATGCTGGCAGGGATGTGGGGAAAGGGGAACACTCCTCCATTGCTGGTGGGAGTGCAAACTTGTACAACCACTCTGGAAATCAATCAGGCACTTTCTCAGGACGTTAGGAATAGCTCTACCTCAAGATCCAGCCATATCACTCATAGGCGTACACACCCAAAAGATGCTCTACCAAACAACAAAGACATCTGTTTAACTATGTTCACAGCAACTTTATTCACAATAGCCAGAATCTGGAAATAACCCAAATGTCCCTCAATTGAAGAATGCATAAATAAACTATGGTACATTTATACAGCAGAATACTACTCAGTTATAAAACACAAGGAAACCATGAAATTTGCAGGCAAATGGATTGAACTAGAAAAGATCATCCTGAGTGAGGTAACCCAGACCCAGAAAGGCACACATGGTATATACTCACTTATAAGTGGGATATAGCCATATAGACAGGATAAACGTACTACACTGTACAGACCCAAAGAAGATAAGTAACACAGAGGATCCAAGGGAGGGTGCTTAAATCTCACTTAGAAGTGGAAATAGAATAGACAGTGGAAGTGGTTAGAGGGAGGGAGCATGGAGAGAGATGAGGGTCGATATCAGACCTGGGTAGGATATGAGGGTGACTCTAGTTGAGACTTCTAGTAGCAGGGGTCATGGAGACTGAGGAGGACACTCTGTAGGTAGACAGGACTCCTGGTGGAGGGAGGGGAACACCAACCCACTCACAAAAACTTTGATACAAAACTTACCATGCCTATAAGATATCCAACCGATGCCTGGCCCAACCTGAGACTCACTCCATGGAAGACAGTCAACCCCCTGACACTATTAATGATGTGCTGCTATGCTTACAGACAAGAGTCTAGCGTATCCTCTGAGTGGCTCCACCTGGCAGCTAATGAAAGCAGATGCAGAGACCCACATCCAAACATTGGATGGAGCACAGGGAGTCTTGCAGAAGAGTAGGGGGAAGGCTAGAAGGATTCAGAGGGCATAGGAACCCCACAAGAAGAGCAACTGAGCCAACTAACCAGATCCCAGGGGGACCTGTGGAGACTGAAACTCCAACCAAGTACCATGTATGGACTGGACCTAGGACCACTACACAGCTGTAGCCAATGGGCAGCTCAGCCCTAATATGGGTCCTCTAGGAAGGGGAATTTGGGCTGTCTCTGACAAGGACTCTGTTACCTGTTTTTCAATCACTTCCCCCTGGCAGAGCTGCCTGGACAGGCCACAGGGAAAGAGGGTTCACTCAGGCTTGATGCTGGGTGGTAGGGGGGCTCCCCTTCTCTGGGGAATAGGAGAGGGGTATAGGGGAACAGAAAGGGAGGGTAGGACACTGGGAGGAAAGGAGGGAGGGGACTATGACCAAGATGTAAAATGGATAGTTAATAATAATTTTTTAAAAATTCAAAGACCAGGCAGGGTGATGCATACCTATAAACCCAGCACTTGTTTGGGAGATACAGACAGGAGGATCAGGAGTTCAATGTTATCCTCAGATATACACTGAGTTTGAGTTGTCTGGCCCAGATAAAACCCTGTCTCAAAAACAGGTAAGAAGTAAAAACAGCTAGACTGCTAGGTGTTGTCGAATTCGGTCGTCTGTAGAGACTGGGCTGTAGGAATTGTCGACACACGCCCTAGAAGATGGCACGTCATAGTTCTAATCTAGAAACTCCATTCAAATGCTGCCTTCTTTAACATCTTATGATTTTGCGTGCGTACGCACTGTGCAGGGATGAAGTGCATGTGACAAGGTGCACATGCTGAGACTAGGGACAACTTGGTGGCATCAGTTCTCTTCTTCCATGTTTACATGGTCTCAGGGCTTGAGCCGTTTTTACCAGCCCCAAACATTGCCTTCCTGGATAGGGCAGTGTACTGCTAGTCTAGGAAATGGTTGTGTCAGGCTGTTAGCTGCTGGCTGTCCCCACATTTCAGAATTCATTAACCAACCACGTGCTACTACTTTTTCCTAGACCTACATTACAACATGAAGATGAAGGGTGAGCATGTTGCAGTCTGTGCTGTGGGAAGAAAGCTCCCCAGCTATGGTGGTCCATCCACCCCTCTGTTTTTCTTTGTTAGTCTTACTGCCCGGCGTTAGCTATTGTCCTCGAAAATAGTTAGAGGCGGCAAGGATCAATCAAAGTCATTCTGATGATAGTTTATAGTTCTGGGAACTTTTTATTACAAGAAAGGCTGGGAGGAGGATCAAGGATTCCGAGCACACACTTGCTTTCCTCAGACAAGACTTGAGTGGCAACTGCAGGCTTACTTGTGAAACCGATGCCCGGATTATCTCTCAGAAAAAAAAATTTCCAGAACTTCCAAAGTAATGTTTGTTCTCTCAAACAAAGTATTATGGGATTGCCTGGAGCCAGTAATACCACACCCAGCCATGCATTCCTCTAAACCACTTTCCTAAAAGAAACTAGGCAGGCTGTGGAGTCTCGTGAGTGTTGGGTGTTGCCAAGTTAGCAGGAGGTCTGAAGCTTATGAAAGGCTGAAGGCACCTGGGAAACTGGAAATGTAGACGGACCAAAGAGAACACTCCCCAAAGGGGATACTTCTTCATGGGGAAATCTGCAACTTGATAGTAGATTTCAACATTGTTCTATTGTGTCTTACAGTGATCGTGTGACCTGCAGAGTGCTTTCCTCTCGCCACACCTGTGAAGGAAGCTGTGGCCTTGGGATTTCGGAGCTTTAGTTCCATGTTTGTCTTCTGTGGCTTGCACCAAATGATTTAAGAATAAATTGTTTTCTACATTTTTAGTTTAAAAATAACCTCTGGTATCTTACTGGTGTTTCTCATAAACTGACTCATAAAAAGCAAAGGAAACTCCAGCAGTTGAAGAGGCAACCTGCAGAGTGGGAGAAAAGACTTGCCAGATACTCATCCAATAGAAGATTAGTGTCTAGAGTATACACTAGCAAAATAAACAACCACTTAAAACATGGCTATGGAACTGAAGAGAAAATTCTCAAAAGAAGAAGCGTTTTCTATTTTTCGTTGCAACCAAAGACATCTCAATAAAGTGGAGTTTCCCAGAACTGCGTATACACTTTAATGTTCTGTCTAGACACAGAAAGCGACAGATTGGTTGATGCCTTTTCTTCCCAGCTTTGTGTTTTAGATCTTAAGATTTGTAGGGCTGTTACCATTCCGTTGCCTGGCTTCAGGCTGAACCTACTCTCAACTCCCACACCGCCTCTCAGCTATCTGTGGCATGTTGTGTTTTGTTTTGTTTAAAAATCTGCTAAGAAAATGAAGAAACAAGCTGCAAGGTAGAGGAAGAATTGTATAGGCCACATCTTCGATGAATGCTATTAACTAGCGTGCACGTATAGAAGAGATAGACAGATAAATAAATAAATAAATAAATAAATAAATAAATAAATAAATAAATAAATAAAATACCCAAAGCCAAACAGAGCAAAGGAGTGAGGAGCTACATCAAAGGTGTACAGGTAAAGTCAGGTGTGGTGGTGAACACTTTTAATCCCAACCCTGGGAACACAGAGGCAGGTAGAGCTCTGTGACTGCTAACTCAGCCAGGTCTCCAGAGTGAGTTCCATGTCGATCAGAGCTATATACTAAGACCTTGTCTTACAACAAAGGGAGAAACTTCCTCTTGTGAGCGGCGGTGAAGCCTGACAGACTGCCATGAAGGCTTTGGGCACGCTTCGGGAGTACAAGGTAGTGGGGAGCTGCTTGCCCACCCCAAAGTGCCATAAGCCACCCACCGCTGTACCGAATGCGCATCTTTGCACCCAACCATGTGGTGGCCAAGCCCCGCTTCCGGTACTTCATGTCGCGGCTGAAGAAAATGAAGAAGTCGTCCGGGGAGATAGTGTACTGTGGGCAGGTGCTTGGGAAGTCGCCGCTTCCTGTAAAGAACTTTGGCATCTGGCAGGGCTACGACTTCCGCAGTGGCGCACACAACATGTACCGAGGATACCGGCACCTAACCACTGCTGGCGCCATCACACAGTGCTACTGGGACGTGGGTGCCCAGCACCGTGCCCGCGAGCACTCCATCCAGATCATGAAGATGGAGGAGATTGCAGCTGGCAAGTGCCGCCGGCCAGCTGTCAAGCAGTTCCACGACTCCAAGATCAAGTTCCCGCTGCCCCACCGCGTGTTGCTGCGCCAGCACAAGCCGGGCTTCACCACCAGGAGGCCCAACACCTTCTTCTAGATCCAGAGACCCACTGAATAAAACTCTAGGGTGCAAAAAAAAAGGGGGGGCAAGGGAAGATGTATGGATAATAAATAAGTAAATAAACACTCAACTCCAACAGCTACTACTGAAATGCAAATTAAAAGTAGAATGGGATATATCTTTACACAGAATTACTAAAATAACAAACGACAGCAATATCCAATGTGCTGGCAAGACTGCAGAGAAAGTAGGCCAGTCACTCACAGCTGGTGGAAATCTCGAACACTGAGACCATTCTGGAGTCAAACCTATAACTTATCCATGCAACTGCCTTTCATCCCCACGAGACAAAAACGTGTGCGTGCACAAAATCCAGCATACCAGTGTTTTCTCCTTCTTCTTCTTCTTCTTCTTCTTCTTCTTCTTCTTCTTCTTCTTCTTCTCCTCCTCCTCCTCCTCCTCCTCCTCCTCCTCCTCTTCCTCCTCCTCTTCCTTCTCCTCCTCCTCCTCCTCCTCCTTCTTCTTCTTTTTTCCAAGACAAGGTTTCTCTGTGTAGCCCTGGCTGTCCTGGACTCGCTTTGTAGATCAGGCTGGCCTCACACTCACAGCAATCCACCTGCCTCTGCCTCCCAAGTGCTGGGATTAAAGGTGTGTGCCACCACTGCCCAGCCACCGGTGCTTTTAATAGATCCATTCAAAACAACCCCCAAATGGGACAACCAGACGGCCTTCAAGGAATGGATGATTGACCAAACTGTGGTGTATCCACACTGTAGAGTTACAATTAAAGAGAACAACCTGTAAAAACAACCCAGCCAATGACTCGCAGAATGATGTGAAAATAAAGCACTTCCCGTCCACATCCTCACCATCACTAAAGAACAAATGACACAGAAGAAGAACAAGTGATTGGGTACAAGAACTTGAGGAGAGGGATCAGAAGGGGAATGGCTGAGCTTTTACATGGGTACCAAAGGTTCCCATGGTAACAGACATATCCTAAGCCCTTTCTGTCTCACTACTGCAGGGACCTCACTGGATGCCATCCCATAGTTCTACAAGATGGAGGAACCTAGATGAAGGTACTCATCTGCCTCTCTCTCTCTCTCTCTCTCTCTCTCTCTCTCTCTCTCTCTCTCTCACACACACACACACACACACACACACACACACACACACACACACACTCATCTGTTAGAATGTAAAGAAGTCTATATCTCAAGATAAATAAGGAGAAAAAAAGGATCCATGAACACCTAGTTTTCTAGAATAGTCCAGCCAGTTTTTAAATTGTAATTCTGTCCATGTATCTGCTTGGAAATGGTTCTCTCCTCAAAGTGACAAAAAAGAACCCTGGATATAAGGCTTCCATAGTTTTTATATATGACATATGGACCCTTTCTCTATATGGATGGTTTTAAACCTAATAAGCTGTCACATGTCTCATTCTAGATTGTCTGAAGTCTCTTGCTAGAACTGTTCTTCCAACAGTTTACAAACAAATCCTCTAAGAGACAGAGGTGGTGGTGCCATTTCCATATTGTCTTTTAAAGGCACTGCACTTCATGCAACCATGCTACATTTTTTTTCTGTTTTGTTTTGTTTTGTTTTGAAATAGGGTCTGCATAGCCCAAGCTAGCTTCAAACTTGATATACAGCTGAAGATGACCTGGACCTTCTAACTCTCTTGCCTCCACCTCCTGTGTGCCAAGATGACGTGTATTTGGCTCCATGCCTGGTCTATACAGTGCTAGGAATCAATCCCAGAGCTTTGTTCACTCTAGGTCAGCACTCTACCAACTGGCCCCTCTGTGCCCTCTGACCCCTTAGTGTGTCTTAAAATGGAAACTGTTTGCAGGGTGGGGGTGGTTCACACCTTTAATCCCAGCATTCAAGAGGTAGAGGCAAGTGGATCTCTGTAAATTCAAGGCCAGCCAAAGCTGCACAAAGAAACTTTGTCTCAAAAATAAAAGGAAGGAAGGAAGGAAGGAAAATTGCTAATAAAATACTTGGGACTTCTGACATGGTAGAAGCCTTTTTTTAAATTAAAGCCTAAAAGTTAACAAAAGGGTTAATTACCAATACTAAAATTAGGCCAGGAAGCCTAAGTTCTGAGTTAAATTTCTGTCATATTGTTATACTTCGGTGAAGTCAGGCTAGGCAGTGGGTGGACACACAAAAATTCCAAACATCACAGATGACAGAGGTCATAACCTGCATGATGGCATGTGTCACAGCCTGCACATACTTGGGTTGGTTGAAAATGTCAAAATACCCTACAGAATATGGATCTGTAACAGAGGAAGAAAACAGTGAAGGATGGAAGGCTTACATGCTTGATAGTGAGAAAGGCTTGTTGGCGCACACATGCAATCCTAGCACCTAGGAGGTTAGGGCAGTAAGATGGAGAGTTCAAGGCCAGCCTGGGCTACATAATGAGGCTTTTTCTCTAAGGAAGGAAACAAAAAAGGAAGTGAGACTTGTAGGGAGAGGAGAGTGAGTGCATGGCTAAACCTTCTTCCCAAACGGCCTGATCAGCAGCCTCACTGTGCCGAGCCACCTGAAGTTCCTGCGTCTTCCTGGCTCCGGATGATAATTGGCAGGGACACAGCTAGACACTGTGCAGAGAGTGAGAGACTTCGGAGCACTCGGCTCTAAAGAGATGCCTCCATCAGACCTGTCTGTGCGGAAGAGAGGGCTGAAAGACTGTGAGAGAGACGTGGTGGATGACACCAAGGGATCTGTCTCCCGGCATTACAGAGATGTGGCTACACTCACAAGACCTGTGCAGGTTCAAGCCACGAGGGGGGTCCCAGCACTGACAGGTCCTCACCCAAACCAAGAAGCTATCTGTAACTGACACCCATTGTCCAAAGGAAAATTATTTTCTCCAATGGAGTATCACTGGGCATGTGAGCCACACTCCAGGACAGGACCCGGGCCCAGGAGTAACCAGCCAACATGAAACAGACTCCATGTGTTTTGGGGCTCTTTGTTCATTTTGTTTTGTTTTGGCCGTGTGTGTGTGTGTGTGTGTGTGTGTGTGTGCGTGAGTGTGTGTGTGTGTGTGTGTGTGTGTGTGTGTGTGTGTGTGTTTTCATTTGGAGTTTTGGGGTGGTTTGGTTGTTTTGGTTTGGTTTTGGTTTTAGAAAGAGATAGAAAGAATATGAAGTTAGGTAGGTTCACAGGTAGGAAGAATCTAGAAAGATTTGGGGGAGGTGATAAAAATATGTTGTATTAAAAAATGTTAAAAGGAAGAAAAAACAAAAAACCTCCTCGGTCTACTACAGTGCTTATCTCCCTTCTCAGGCAGGTATGTGGAGACAGAAAGCAGTGGCCTGTACCCTCAGTGACCCAACAAAAAAGCAGTCATATAGAAACAGCTGCGGGACCACAGGACAACTCGGGGCTAGGGGGGGGCTGTGTCTCCCTGAGGCCACGGGTTACGTCCCTCTAGCATTCCACAGCCCTTATTTAGAAGCACCTCAGGGAATATCAGCAGTAGGCAGGTGACTGCCACGGGCACACCTGTGACACAGATCTGGATGGCAGCCCAGTCATTACTCGCACATCCACAAACACTGGCAAAACAAAGCTGAACAATATCTTAACTATTTAACTTCCTTGGAAAAAACAAGAACATTGCATCAAATGCACATACCAGAGAAGGACTGAACAAACCCTGAGGCAAGAGAACTCACTCAGGACACCCACCCGTCCTTCCAGGCAGATGGTACAGGTGGGGGGTTACTGGGAGAAGAGCTTCGGCTGGTGCATTCACCGGATTCCTTCTGAATTGAGGTGCGATCCTGCAGCAGGACCTCTTCATCAATCTTACCCCGCCTGCCCCCCTTTCAGGTGACGGCATACATCAACAAAATAAATGCAGGAGGAAGAATGTCTGAATGCAAAGCTAGCTTTCTCACTCGGCTTATCAAGGAACTTACTGGAAATTTGCATTTCCAAGGTAATATAAACATTTTTTTCCCCCTAGGAAACCAGACACTGTGAATTTTACATTAAGGTTTTGCAGGTTTAAACGTAAGAGATTTGTGTGAGGAGCGGGCAGTAGTGGCGTTTGGCTGAACTAATGGCAGCCCTTGGATTTCCATGATGCACTCAGTACAATTCCTTGTGGTTGTGGGCGGGGCTCCACGTGCCCGCTAGTCAGTGCATCGCTAGAATCATTCCTCATGTCTGCAGACCGACTTGCATCATACCCTAGAAATTCCTTTCCATAAACATGACTTGAGAGAAGCAGGGAACAGAGACAGCGTTAATGAATTTTAAAGTGAAAAATAACCATGCCTGCAGCTTCTCAGTGAGTTTACTGTTACAAATAACAACATTGATGAAACCTCCTTTTCTGTAATGTGATACCAAAAGTCATGGGATTTTCATGCCAACACACACCTAGTTCTGGGACCTGCACAGCATCACATGGCTAAGGACATGGAGTTGTCACAGCAGCCTACTAAGTTAGTACCACTGTCGTGTCGATTTTAATTATAAGGAAATTAAGCCTTATATCCAATATATCAATATTACAAAATATTCTGATCTATGTACCTCCAAAGCGTGTGCTCAAGCCACAAAGTCAGACTGTCATTCTGTGTGATCCCTCCTCAGGTTTGGGGGATTGCAAGACTCGGGGGAGATGGTGCATCTGTCAGCTCCAGGGTACTGGGGTCGCCTTTGTGTTTCCTCAAACACAACTCAGGTGAGATTTCCATGGCCTGCACGAGAGCTTGCCAACATGCATGTGAGTGTGTGCGCTTGGTGCCCATGGCAGCCAGTGAAAGGCACTGGGTCCCCTAGAGTTGAGTTACAGATGGTTGCAGGCATCTCTGTGCGTTCTGGGAACCAAGCTTTGGGTCCTCTGCAAGAGCAACAAGTCCCTTAACTACTGAGCCACCTCTCCAGCCGTGGTTTAATGCTTCTGTCGCTGATTTCTTTTCTCTAGGACATGATGGGTTAAGTTTGTGCTGTTTGGTGTGTGCTGCATGCACATACGTATAGAACCTAGGTGTGTGTAGAATACCTTATAGGTTTGTATAAATGTTGCTTTGTGATGGTTGCACAGATTAAAACAATGCCGTCTCTTGGAATGAATCTACCCTCACCATTGCACAGTAGGTGGCTGTGTGTGATAACAAACTGTAATAATATGTGAAGGAAAAAGAAGCGGAGAGATCATTACAAGGACCCACTTCCAACTAGATGGAAAAGCAGGCCTCTGTGGGGAAGAATGTGAGCTGAGATCTGGAGTGAGGGAGGAGCCAGACACACAAGGGGGTGCCTGTAGGACAGGGGGCAACGGGGGAGCATCCTTGACAACCTGGACTCTTTATTACAGTGTTTTAAAATTGAAAAGGGAGATGCTAAGCTATGATCCGCTCTGTCTGGTCTTGGTCTGCCCAGAGGCTGGCAGCAAATCAGCAGGCTCCAAAGGGCTCCTCCTGGACTTGCAAAGACAGAACCCATAAGTCTGTGCGCGTCGACTCCAATCCCATCATCAATTTCAAGGTACAGCTGGGCCAAACGGCAAAGAACACGGCCCTCTTTGGAGAGGCCGCACTGTGCTGTCGCCTCCCTGGCCTGTGACTCATCCACGAACGGGAAGAAACTGTTCGCCTCCTACACTCTGATGCCTAGTGAGGAGCCCAGGGGTCTGTTCCGTGAGTCAGCACCTGACTTGGGTACAGTTTCAGAAGCTGGAGGCTGCGCCATGGCTCCGTCAAGCTGGGAAGCAGCATTCAGAGGAGCCGGGCAGCACTGGGGCGGACCTCTCTTCCACAAAAGCGGGGAGGGAGGAGATGTTCCCATGGGCCCTGTGGGACTGGAGGGAGCCTGGCTGGGGCCAACTCCAGATGTCTCACTCAAGAGATTTTTAACCAGAGTGTCTAAGAGCAGAGACAGAGTTTATGCCGTTGGGTGGCCAAGCTTGTCCCCCATCACAAGATGGGGATGTCCAGAAGGACAGGAAATGCATTTCAAAGGGAAGACCTAGGTCTGCAGCCGCCAGGCCTCATGGACAGAGCACAGATAGTGAAAACACTAGGCTTGGAATAGTGTGCACCTCCTGTGTCCTTCCCTCCCTCCTTCCCTCCCTCCCTTCCTCCTTCCCTCCCTCTTTCCCTCCCTCCCTCCCTCCTTCTCATTGCTGATGGAGCTGGAAGCCAAGGTTGCCAAACTGGGGCTGAAGAACCAGGTGGGAAGTGGACCTGACTTTAGCTGTTGCAGATTCTCAGAAGCCCTAGAGTATTCTAGAGTTCCACTCACGCCCCTCCCTTGGTGGTCACACTTAGAAAATGAGTGGGCGTTACAGGCACTGAAAGTCAGTGCTTACAGCTAAGATACAAAATCCTTCCACCCAACAAAGGAACGGGCCTGAGGACAACTGTTGGTGCAGGGCTCATTCGGCCGGCCTCCTCTTCTTTTGCCGCTCCCTTCACTCCCTCTGACGGCTTAGTCAGCACACTTCACAGCACACTTGATCCCTCAGAAACACTGTTAGCACACTGAACTGGCCAGCAGGATCCTCAGGCCTCCCCAGTGTGGCCTCGTTAGGAGCAGAGGGAGCCACAGGCATTGATAATGGTCAGATGGTCAGAAGTGAGAAGCCTGGGGTCTGCCGAACTGAGCAAGAGGAAGAGGCTGTGACTGAGCAGAGTCTCCGGTCTACAGGGTAAAGGGGTCTGGAGGAGAGACGGTGGTCCGGGGCAGCCCCACAGGGACATCCTGGTGACGGTGAAGCCTATGAGTTGGCATTACTCAGCTAAGAGACGCACAGGTAACTGGTAGAGCGTTACTTGAGATATGCCTGTGAGGAAGTTTCCAGAGGAGGTTAGCAGGCTGAATAAAGGAGGTTTCTCTCTCTGATATGAGGGCCTGAAATGAAGGAAAAGAACAGAACACAGAATCCGTTCTGTCTTCCTGAGGTAGATGGTCCATCCTCTGCTGTGCATGTGCATCATGGATGCTGGTCCTTGGGCATTCAGCCTTGGAAATTACAGTACCAATTGGACATTCTGTGACTAGATTCTACCTCCTCCTCAGGGGGAGCTCCATCTTGCTGACTCCATAACCCTGTGAGTCCATGCCCACATAAAGTTCCCACTTGCCCTAGAGATGTGAGGCCTCCCCTGCTGGTCACTCTTCACTGACTGTTGAACTGGATTTAGAATCACCTAGCAAACACACATCCGGGCACACCTGTGGGCGTGTCTCTACAGAGGTTTAACCCTGGAAGCTGGCCCACACTCAAACACTGAAGGCAAAGTGAGTTCCGGTCCTAAGTTAAATTTCAAAGTAGAGGAGGGAGTGTGCCGTAGGTGGCAGAGCCCCAGCGTTCATCTCTCTTCCTCTCCCTCCTGACCGTGGAGGAAGCATGGGCTCACACTCAGGTCCCTGTCCCCTCCCCACCATGATGGACTGACTGTGTCCCCTCAAAGCAAAAATAAACCTTCTTTCTCCTAAGTTGCTTCTCTCAGTTGTTTTGTTCCAGTGAAGAAAAAAGCAACTGAGGGCTTCTCTGTAGCACCCTGAGGAGGAGGAGTGTAGAGATGAAGGGGAAGACCCAGCAGGCTGGGTGTGTGCATGCCTGTAATCGGGGCCCTTGAGGCAGGGTGGTGCCTCAACTTCAAGGAAGAACTATAGCAAACTCCAGGTCAGCCAGCTCCACATAATGGAGAGTTGTCCCAAAAAGATGAAAAGAAGGAGGCCAACCAGACTAGGTAAGAATCTCGGTAATATTCTGCCGGCGACACAGTTAGAGAGCATGCTCCTGGCAGGCAATGAGGTCAGGCTGTGACTCCTCCTATACCAGCACCTAACACCTCCTAACACAGGAGCCGCCCAATAACTAAAAGTTAAACAACAAAGATGAGCCTCGCAGGTGACTGCGATGTCCACATTCAGGGCTGGTGCTACTCTGGGATATAAAATGGGACACAAGGAACACAAGAAGAAACAGGACTGGCCACTCTTCCAGGGGACCTGGGTTCGGTTCTCAGCACCCCCATGGTGGGTCACAGCCATCTATAACTCAACTTCCAGGGTATCCAAACCCTTTTTCTGACCTCTGCAGGCATCAGGCATCAGCCATGCATGTGGAACACATTTATACAAACATGCAAGCAAAATACTCATACATAAAATCTTAATTTTTAAAAAAGAATAGAGTAAGTATGGAATAAGTGCTGGTATACAAAGAGCACAGTCATTAGGAGTGTTGATCTGAATGCTGAGACCTGAGGAGCACAGTCATGAGTAGTGCTAAGACGTAAGGAGCACAGTCATGAGTAGTGCTGAGACGTGAGGAGCATAGTCGTGAGTAGTGCTGAGACCTGAGGAGCACAGTCATGAGTAGTGCTAAGATGTAAGGAGCACAGTCATGAGTAGTGCTGAGACCTGAGGAGCACAGTCATGAGTAGTGCTGAGATGTGAGGAGCACAGTCATGAGTAGTGCTGAGATGTGAGGAGCACAGTCGTGAGTAGTGCTGAGACCTGAGGAGCACAGTCATGAGTAGTGCTGAGATGTGAGGAGCACAGTCATGAGTAGTGCTGAGATGTGAGGAGCACAGTCATGAGTAGTGCTGAGAC
>OU015747.1:140195133-140250912 GCA_907169655.1 Acomys percivali
TGTGTGTGTGTGTGTGTGTGTGTGTGTGTGTGTGTGTGTGTGTGTGTTGCTTGTCATTTATCTGTCATGGTGCTCAGGGAAAGGAAGGAGGCTGTGAGAAGACACTGTCTTCCAAGTGTACCAGGCAGCCTCACTGTGGGGGGACGTGCTGGATTTGAATGGTCGTCATGCAGACATGGTCTTGAGACCACAAGGCAGGGAACAGACATACACTGTTTGACACAGTTGCTCCTGCAGGGATCTGAGCTAGTTCTGATACTACCCATAAGTGCACAGGCACTGAAATGCTCATGCAAACAGGTGACAGGTGTGGGGAACACGGCTCCTTCTGCCACAGACAGCAAGGGAAGGGAGCCGCAGCAGCCCACTGGTGACGGGTGGGAGTGGGGACAGTAGTGTGAATGCATGCCCAACTTCACATAGGGGCAGATGGGTTAAACATACAAGTGAGGGTGCACGTGTGCATGCATGTGTGGGTGGGGAAGCATGCTGATGCAGTACATGCATGTTCCCACATGGGAACACCCAAATCTCAGCGTCTAACACCATTATCCAGCAGAAGAAACCGAGGCTCCTCAGAGAAATAATTGATTCTAGGACAGGGACAGAAAAAAAATCCAATGGCAACCTGTGGCCAGAAAGTAAGGAACAACTCATGAAAACATACACACAATATACACAAGCTACACACACAATACACATACATGCACGTGTATATGTGTACATACATATATACACATATATAACATACACACATATATATATACATGCACACATATAACATACCACATAAACACAACACACATATACTCATGGCACACATATACATATACACACATGTATACACATATGTGCATATACACACATGCATATATGCACACTAACAAGGACTGTTAAAGAACTACACCAGTCAATTCCAAGATATCCCAATGTCCAGAGCTGAAATGATTTAAAGGTAAAATGATACTGGATTAAAATCTGAAATATAGAATAAATGCCCATGAGTCCACCCTGATGTGCACACAAGACTGAAGAAGCGGCATCTCATGTGAGAGAAATCCAAATAACTCAAGGCATTCAGCCTTCAAAGAGTAAAAAGGAACCTCCCAACTCCTCAGGCGCACCCTGCACATAGTGTATGGCCTCTTTACAGCTGTGGAGAGAGTGAAGCCATGATGGAGACTTGGCATCGGGCAAGCAGTGTCTAAGCGTGGTCCCCAGCATCAGCATCAGCAGTTGAAACCATGACAGCCACATGTACCCTTGGCACAAAGTGATGAAAATGCTGTTGCATCTGTAATCTTCTTCACCCAACCCGACGACCCCAGCCTATCGATGGGGCATAACAATCAACACGTTTCGTCAGGAGGCCATCCGGCAAAACACTTCCCAACGTGCATCTAAACTACAGCCTCAGAAACTGTCACAGCTGAGAGCAGCCTGCCACAGCAGATGTGACACAGCAACCTGAAGGGGGGCGGGCTTAGGTAAAATCAAAGAAAATGTTGCAATCGTCTGTGGGTTTCAGTCAACAAGAAGTCAGCAGGCCGGGCGTGCAGCTCACACCTGGAATCCCAGTGCTTACAAGGCAGAAGTAGCAGCCAACAAGTTACAAGGTGAAACTGATCTATACAGCAAGTTCCGAGCTGGCCATGACTACAAAGTCTGCCTCAGTGAAAGAGGGGTGCACCTGCTAACAGCAGCTGAGGGTTAGCCAACACGCCCTGCAGGTGGCAAACAACATGTGGGGAGCCATCACTTAGGAGACTGAAGTGGGAGGGTCGCTGTGAGTTCAAAACCAGCCTGGGCCATGCAGCAAGACCAGATCTCAAAAAGGCCCTGGTCTTTGATGTTTATTGAGCCTTTGTGGGAGGGGCTTTAATATGGATGGCCCAACTATGAATGACTGAGTCTGAGTACTTACAATCACTTAGTCTCAGCACTCTAACAGTTATGGGTCTCTTCATTAACTACTTCACACACACACACACATACACACACACACACACACACACACACACACACACACACACACGAGTCTCTGACCAACACCGAGAACAGCACAAATCAATGGATATAAGCTTATTTAGAATGCAGTTTGACAAAATGACTTTTACCAAAATATCAACAGGTTCTCCCCTTGGGCCTATGATATCCCTGGCCATGGTTTTTGCCCATGTCTGCAGTACCATGTATGAACTCCTTCCTGTGCAGCAGGCCTCAAACCCAAATCAAGAGAATGGTTGGTTACACACGCCAACAGTCCTGCCACTATTGCACCAGTGAGAACATTTTGCCTGGCAGGTCAGTACTGTACCATGCAGGGTCCGGGGATGGATAACATTACTGCTGCCTTTGCTCCCCCCAGCATCCTGCATAGCGCATGCCAGCACTGTGAAAGCTTGCCATGAGGAAGAGAGTTCTGTGTCAGATCTAGGATGACTTCTCTATGCCCACAACTAGAGTGCATGGTATCCTCAGCAACAGGACTTCACCATCTCGGTACAGGGATGACTGTGCTAGTTTGCGTCTTTGCTGCTGTGATAAAGCTCTGACCAGACACAGACGAGAAGGAAAGGCTCTCTGCTAACTTACAGATTGTAGTCCTTCAGAGGGAAGCCAAAGCCGGAAGTGGAGGCAGGAGCTTGAAGCAAAAGCCAACAGAGGAACACTGCTTATTAGTCAGCTGCTGAGCGCCTAAGTACCTGGCTTGCTCAGCTGCCTTTCTTATACAATCCACCGCAGAGCGATCCTACATCACTTAGTAATCAATAAAACGAGCCACAGACTTGCCCATAGGCCAATCTGATGGAGGCAAATCTTCAGCGAGGCTCCCTCTTGCCAAGTATGTCACACTGGCAACCAAGAGCAGCTACCACAGTAGCCGAGAGCGATGACAAAGGCTTGTGTTCTTTTGGATGCCTCGGAGGTCTCCCTGACCAACAATAGCTCACGAGAGAGGTGAGATGTGCCTGGCACCAAGACTTTCACATAATACCCTCGTGGTTTTGAGAACAGCATTGCTCACCCGTGCAGGATACTTCTGCTCAAATCCCTTTTATTTGAAGTTCTTATTTATAACTTACAAAGTACTCAACTACTGTGGTTTTATAAAGCTTCTCTGTGCACCCTGAGTCTTGGATGCCCCATCTTCCAGCTTTCCTTCCCCTCACCCTTTCCGTCCACAGACCCACTCGTCTATCAGAAATTCAAATCCATCGTTAGGCTTTGTGTTTCCAAGACAAAAGCCACTCCTTCCTTCGGTATCATATGGAATTTTCCAGCTGAAAGAACCTGCACACCTCTCTACATTTCATCTTTTCCCTCTTAACATGCACAGCCTTTGGGTTTAAAAATCAGCACGTCTATATATAAGGTCTGTGTCTCTCACAGAGGTGGTAACTCTGAGGAAATCAGCACAGAGGCGTCCAATTTCTCCATCTACAGAACATGGACTAAAAGCCGCTTTCCCAAACCATCATCCAGAAAGCTCAGCTCTTGGGTCACAAGACAAATGTCGTACTCTCTTCTTCCCCTTGTATCCTATTAAACACTGGATGAATTCATGATTACTACCCTTAGTGAAAAAAAGTGGAGAAGTTTCTGTAAACAGGCAGGTGCAACTGGAGAAGGGTCTGTGACTTCAGAGCAGGCAAGGTCAGGCCAAAGCATCTGTCCCCCAAATGCACCCATGCCCCCGCTGAGCAACAGTCGGGGTGAATATTGAAGTTGGTTTCTGAGTCTCCCACTAGGGCCGCTCCTGCTCAAACAAGGGTCATGGAGTCTGAGGCTCCGCAGCTCCCTTGGGTTGAAGATGTCCAGTGTCCCGCGTGGCTGCCTCTTGTGATTCGAAGCCTCAGAAAGGAAGGGATGGTTTGCACAGTCTGTTCTTTCACATTTGGCAGATATATAAATGATTTAAAAAATATAAATTCAAATAGTATTCATTAGTTCATTCATTTGTTTCTTTGGCTTTTGGAATCAAAGCCTTCCTATGTAGCCCAGGATGGTCATAATCCTCCTGCTTCTGCTAGGAGTCTCAGTTTGTGCCAGCATCCAACCTAGAATATTTATTTTGTTACCCCCAAATAAGTCAGACAGCCTGCATGATGTTCATCAGTGAAGGCCCAGTCAGGACACAGAGATGGTGCTGCTCTGTAGCTTGACGTCACTGGGCATGGGTAACAGCTTGGAAAACCAGGGATTGAGGTGGCAGGGCCCGGATTCCTAGCTCACATCTCACATGCCGCTGGCTGTCTTCTGAGATCGAGGAGACAAAGCCCGCCAAGACGGTCAACTATTAGTGTCACCCAGACACCTGTGTTGTGTAGAGGGTCTTGTACGTAGTGTATGAGGTCGCTCCAGTAAATATCTAGAAGTCAGAAAAACAAAAACAAAAACAAAAAACCAAGAGTACGATCTGAGTTGTATCTCTGGCCCTGGCTATCAGATTGTAAGGTTCTCATCCATGGAAGTTTCCAGTGAAGAACACACACATACATCACCTCTCCCTGAGGAGTCAGTGATTAACTGTTAATCCAAATAGGCCTGTCAGTCACCGAATGAGAAAACATGCCCTTGGAAAGCTGTTTGCTCCAGAAATTTTAAAGATACATGAATCCTAACTAATGTTGTCTCTCGGACCGGGAACCATTCTCCTTTTACTTGTGGGTGAGCTCGACTTAGCTTCTACATTCTGCTCTGTGTGTGTCTGGGTCCTGTCAACAGAGATCACGGGGACCAGGGCACAGAGACTAAGACAGTCAACATTGCAGCATGGAGCAGGAAGGGGCTGGCAAGCCCCCACCCCTGACTGAGGAGCTATGGAGAGTTGATGCATCTAGGGGGGCTTTCAGTTGTCTTTTAGGGTGTCACCGCTCGTAGACTGCCTGACTGAAATCCCCACAGTGTAGGAGAAGCGCAAGTTAGAATTGATGGGTTATTTTAAAAAAACACAGATATAAGTGTGGGGTGCAGAGAGGTGGGGGTAGATCTGTGAGGAGTTGTGGAAAGGAGTTGGGGTGAATATGATCAGAATGCATCGCATGAAACTTTTAGAACCCACAGTAGCACTCCTCCGTCTGGGTCTCTAGCACGGGATCTGCCGTCTTCTAGTCCTCATGTCCAGATGAGGATTTTGGAGATCCACATACAGAAACAGCTGCTGCTCTGTGACCCCCCCCCCGCAAAGAGCTTCACCATGGGTCTTCATAAGAGGAGGTGGCAGCCTCAAAGGTGACCACCAGACTGCAGAGAAGGTGGGCTTACACCAGACATGGGAGAACAGGCAGGGCCAGGTTAGGAAGGAGTCCAGGCAAGAGTGAGAATCCTTCAGAAAGAGAGCAGGGATGCACGGCTTTGGGAATGCCATATAACTGGGTTAGTGTGAATGTTCTAAGGGTTAGTGAAATAAAATGTGTTGAAACACATTTCACCCTGGAGTCTTCTCAAAAAGACAAAAATCCAAAAGACAATTACATTTTTTTGTTTCCACTTGGGGAAAAAGTATACACAGACATTGAGCAATTACATAGTTGAGTGGTTTTTAATTAATCATTCTTCAATGGGTTGGTCAATATTGAAGCTTTTTTAATGTTGGGCACTCTTTGCCAGGAATTACCAAATCTACAAAGAACTCTGGGGTATGTTCCATTATAGTGTGGGTAATAAAACAGTGAAGTAATGAAGGCAACACATGACGGATATAAAAAGAGTAACATGGGTAGTGACGATGACTGTATGGCCAGAGTCCAGGTAGCACATCAGCAACTTAACACCTTAAGCCAGGTATGGCAACACAACCTGTCTGCCCAGGACCTAAGCGTGAGGAAGGAAGACTGCCACAAACTTGAAACCAGTTGTAGGGTACACAGTGGACTCCAAAGCAGTCTGGGCTAGAGAATGAAATATTCTCTTTAAAACACTTCAAAACAAAAACAAAGCCCACTGATACAGATTCAACTAAGCATCTGTACTGTGCCAGAAAGGAGGAAGAGGAGGGATGGTTGAATTTGATTCGAGGAAGAGGAGCATTCAAGATGTCTAGAGCCAATGGATGCAGAAAGACCCATTAAAATGGGAAATTGCAAAGAGGTAGAGGCCATGAGGAGAGGCAGACGGAGCCTAGCATAGAGGACAAAATCATCAGTTCTTGGTAACTGATAATGGGCAAGGCACAAAGCAGAAAGGAAGCAAGATGGCCTCCCGGGCCCCAGAGTGGATGGAAGATGCACCAGCAAACCGGAGGAAGAGTGTGAGAAGGGAGGGAGGATGCCATTGCCTAGTGACCAGCAATAGAATCGTTTCCCAGGTTTCCACTAACGAACATTCATTATGTGTAGGATTTTTTTTTAAGATGTATAACGGTATTGAAAGAACAGCATGTACAATGAAAGGTTAAGCGGTATCTGAGATACAACTGTGTTGGAATCATAGGCAAGCCATTTTCTAATTTCCTGGAATGGAAGTGGGTATGGATAATTTTGTACTCACTCAGGAGAAGCTTGGTGTTTTGTTAGTTTGCTTTTCTTGGTAGAGAGTCAAAAAAAAAAAAAAAAATTAGCCTGGTCAGGGAAAGATGAGTCACAGGTCCAGGCCAGGAGAAGGGAAAAAGAGAGCAGGATGGAGACCAACAGAGAAGCTGGGTCCAAGCGTCACATGCAGTCAGCCTTGACAGCTGAGCCCTGTCCCTGCTGATGCTACAGGACCAACTCCAGAGAGGCCTCACCCATCACACCAAGGGACTAAACTAAACGGCGTCTTAGAGAGGGGACAACGCGGTTCATGGAAGATGACCAGGGTCCAGCTTCCTATGTAATGCCCCTTCCTCTGCCTGGCTTTATTTCAGGGGAGTGTTTGGCCTCCCAGAAATTTGAGGGTGGGGTGGGGTGGGGGCCTCATGAACACATGTGCATTTAAGTTCCATAAAGGAAGCATAAGACTTTGTCCCAGGGAGGATTTTTGTTTGTCTTGTTTTCTCTCTGACCATCACTGGAGTCCTCCTGACCCATCATCAATCTCAGTCAAGATCAACAAATATTTTTAAATTCCCTGGTTTGAGGCTAAAGCTAAAACTCAGCAGAAGTGCACTGGCTGCTTTTCCAGAGGACCTGGGTTTGATTCCCAGCACCCACATAGCAGCTTACAGCCATCTGTAAACCCAGGGATCCGATATCCTCTTCTGGTCTCTGAGGGCACTGTATACATGCAATGCACAGACATATATGCGGGGAAAATTACCATACATACAGAGTATAATAAATAAATCTTTTAAAATTCCCTCCAAAAACATCAAAATGATTAAGCGGCGCAGGAACAAGTTTGGGTGGGAAGTGGAAACAATTTTGCTTATTTTTTTTATTGTACTATTTTGTTTGTAGCTATTTTTGTTGGTGGGGGCGGCTTTGGTCTTCTGAGGCAGTGTCTCTGATCAGTCCTGGCCAGCATGTGCCTTGCTGTGCAGACCAGGCTGGGCTAATAGTCCTCCTGCTTCTTGCTTCTGCCTCCTAAGTTAGAGTTACAGGTATAAACTGCATGCCTGGCTAAAGTGGGGAATTTTATATGAAGCCAGAAAACAAAGACACTGTAAAAGGCACATCCTTCCCAAACTTTAAAGTGGCAATAAGCAGAGGAGGGTGAAGGGAAAAGCCCACCAAACAGCCGTTCCCACTGGCTATGTGGTAAATGCCTTTAATCTATAACCAAGTCATTAAAAAAATTACATGAGAAAGATGTATTCCCAATAGCTCTACTATAAATAAAAATAATGTTTAAAGGTAGGGTAGAGTTGTAATCAGCATTTTCTTTGCTTGTATTTAGTTTCTTGTGTTACTATTATACTGACTTTCAAAATCCAGTAGTTTGGGTCAACAAAATGGCTCAGAGGGCACAAGGTCTTGCCACCAAGCCTGACAACCCCAGTTCAATCCCAAGGAAGGCCCACATGATGGAAAGGGCCAAGTGACTCTTGGAAGCTGTCCTCTGATCTCCACATGCAGCAAGTGCACACGCACACACACAAAATAAATGATATTTTTCAATACACCACCAGTGCACACCCTCACCAGCCTTTGTACTTGACCTTCACTGCTGTGTGTCCCCTCACACTTCAGCTGCATTTCTGTCAACTGGTTAACAGTCTCCAGAATAAGATGGCACGGCTTCCCCTGCCATTATGCCAACTACAAGGACTTATTTGGACACATCTACCCTCTGATTTCATTCTGGTTCTTTGATAATTATCAAATCTGATAAATATCAGTTATCAGTTAATACTAATAGTTCAAGCAGATTGCCCAGGAGAACTCTGAGAGAAATGGCCTTAAAGTCGTGACAGGTTATATCTAAGGAGGTGTTGTCCCTACCTCCTTCCTCTCGCTTGTGCCCTCCATGAGGCAAGCAATCTTGTCTGCCACACAGCACTGATGTCACGATGTTCCACTTCCCCTCAAGCCCAAAGCATTGGCACCAGTGACCAGCAGACTGAAACTTCTGAGGCTGTGAGTCAACATACATGCCGTCTCCATCTAGCTTAATCTCCTCGTGTGTTTCGTCACAGTGACAAAAAGCTGACTCACAAACTGTGGAAGGACACAATGCCATGTCTGAGCACTGCAAAATGAGAAGGCTTAAAATTCAGAGGTTACGTCAGTGCAGGCTTAGACTCTGGAGCAAGCCTGTGGAAAGAGTCCACGAGGTCCAGGAGTGTCTGCAGTGTTCTCGCCATCAGCCACCGCTTAATACAGCTCCCCTCCCGACTCCATCCAGCACTGTCCCTGCTCTTTAAGGCAGGGCAGAGAACTAGCTCTCTTGAGATGATGGTCCAAACGTGTCACTCCTTCAATGCCATGAGTGATCATTTCCAGGGGTGGGAGACCCGGCAAGTGCTGTTCATATCGGCTACCCACGCACTCTATTTGAGGAGATGCCTAGAATCTCGCTTTTAGGAGATAGTTTACAGTATCGAGAAAACAATTTTTCCTTCAGGATCTCAATTTTTGTCAGCTTCAAAGTGATAAAGATGACCTAGAAAATAAACCATATGGTGTTTAGGGGAAATCACAATAGGCAGAGTAAAGGTTAGATTAAAGATTTAAACTAAGAGGCATTAGAAAACTATACACTTAAAATTTTAAATTACACTTAATTGAGGGGGCATATGCATGCACCTGTGGAGGTCACATGACAACTTTAGGACATCAGTTCTCTTTCCATCCCGTAGGCCCCAGGAATCAAGCCTGCCTGTATGCACCTTTAGGTGCTGGGCCATCTCACCAGCACAGTGATTACACACCTTCTTGTAGACATTTCTGCACAGCAGAGTCCATGCACAGGCTAAAATTAAGCTTTAGGCATGTTCCCCATACCTGCCAGGCAGAGCTCTTTGAACAGAAGACTGCGGAATTCAACAAGCTGCAAGGACTACTGGCTCAAAGTGCTCTCTTACGCCGAGAGGCTAACATCAAAGAGATGGTGGAGAGGGTAGGTGCTGACTAACACCATCTCTGAAAACAGCCTTGGCCCTTTATCAGCAAATCTATGAGTGAAGTAAACTGCCCATAAGTCTAGCTCCATGGGATCTGATGTCCTCTTCAGGCTTCCAAGAATCCTGCACACAGGGCATACACACATACATGCATGCATGTACACACACACACACACACACACACACACACACACACACACACACGGGGGGGGGCGGGAGGAGGAGAGGGAGAGAGAGAGACAGAGAGACAGAGACAGAGAGATAGAGACAGAGAGAGAATTTTCATTTCTGACATGCTAAGAAAACCAAGGCTTGTCCAGCAGTCCACCTGTTATACAGGACCCAGGCTCTTCCAGTCTTTCTGATCTGGTGTTCTCCATGCTTCTGGAAAGACCTCATTTGCTGGTCCCAGTTGGTTATTATGGGATGGTCATTATAACCAAGACACTGCAGGAAAAAGACTACCATAATTGGCTTATGCTAATTACGCTGGGGTGGGGAAAGCCCACACCCTCTGAGCAAATTAATGTCAAGCCTGACAGGAGGGGAGCGGAAGTGACAGGTGGATGGACACTCTCTGTCTCTGCCACAGGAATAAAGCCTGTTCTCTCTGGGGGAAAAATTTTAAAACTGGCTAAACTTGGTTTAAATAATCTCCTGACTGACTATGACCCACTCTGCGTTTGATAAACCAGAGTAAAACTCTTCCAAAGCAGCATGTGTTCTCTTCTCAAATGAGTTTATGACCAATTCAAAGGAGAAAACCAACTAATTTCACTTTATGGGTTAGAACAAGATTTAGGATGCAAACACAGGCTTCTGGTTCTCGAAACAGCCGATCAGTAGGTGCAGTATGCAGTAAATCTTCTCAATAAGAACCCGCTTTGATTTCCAGAAACAGTAGTCCTGCTATGAAGACAGGCTAAAGGCTAGCTCAGGCACACATGAAAACGTGTGGAGTGAGCCTGTCTTGGCATCACAAGATGCCTATCCAGCTTCTGACGTTTACCTCTCCTCCCCAAGCTCTGCTTCAGAATGAAATGGTCTACACCCACCTCACCCATACGAACAATGGCACTTCTCTTTTGCTCTATGTATCCCAGGCAACTCGCTGCCAGGTCACTCAGCGGACGCACTACACAGGCCATACATGACCAGCCAAGCACAGGAGAGGACAGAGAAGGCCACTTCCATGCCCTCCTGCTGGCCTGAGTCTAAAAAGATGACCATTATCACAAGCAGATGGTATCTAAGACAAATCCATCCTCATGTGGACTGCCCAAGATCAAGGGAAAGCAGGAGGCAATGGGAACACAACTGCCCAGTGTAGTGCTTACCTGGGTTCCCAGTTTCAATCACTAGTATAGCCAGGTCACAGGAGATGAATGAAGCAACACATTTGAAATGGCATGGGTCAGGTTTGGCAAACAGGATTTTTACACATTAGACCACTGAGACAGAAGACTAGACACAAAAACATTGTTCATCAGCCAAGTTAGTGGGAATTCTGTGGGCTGAAACTCAGTTCTACAAGTGAACAAAACCGTGTAAGGCTTGGGCATATATCTCTCTGTGATTTCATAAAACACCAACAGAATAAGCCATGTCTGTGTACATGCACAGATACACCAGCATCACATCAATACAACTTCCAAGTGTACACACAAACACACACACACACACACACACACACACACACATGACTTCCATGCATGTGCACTCACACACATACAGAGAACATCACACAAATAAGCCCCTTCCAAGTGTATACATAGACATACCAGCACCGCATCAACAAAGTAAGCCACTTCCATATATATACAGACATGCCAGGATCACACCAAAAGAATAAGTCATCCCCATAGACACGCCAGCATCATACCAACAGAATAAGCCACCCCAATGGACACATCAGCATCACACCCACAGACAGGACAGCATTAGAGGGCTGCTTTTGGCTACAGTTGGCCAAAGTCAACATTCAGAACATCACTCCGTCCTGGGCATAGCTGCTGAGGTGGCAAGGAGGCAGACATGGGTCTGCATCCTACGTGTCTCTCTTGAGACCAGTATGCTGCTCTGGTGAAGTGGCACGAAAGAGGAAGAAAAGTGTGGGGGCACATTGCAGAAAAGATTACAGCAAAAGAGCCTTGGGCAAGCTCATTCTTAAAATCTGCTTTCCACAGGGCTGTGAATGGAGGTTTGTATAGTTGCCACAAACCTAATTGCCATTTTAACATAGCATATACTAAATTGCTTTCTGCTTCAATTTAGGTAAAATTTGCAAGGCTGTTTCTACAAGGAAATCGGTTCTGAGTTCTAAACAGTCATTTATATTTGAACTTAAGAGCACAACTCATTTGTAAGTAAAACTGCAGTAATTGTTTTCTTTGGGTATTTTTAATGAGCCAAACAAAAAAAGAATGTACTGATCATGCTCATTTGCATGATCAGTAATTGAATGCTACACACAGATTTGTGGTGATTATTCTTCTTTGCAAAGTAAAGACTTAGTAGTCTACAGACCAGTCTCCATTGTCTTTTGGAGAACAGAACTTGACCTAAAAGAAACATGTTGGAGGAACAGACTTTTCTAATACTTTTAGCTTTGGTGTTTTTAAAAGTTAGGGATGGAGAAATGACTCAGTCGGCAAGCATGCTTGCTGCTCAAACATGAGTTCAAATCCTGGCACCCACAATAAAAAGCTAGGCTTGGTAGCACATCAGTAGCCAAAGTATGGTAGGGGTGCAAACAAGAGGGTCCCTGGGGCTTGCTGGTCACCTGCCTAACTCTATGCCTCAAGGGACTAAGGCACACATGGTAAGGCGGGACATCAGACATCTCTCTCTGGTTGCTGCAGTCACATGTGAGCACAGTCTGGCAGTCACCTCACCTCAAGACCCTGCTGCTATGTCTTCCCGCTGATGAAATACAGCCCCTCAATACAGGAGTCAAAATAAAGCTCTCCTCCCCCAAGAGCTTCTGTTGAGTGTTTTATCACAGTCACAGGAAGTAACAAACCCTCGCCATCTTTCATCACATGAGAACAAGGCACTTTCTGCAAGACTGATGAGAAACACTTTTCGTGTTAAACATGGTCTTCAGATCAGAGTTCTACCAGTGCCTGCTACTTCATCTAAGCCACAAGGGGAGGCCAAATCGAGGAGCTCTCCCTAAAGGGTCTGAGGCACAGCTCAGGTAAGTCATGGCTTCAGACAGGCAGTCCCGGGGGATCTGAGCATGACCTCTTCATCTCTGAAAGCGCTGAGCTGGCCTAGCCAAGTGCACTAGTCCTCAGCCCCTGACTCCGAAGGAAGATCATAATTTAAATGTCCTCAAATGCCAACTAGCCCCTGCCAACTTCAAATCATCAGTGTCTGTGTCTGAGCCCCTGAAAAAGCAGCAAGAAGCTGTTGCAGACTCAATCCGGTACTCCCTATAGATTCAAAGACGTGGCAACTTAACTAGGGGTGAGGTCACAACACTACTGCTCAGAGTCAACGCTGTCACAAGCTGCACACTGCAGTCTTTATTATGTATTCAAGGTCTCTGCTGTTATTTAAAAAACTGGTTTACACATATGAAAATATTTTTCTATAGTCATTCTTCAGCATGTAACTAATTGGTATTATCTATACTGATTTTAAGTGTGTTCCACTACTGTGTGTGCATGCATGAAAGGAGAGTGACGTTGAGCTTCTCGTCCTCCTCCACCTGTAGATGGGTTCTGTGGAACTCGTGTGTGGGTCAGGCTCACTGAAGCATCTCACCAACTATACAGAATAGTTAGTTTTAGAACGCTCGCTCTCTCTCTCTCTCTCTCTCTCTCTCTCACACACACACACACACACACACACACACAAACATTATTAAATGAATTTTGGCTTCAGATTGGGACAGATTGTATATTTCTGAAATGGCTCTAAATGCACATTTGCCATCTTGTTTTACATGTTTTTGTGAAGCAGGGTTCCCCGTACTGATGATCATAAAATCAAAGTCGTCTCAGGAAAATACTGAATGCTCTTACATCCTACACTATCAAATGTTCAACTATTCTCTATGTAAAGATATTCATTCATCTCACTGGGAAGTAAATTTGCTTCTTTGAAAAAAAATGGTTAAATATGTACAGCAAAAGGGTTTCAGCTGTGCTTTGTTGGCAACACTGGGATCAAACCCCATCCTTGAGCACACTACACAACATCTGAACTGTCACATCCCCAGCCTAAAAGGAACTTATAATTTATCAATAGACATCTGACGTGTACACTTCTTTATATACCTGGTTTAGAGTCTCACGTGAAAAGGGATTACAAATATTGAAGTTTAAGTACTGCTAACAAGCACAGTGGCGCATGCACTGAACCCCAGTACTTGGGGTACAGAGGCCGGCAGATGAGCTCCAGCCCAGCCAGGCTACACAGTGAGCCTGTCTTTCAGCCCATACAGAGAATACGCGGAAATGTGCCAACACATGACTAGTGTTTTGCCTCTGACAGCCTTTAGATTTCTATTGAGACGCTGCTCTAGAACAATCTTCAACATGCTCCTCACTTGCTGCAAGAAACAGACCAAAGATGAACCCATTGCTTCTGATAATGGAAGCATTCCATGTCACAAAGAAGCTATGGTGGACCTATAAAAAATAAGAAGGACCACACTTCTAAGGACCCTGGAAAGTACTCCGCAAGACCCCTCATGGGATCTTTCCATCTCTGGGCGCATCCCTTAAAGTTGCTGCCCTGACCTCGGCACTGAAGCACATGGTGGCCTTGGGCCGGCTTGGGACTGTGCCAGCACATGAGCAAGCACCGCAGGAAAGGAGAGAGCAGGGTATCACTTTGAGGAGATGGCTACCATTCGGCTTGATGCTAGTGGTGCATCTTCCAGCAGTGGAACCATCTGCAGGAGGCAGTTTTAAAATCCAAAGTGACTGTTTGTGAAGGTCTAAATACCAATATGAAATGAAAGCCAAGAACCAATTATCTACTACTAACTTAAACCCTGACAAACCTTTTACCCTTCTTCAAGGGCACAGAGGTTCAGTCAAATGTTTTTATTTGACACAGGTCAAGACGCCTCCCTCTTTTCAAGCCCTGTTATCAACAGACAGATGGAAACCTCCATTCTTGAACCTTTGCTAATGTGATTTAATGAGCACAGGATATCAGATACCAGCCATCTGTATGACCAACATTCTAAAGTATGCCTCAAATTCCATAAGAGTGTTGGTATCATGTATTCAAAGATATGTGTCACTTGTTCAAACGTTTTTATTTTTATGGGAGGTGATTTTAGTTAACATAACATAGATAGTGCCACCAGTCACAATGTTTTTATATTTAGGAAATAATTTTTACAAAAAAAAAAAAAGAAGAGTTTTATGAGAACATATTTTAATATATAACCAGACACAGCAATGTATACCAAAGAACTATGAAGACTTTAACATGAAAACAGTAACAGTAAACATGATATACACCACTGCTGAGGTGTCTGAACAATCAGACTAACTAGAAATCCATACCCCAATGCCTCCTACACATTATGTACAGGTTACATGAGCAGGAAGTTACAGAACACACAGGAAGAATGAACATACCACATGTATACAGGCTCTCCTCATTTTACTCAGCTCAAATTCTTGATCTACAGCTGTTTCATACCTAACGATGTACACGGGAAGATCCTAAGTGAGATCGCTGCAGGGCTGCCTCCTGTGAGCTGCACACACAGACAAAGCACTCAGCTGCGGCAGCCCTCCGCCCCACCCACAAGCACGGACTCTCCTGGTTAGGAAGAAGGACTGCCAGGCAATAGGTGCTTTCTAACTTTTCCAGCCTTACATATGGGAGACCTGAGGACCACGCAGGCAGCCAGGTATTCTCCAGTGATAAAGCGCTCTTGGCTAAGGGCAAGTCCCCACAGACAGGCTCACTTGAATACTGCCCCTTTCAGATCCCTGACATCTCACTGGACACGGCAGTTTTCGCTGCTGGCGGGGTGGGGCCCAGCAGCTGGGCTGGAGGCAGGGTAACCCCGCTTGGCCCTCAGGCCCTCCCGGGGGCTCTCTGCAGAGTTTCTGCGAGAAACATTAGTGGCTGTGAGAGACTTCGCTGGGAGTTCTGGGAAGGTAGTGTGTGAATCCTCCGAGCTCTGCTGAACAACCAGGACCTGCAACATACATAATCTGTTAGAGGTTCAAAAGTCACATTCACATTTTTCGGTGGTTGTCATTGTTTTGTTTTGTGTGGGCCTGAACCAAGGGCATTATACATGCTAGACAAGTGGCCCACCACTCAGCTATAGCCCCAGACCTATTTTTAATTGTGATCTTCCTGTCTCAGCCTCCTCTCTAGTAGACTTAGAAGTCTACACAGCCAGGCCCGGTCATGCTCGCACTCACAAGAGAGTAAGCTGAGACACCCACTACCCTGGGGCCAGCTCTTCTGTGAGAAGCAGGGACCACAGTCCTAATACTGTCCTCCCTGAAAGCAGGAGGCACCAACAAGAGATAAAACATCAGACACAGCCTATAACAAGTCCCAGGCTGCTCTTGACACCACTGGTGGCCAGAGCCCTGCTCTCAACCAAGTGTGGCATTCAGAACAGAAGGCAAATGGTTTGAAGACAAAGACTGCATCTTATTTACCTACACTTAGTCTTTTTTTCACTTTGTTCACTTTACATCCCAACTGTAGGCCCCTCCCTCCTTCCCCTAGTCCTCAGCAAGGGGAGCCCTCCTCCCCTAACATCTGACCTCAGCCTATCAAGTCTCGTCTAGACTGCCTGTATCCTCTTCCTCTGTGGCCTGGCAAGGCCGCTCTGCCAGGGGGAAGTGATCAAAATCCATGTCAGAAGCAGCCCCTACTCCCCATATTATGGGACCCACAAGGAGACTGTGCTGCCTATCTACTACATCTGAGCGGAAGTCTAGGTCCTCTCCATGCGTGGTCCGTGGCTGGTGCATCAGTCTCTGCAGCATCCTCTCCTCCGCCAGGATTTGTTGGCTCTATGGTCTCCTTGTGGAGCTCCTGACCCTCCAGGTCCTTCTATTCCCCAACTCTTCCATAAGACTCCCTGTGCTCCACCCTGAAGTTTAGTTGTGAGCATCAGCGTTTCCTTGGATCCCCTGCTGGGCAGATCCACGCAGATGCTGAGACACATAGCCAAAATGTAGGTAAATAAGATGCATAACCTGCCTTATTGGTCCTGAATCCCTGTTGCATTCACAGTAAGTGTAATATAGATGTATACAACTGACTTCAGAGGGGAAAACTGCATTTAGAACATGCCAAACACCTAGGACCCATATTGAAGTGTCAACCACTCTCTTAACAGTGTTGTTTCCAAACTAGATTTGGAAGACAATCATCTAATAATGAAATCCAGAAAGAGCAAATGCCCCATGTCGTTCTGTCTTTCAGATGAAAGAGATTATACCAGAAAACAAATTTTAAGAAATGGTTAAGATGTAGGTGTTGAGTCAAAATTTATGACATCTAGGATAGTGAGGAAATATATGGGATGAGAATAAGATAAAGAAGGGCTGGGGAGAAGGCTGTTAGTCAAGTGCCTACAATGTCAACGTGAGGGTCTGCCACGTAGAAAGGCTGGGCATGATAGTACTCTAGGGCCTGTCGGCTCAGCAGCCTAGTCTAGCGAGTGAGCTCCAGACCAGTAAGAGACCTTGTCTCAAAAATCAGGTGAAAGACAAGGAAATATAAATACAAGAAGTTAATGGCAAAATGGAAGTTTCATGTACAAGACTCTCAGAAGAAAACAGACAACAAAGTGAGAGACACGAGATCAGCTGAGCCCAGGAACTGAAGACCAGCTTGCACAATAGTGAGATGCAGCTAAAAACAAAACAACTAGTCATCTAACGCCTAGTGGCCCAGGCTGGAGCCCTGACACTCAAGAGGCTGATGGTAGAAGATGGCCACTTTCAAGGCAAGCTTCAACTTACTACAGAGTAAATTCAGGCCAACCAGGCAACTTAGCAAGACACTGTCTTAAAATAAAGTTAAAAAGAGGGCTGGCGATGGAGCTCAGTGGTAGAAAATCTGCCTAAACGCATGAAGCCTTATGTTCAACTCTACTCAGTACTGCACCACACTCCTCAAATACAGATAGGTCTTCAATGTGGTATCCCAAAAATAACTACCTGACAGACACTCACTCCTAAGTGAGATTGCAGGTAATGTTCTGAAACAAGAACAGGAGGTTATTTCCCACTCACGCTCTTCCTACAGAAAGCATGGGACTGGGGGTGGCAGCTAGATGCTTCGCATTACAACCCACAATAAAGCTGGCCTGCAAATAAATCAAACCCCTAGAAAGCCCGCTCCTATCTCAGACCATGAGCACAGGACACTGGAAAACCAGCAGCCAAGGACCAGCAGTTGGCAAGAAGTTACCATCTGTGAAAAGTTGAAGGGAAGAATGTTTTATTGGTTCAACTATATTTTTTTTCTTTTGAAGAGAAGCAATGATACCAAGACAAGGGTGTCCCTTGAATCCATGAGTCACATCAGGAAGGAGGAAAGGAGGGAAGCAGGGAAATGATGGTCACAGAGACAAGGAACTGAGATGGTCACCCTAACACGTGACTGCAGCACACTCCTTGGCTTTCCCTAACATGAATGAGTCAGTTATCCTGTGACCAGAAATGTAAAGAACAAGTGTGATGTTCATATAGACGCTTGCTTCTGAATGGTATGTGACCAGGCAAGGGCCTGAGCCTATCAGACAGTGCACTGCCCGTCTTACAGCAATGTCTGCAGCCAGAATGGGGACAGGATAGCCGTGGTGGCTCGGCAGAAATGAATCCTACTGGGGGGAGGGGGAGAATGTAATGTAAGTGACCCTATGCCCAAGGCATCACTACCACCCATGGCGGCCCTTACACTTTACAGAGGCCAGCCCAGTAAGCAGCACCACTCAGGGAATCAAGTACATAAACACCAGCTCCTTTGTCTCCAGCAGACAAGGATTTCTTCACCTCAGTGACATAATAAACAGAGGAATGCATCCAATGCATTTTCCCCATTTTTTTCTACCTTGAACTCATCAGTGATTAATAAATAACATAAGAAGTTGCCTCAAACACAAATTTCACCTTAGGGGAGAACTTACAGTTTTGATTCTCAAAACCTTGTTCTGTATTTTTTTTAAGTTAACTGATGAAACATGCTTATAAGTATTTTCAACAGAGCACCTCAGAAAATGCTGACTTAAACTGAAAATGGCTAGGCTAAGTTTTTAAAATGTGAATCTAATCATAAAGTCTCCTAAACCCTCTTTTCAAAAGGACCCCCTGCCATCCTTCAAGTGCACAAAACTGCTTTGTAATTCATAACTGCTGGTGCCGCCTGGACTGCATGTAGCTAATGCAGAGAACACAAATCCATAGGAAACCATGGTTACTACACTGTGCCAGCAGGCTCCACAGCAGTGGGCAGGGTAGGCCCCCTAGTGTGCACAGGCTTTCTCCTAGGTGATAAATCTGAGCACCACATGCAAACTGCTCTTACCATCAAATCCTTATAAAAGGAAACAAATAAATACCCTGTGGTGACTTCATAGGACAGTTTCTTATCTTTATAAAAATCTAACTCACTTCAAGATAACACTCACAGGTCCATTCTCACAAGCTATGAGAAAACATATCACAAGATTTAACTGTGTACAGAACTCTCACATCAATCAAAACAAACCATCTGCAATGTACTGCTATTCTGATACAAGTAATCAGAATATTTCTTAATCCTGGTGTACAAAGTCCTGAGAGCTGTGCTCACTTGTGTAACAGCCATGTCACACAGGAGCCACTACACTTGTGACAAGCTATTTTTTTTTTTTTTTTTTGCTACTTGAATGTTATCAAATGGCATACTTAAATTCTGAGAGGTGAGCAAAGTAACATCGTAACACTTTAAAACTTCCTGAAGTTACTCCAGAAATTTCCAAGAGGGTTCCCATGGTTCCTAGTTGCACAAGAGAGGTGTGAAGATGGGGAGGTTTGAATCCTTCCTGAATGTCACCTTCTTCACTCTTTTTACAACACTGTGGTATAAGAGATCAGTAATAAAAACCGAGTTAAGTAAGACGGGGCCACAGTTTAGTTAGCAGAGTGCTTGCCTGGCACACAAAGCATATATGGGGAGTGCGGGTGCTCATCTATAATGACAGCACTCAGGAAGTGGAGGCAGGAAGATCAGGAGTTCAAGGCCATTCTTGGTGACCTAATAAGTTCAAGGCAAGGTTGAGATTTCGAAATTAAAGTTAATAAAGACACATGCACTTGTGTGCAGAAATGGTGCTGCTAGTATGAACTGCAGTATTAGAAACAAACATGAGCTGAACAAATACTTTCCATCTTTTGCACAATGTAGAGGATAAAAGCCATAGAGAATGAGGAGCTTTGACGGGAGAGGGCAGATGGATGGTGTGAAAAGTCTCAACAGTGACCAAATCTGAACTGTGCTCCAGAGGAGAACACCCTCTGTAAACCACTGAAGCCACGCTTTAAACTCTGACAAATAAATGCACTTGGGTCCCGTAACACCACCACTTCCCAGAAAGCTCTTTACCAGCAGCCCTTTGGGCAGAGGCTGAGATCAGGCCTCAGGAAACTAATGTGGATCCTTGCACTTGCCCACTTAGGGCCCTCCAACCCCAGGCCAGCTAACAGACTTCCAGGCAGGCAGGCAGGAAGTGACATTCACAGATTACCTTTTGTGATCTGCTGCCACCAGCTGTTGGTTTTGAGGGCTCTGTAATATTTTCTTTGCCCAGAGTTGAGGAGGATCCCACTAACTTCTGTGCAGCAAGGCGGGGGCTGGTCCTGGTTGCCATGGTTGTTCTCCTCAGGATATATGGGCTCGTCTTTCCTGTCGGGATATCAGCAAACCCTAAGGGCAAAAGAGCAGTTTGTCAGTAATGGCATGCGTCAGGGACTCTGCTCTGCTTTAGCTGTGCTAGCAATGGAGTTCAGGTGCTTGTGCATGTACAGAGTTTCAACAGTGGTAAAATAACTACAAAACATAGTTTCTCCTCAGCCACAGAAAACAATATTCTAAACTTCATAATTGCCTTGGTGATCATCAAATGAATCAGAAAAATAGCAGGTTAATTCATTAGAAAGATAGAAGATTTAAAAGATATCACAATGGGGAAACAGAGTCAAAGAGAATCACATCATATCTTTAAAAGAAAAAAGGAAAACAACCGCCAGGCGTGGTGGCGCACGCCTTTAATCCCAACACTCCAGAGGCAGAGGCAGATGGATGGATCACTGTGAGTTCTAGCCAGTCTGGTCTGCAAAATGAGTCTAGGACAGCCATGACTATACAGAGAAAGCCTGTCTCAAAAAAATTTAAAAAAAAAAAAGAAATTTTGCTTCTTCTACATGGTTGAATTACCCTGCATTCTAAGATAGGCAGGGCATTTAATACAATGGAACTGGGGTGGGGAAAGGCCAGCTCTTGTTTGAAGAGGGAAAACATAAACCTAACAGTGACTTTAGGCCACCTGTCCCTAGTGGAGTCAGGTAGGTGCACGGGCTGGACTTCCTAAGAGTGTCTTTGTATTTGCTGCCACTGTCTCCTTCCAGGAGAGGAACTGCGCTGACTGGTGGCAAGAAGGCTAGCTAGCGGCCGAGACACTAACAGACATGCCAGGGCAGTGCACAGCTGCTCAGACCTAACTACGGAGAAGCTAGAGACAGAGGCTGGATAAATGCTTTGGAACCACAGTTCCTCAGAACATAACTCCTCTAACCAGGAGTGTAGGGCAGAAGATCCAAACTGCGGTAGATTTATTTAAAAACAAACAAACAAAGCTATGTGGCTGAAGCTGGGTATGGTAGCGCATGTCTATAATCCTGGCACAAAAAGGCTAAGACAAAAATGCTTCAGGATGGAGACCAGCCTGAACTACATAGTAAGATTCTGTCTCAAAATATCAAAAGAATTAAAAAATGAAAGACTAAGTTAATAGAGAAAAAATCTCCTAGTGATTTCTGAAACTGCACCAAGAGCACTGGAAGCCCTAACCCTTGCCTCAGGGTCATGTCCCCAGTGCACTCGTCCAGCTCACACGCTCAGGAAAGGAAAAGCTGACTGATAAAGGAATTCCAAAACAGACTCTCAGCAGTCACTTCCCAAGTCTTTCCGTAGTGCTGTAGTTCATCTTAGTGATTTAGGTCACACATTTAAAAAGGAACTAGTCTCTCCAGGCAGTGGGCTATTATTCAATAATTTTAAAACGTAAAAAGTAAAGATTTCATTGCCGGGCGTGGTGGCGCATGCCTTTTAATCCTAGCACTCGGAGGCAGAGGCAGGCGGATCGCTGTGAGTTCGAGGCCAGCCTGGTCTACAAAGTGAGTCCAGGACGGCCAAGGCTACACAGAGAGACCCTGTCTCGAAAAACCAAAAAAAAATTAAATAAATAAATAAATAAAAAGTAAAGATTTCTATTTTTCCACATGCTAATTTTTATATGAAATCTCAAAATCCCATTCTAATGCAAGAAACTGAACAAAGGGCCACATGACCTACCAGTGGGCTGCACCCGCAGCCCTTTCAATCTGCATGTGAATGCTGCCTACCTTTCTTGACGACTTCTGGGAGTCCTTCTGGCTCAAATCCGGTCTCCTCCTGATCATCAGCAAGGTGAGCACTACTACTGACCACTTTCCTGCTCTTTTTAGAAGATGTCTCTGGTGTAGAAGCTGTTGTCCCATTACCATTCTCCCAAATTCCACTGGACCTTTGCCTCTTGCCTGAAGTTTTATTTTGGCCCAATGTTGACTTCTTCTGACTGACAGAAGCAGGTGGAGATGGTCCTGGAAGTGAAGAGTTCAGTAGAGGAGAACTCTGGAGATGCTGTCTGGACTGCTGTGAACTCAGCCGAGCCACCTGTATTTCTAGTATCTCTTTGGCTTTCTCCAACTCTTCGTGGCTTATAAGCAGGGAGCAGTACTTCTCCAAGTACTTATCTGCTTCCTTGATTTTTTCTTCAAGAGTCTCTTTCAGCTCCTTGTTCTCAGCCAATAATTCATCTACATTACCATCTACGACAGAACCTGTGGAAACCACGGTGATACATCACACACAAGTCGCTGCTGCCCCATTAATAATGAGCACTTCCCAGCACGTAACCTTTAAGCCTATACCTTGAACTTTTCCAGGAGTGAAAGACCAAGAAACAGTCTAGTGGGTAACAGGTGAACTAAAACCCTTCAACACTTAAACTCCCTTATAGAATTAATTACTAGAAGAGATCAAGCAAATTAACTTTTTATACTCTTCTTTTTCCAACCTGTTTTTTTCTGCCATAAGTGAATAAGCAATATAACTCAGTAGTGATCATGAAGTCTGTGTTGTATGGTTGGGGCATAGGTTCCAGTCTATGGATATTTAAGTCCCTAAAGACTGTGAAAGCATTCTGAGAGAATCCAGGAACTGGCAGGTACGAATGCAGGACAAGCACCTCAGGGCAGGGCTCAGCTAGTTTCCAGAGGGCAAAAGTGACAATCACCTGATGAGGAACACTCCCAGATTCCTACTCAGTCACCCTTCTCAGTAGGCAGGACTGCTGAGCTGCCCTGTCACACATACCAGCCAGTGGCTGGAGAAAGCAGGGTGCAGTGGATAAAGTGGCACTGCTGTTTACCAATGAGCACAAAAAGAAAAGAACTACATGACAGTACCAAACCAGCATACTCTTCGACTCGTTACCAAAGGCACCATCAGGTTCCCCCACGGAAATAATTCTACTTCAAATCCCACAGTCAACATACAAGGTTAAGACCACAGTTGAGAAACTAGAAAATGCTACTAAAACACTACTAAAATACTTTTAAAAACTTAGCACACAACAAAACATTAAGGCCACTTTATGCACACACACAGAGCACCCCAGCTAGCACCCACTTGCTCTCTGCTTCTGTGCAGCTTCAAGCTGTGAGAGTTCTTTCTGCAAGGTTTTCTTTTCTCCTTCCAGCTGTTTACAGGATTTGAGCAACAACTTTATTTTCCCTTGAGCACGTTGGAATTCCTTCTCAAGCTTCTTCGTATATTTAAGATGGACTACCTACAAAACAGATAAAATTTCATTTAAAACCTCGAATTTCATTTTACAAGTATATCGGAGAAACAACTAAAGCATATTGAAGCATATAGTACAGTTATGTTTAAAACATAACATCTAAAGATGCATAAAACAACCCCCCTCCCTATTAGCTCCCTAAGTCCTCAGCGGGCAGTGTGGTTTGGACGGTTACTATGCCATGGCTCCTAGGCTCGTGGCAGTGTCAGATGCTGAAGATCACTACAGACCTCAGCTCTGTATCAGCTTGGGATCCAAAACCTGGAGCAAACTTTGATACATTACAGAACGTCTTACAAAGACAACTGAAGAGTAGGCATGCCAAATTAGCAGATCCTAACGCATCTGCCATAGGGAAACTTACTTTGATGCTCTGTAGCTCTTCGGTCAGCACTTTTAATTCTTCAGTGAGTCTATTTTTCTCTTTACTGAATTCTTCTTTCATCCTTGTTGTTTTCTGCCTCGTTTCCTGCAGCTCCCTCTGCAGCTCTGCTTCCTTCCCAAGCATTGTGTTAACCTGCAATTGACTCCTCATCAGCTCTGGGTGGGCTGCTGTGACTGAATTAACTATCATTTCTTTAACAAAATAGAACCTGGCCCCCAATCAACTCAACGGGTGTTCTCAAACCCCACTAGTGAGCTCTCATTTTTTTCTCAGCGAAGATTTAAGACAGCAGTTAGAAAAGAGACAGATAATGCTCCTGAGTCTTAGGACCCTTCATACAAGTTTTAATTGAATTAACATCAGAGAATGTTTGGAGGGGTAATGAGTATCCATTGAAGAATTTTCTGTATTTAGGGTCTTAGATTTTTATCAGTTCTTAAATCTACTAATCTCACAAAGCTACTGTAATCTGAAACATGCTAAGGATTACAGCTATAAAGGTTCAAATCCTGGAAAATACAGTTGTAATAGACTTCATTTTTCTGGACATTCCTTTTTAATTATCTGTTGAATAAAAAATTTAATTTGAAGGAATCCATTTCATAGATCAGGCTAATTTTTCTCAAGCCACACCCTGGAAGCCATGTCCCACTGGTCCCAACCACAACATCTTTAGGCATTCTTTCCCCTGAAGGTACAAAGGGTAGGGGATGCCTTCTGACCTCAAGCTATTCCATTCTTGCCACAGTGGTTCTTAGATGGATAGGGGGATGTTTCTACCCTGATGAGCTTGAACTACAGATAATAACTTAGCACTGTATACACCAAGCCCAAGATCCCCTGTGTGAAGAGGTCACATCAGAAATATAATCCAATTCACAAAAATGTCCCTTACACACACATCAGTCACTGCTGCCTGAGCTGACTCAGTGTTCCTGTAGTCAAGACCCTATGAACACAAAGCCAGGGAACAATCTGGAAGTCCCTCCCTCCTGACCATACTTCCACATGGAAATAAGTAATGGCACTTACTCTTTCAACAAGTGCTAACTTCTCCATCTTCATCAATCCGAGTTCATGTTGTAAGCCCTTGTGGGAGGCCTGCAGCGCTTCTAAGGTACCCTGCACGGCTCTGTTTTTGGCCTGCAGCACTTGCACCTTCTGCTCCAGCTCCACAGTCAGATTTCCCAGCTCTAGTTTCTGCTTCTGCCACAGTTGTTGCTCTCCTTCCACCTCGGAAAGTTTACACTCAAGCTGTTCTCGACCTTTCAGTTGATCTTCCAGTGTCCTTACCTCTTCCTCCTTCTTCTCTAGTTTCTGCTTGCCAGCTTCTACTTCTTGACTGAGGGCACTTACAGATGACTGAACAATAGCATACTGACTCTTGGCCTCACCAAGGTCCTGTAGCAGCTGAGCCTTCTCATGTTCAAGAGTTCCTACTTGGCTACTCAGATTCTGTTCTTTGGTCTTATAGGCCTCTTGGTCATTGCACAAGGAAGCCACTGTCTCGTTTAGCTCCTGTAATTGAGTTTCAAGCATCTCCACTGTTATTCTGGATTCCTCTCTCATCTGTACTTTTTCTTGCTCTTTTTCTTTCAGTAAGTTTTCAATCGAAGAATTTATTGTTTCTAATTCAGATACTCGCTCTTGCTCTTTTTTAAATTCTTTCATGAGACGTTCATTTTCTGACCTTGCATTAGTAAGTTCTAACTCCAAGTCTCGGAGGTTTTGGGCCCTTTCTTGTATTTCTGATTTTAAAATCTGTATCTCTGCTTTGGAGTTCTCAGCTTGGAGAATCACGTGCTCTTTGTTTTCCTCTGAGAGCTGCAGCTCTCGCTCCAGGTTCTCAACTCTGTCCTTCAGGGAGTCTGCGCGCTGCTCACTTCCCTTCAGCTGCTCCAGGATGCAGTGCTGCTTCCCCTCGGCAGCAGCTATGTGAACCTTTAGCTTTTGAATGCTGCTTTTCAAGCGATGCACTTCCTCCCCTGGTTGGTCCAGACTCTGTTCCTGGGCCCTCAAGGTCTCATGGTCATTACTCATGGCTGCTACTTCCTCACTGAGCTCTTTTAATTGTGTCTGAAGCATCAGCACTGCAGATTTAGAGTCTTCTTCCATCTGTACTCTGGCGTGCTCCTTTTCCTCTAACAGGCTTCTAAAGGAGGAGCACAGTCCATCTAATTCTGACACTCGACTTTGTTTCTCTTGTAGTTGCCTTGTTAGGTTTTCTCTTTCAGACTTAACTGTGACAAGGTCTGATTCGAAAGCCCTCAGGCTTTCGGCCATTTCATCCATCTGGGCTTTGAGGGCCTCCACCTCTGCTTTGGAATTCTCGGCATCAAGAATCATCAGCTCTTGGTTTTCTGCTGACATCTCCAACTCCCTCTCCAGATTCTCCACTTTATCCTTCAATGCATCATTTTCACGCTGGCTTTCTTTCAGTTTCTCCTCAGCACTAAGGTGCTTCTTTTCATCTGCCTCAATGCGGACACTCAGTTTCTCGATGCCTCTTCTCAGCTGATGTACCTCCTCCTGGGTTGAGCTCAGCCGCGCTGCAAACTCACCTTTCTTCATGAGTGCAACCTCCAAGGCCTTGGAGATGGTCTGCTTCTCACATTCTGACTCAGTCAACTTGACCTCAAAGTTTTGAGACTCCTTGACCAGTAGTTCTTTCTCTTTATTCAGTTGTTCAATTTGGATTTCCAGGTCACCAACTGCCAAAGATAATCCCTGTGAGTTATTCTGCAAATCCTGCAGCTGCTCCTGGAGATGAGCTTTGTCCTTTGCTAGCTCACTCACAGTAAAGGACAGAGTCTGAACGACTTCTGTCTTGTCCTTGACCTCAGACTCCAATGCTTCTATGTGAGCAAGGCTCTCACTGCGCTGAGATTCCAGCTCTTCTATTTTCTCTTTCATCTTCTTAGACATCTGGTCCAGTGCTTTGCTTTCTTCTGACACAGTATCCAACTCTCCATGAAGCCTGTTTCTCTCACTTATGGCTGCAAACAGTTCCTCTTTAAGATCAACTACGAGCTTCTGCTTACTTGTAGTGTCTCTTTCTAAACACAGCTTCTCAGCTTGAACCACCTCTAAGTTAGCTTCCACAGAGAGGATGTGACGTTCAGTATCAGCTTTCTCACACTGGATCCTGGTCAGCTCCTTTTCCATAGCAAGAAACTTCTCCTTCCAGCTGTCCTCAGTGTTGGCTGTGCTATCTTCAGTGGCTTCCCTTAGCAGCTCACTTGCTCTCATGTCTAATTCTGAACTTGCTACTCTCGGGCATCCCTCCTGGTTACAAGGAACGGATTCCAATTTTTCCCTTAAGTCAGATTCATCCTTCTTTAGGTCCTTGACTATTTTTTCCAGTCGTGTGCATGTTTCCATCTTGATCTTTAACTGTACTTCCTGTAAGCTGAGTTTTGAATCTGCCTCTTTTATTTCATTTAGCAAACTTTCAATTTTTTTGTCCCAGTCCTCTACTGCAGGAAGTAATTGCAAATTTTCATTTGATGTGTCTTTCTGCAAATGGAGATTCTGGACCAAGCCTTGATCTTCCAGAACATCCATGGGTACCAGAACATTAGGACTAGAAAACAATTCAGAAATGCATTCCGAATAGCCCTGGGTTTTGTCCTCTGCTGTTGTCTCACAACTGGTCTCTGGGGACTGCTCCTCACACCCCTCTCCTGTGAGACTGGTAGTTTCAGTCTCAGTGACTGAAGTCTCTAGACAAAGGTCCTGTTGAACATCTTTATCACAGGTCAGATCAGTGTCCTGCTTTGGTCTTGTCTCCTCTGTTGTCTCTGAAATATATACTTCTGATTCTTTTACCTCATAACTATCATTTTGGCCCCGAACAGCCTGTAAACATAATGTAAACCAAGAAAGCATCTTATTTTTCAGAAGAATCAAATCAGCATCAGTGATTTAACTCTAAGTGTATAGAAACTGCCCATATGGTGCTGCTATATGTGCACAGCCTCCAAACAGCTTAGTTCTCATTACTTCGCTCGTTCTTGCTCCCTGTCTGGACAGTCAAAACAGACATGCAGTGGGCTCTACCTATGTGTGACGTACTGGGTAAGAGGTTTATCATAAGGATGAACCCTCCATGACATTTAACATGGAAATTACATCTTTCTTTCATCGCTTACAATGTTCCAGGCAGTTTAAGAGTAGTGCTTCTTTGTGATTATCAAATAAGAAGCTAACGAACTTCAGATAAAATGGTTAACATGATCCTCAGCACTCATGTAAGGGTGTATGAGCAGACTCTCAGTCCAAAGACCCCATTCTAGTCGGCCCAATTTTGGATAGGTTTTTATCTCAACTTCACCTACAGAGTGGGGCACTATGATTTTGACTATCCCTACCACCACCTCAATATGACCTATGACCTTCAAATCACAGAAGTAGAGTGAGACTCAAATTGTGCAACATTAGTACTTAAGCTGGTCAACTAGGAAAAAAAACCTCAGAGGACTAAAGTATAAAGTAATCTTTAACTTAAATAACTGATACCATTACAAGATGCTAAAAATTAACATTTAAATAATTTCTTATATCTAGCTTAATAACTGATGCTATAACATTTAAAGTAGTCTGAAAGGCATGAAACTAAGCTCCTTAACACATTACTCACTATTCTTAAGTTCTTAATATGTAAGTGTGCCTTATTAATTTCCAGTGAAAGTGTACGTGGTGGTTTGAATAGGAATGGTCCCCACAGGCTCATATATTTGAATGTTTGGTCACTAAAGAGTGGTGTGACTTGACAGGGATTAGATGTGGCTTTGCTGGAATAAATGGATCACTGAGGGGGTGGGGGTGGGCTTTGGAGTTTCAAATGCTCAAGCCAGACCCAGTGTCTGTCTGTCTGTCTGTCTGTCTGTCTGTCTCTCTCTCTCTCTCCCTCTCTTCCTCTCTCTTTCTCCTTCCTTCCCTCCCTCCCTCCCACCCTCTCTCTCCCTGCCAATCTGGATGTAGAACTCTCAGCCACCATGATAACAGACTCAACTGCTGAGCTGTAAGCCAGCGTAATTAAATGCTGTGGCCATGGTGTCGCTTCATAGCAATACAACAGTGACTAAGGCAATATACATTCTAAAGACTTCCAATTTCAGACTTTACAAACATCTTTAGTGATTTTCCATAAAATATTTAAAACAAATCACAATAGACATTTATTCTTCAAATGAAGTTTCCTCACATCTTTGAGTCCTGTTGGCTCTGGGAATTTTTTGGCTAACTTTTCATTTATTTCACTCCAACAAACATTTGCTAAGTGTTTAACCAGGCGCGCACACAGAGGACCAGCACATACACCCCAGGTACTTACACTGTCCAAGTCAGGGCCAAGCAGAGACCTTGAGCTTAAGTCCAGCTCCTGCAGCTGGAGCCGGGCTACCTCGAGCTCAAGGGACAGGTTCTTTGTCTGCTGCTTCTCTTCTGCTAACTTGGACTCCATTTCCAAAGTGACGCTTGTCAGCTTCTGCTGCCACTGCTCCTTTTCTGACAAATACTGTTTCCTAAGGCAGCCAAGCTCTTTCCTCTCAGAGTTTAATAACTGCTCTAGCTCTTGGATTTCTTTATTTTTCATAATCCCTTGACTCTCCATTTTCTCTTCTAGATTCTTGAGGGACTGCAAGTACTCCTGACAAAGGACTTCAAGTTCTTCAACGGTCCTCACAGAGGCAGGTGTGACTTCCTTCTCAGCCAGATTCCCCTCCTCCAGACTGCCGTAGGACAACTCATCTATATTACAAGGATCTGCTGAAGCATTCTCTCCTAAACTTAGATGAGACGTGTCTCCAGTTTGTTCTGAAACAATTTTGTAAAAGGAAGCCTCTTCAAAATTTGTCAGACTAGGGCTGTTTGTCACATGGGGTGACAGTGGCAGAATATGCCCGTCCTCAGCCTCAGGCTTCCCCTCCTTTACCAAGTCACCCTGCAGGGTTCTTAGATTCATTGACAAGACAGTGTTTTCAGCTTTTAATGTGTCAACATAGGAACGCAGCACAGACATCTTAGAGCTCACCTCACAGTGCTGATCATGTAAAACTTTGTGTTCACTTTGTAAACAGGAGAATTTCTCCTGTAATTCAGCAAAGTGCATGCGGACTTCTTTGTTTGACAAAGTCATTTGTTCACTGAAATTGCTACTGTCCAAAGGAGTCAAGAGCATAGATGTGTTTTGCTTATAATGAAACTCAACCTCTGACTTATCTTTCATGAGTTCACTCTGGTTTTTATGGTTTAGTATTTTCACTTCATTCACTAACTTCTCAACCTGTGCTGCCATTTTACCAGTTGCTGTGATACACTCTGACCATGAGTCGTTCAGCTCAGACTCTAGTTGTAGCTTTTCCCCCTTCAGTACTTCGCACACTCTTCCCAGCTCACTCAGCTCATGCAGTGCTGTCTGGAGAGAGCACTGCAAGTGTGCGTTCTCACTTTGGCTGGCTGACAGCTCGTGTAACACTGACACATACTTTTCTTCTGCTTCTGTTTCACAGTCTTTAAGGCCAACCCTTGGCTTTAAGGGGGCACCCTGTGGACTCTCAGTTCCGAGCTCTCCTCTAATTGTCTGTAACTCCTGCCGCAGGTTCTTTTTCTCCTCCTCATTTTGGTCAAGCTTTATTTCCATCATTCTTATCAAAGCTTCTAGTTGTACCAGTTGTGCCTTATAATTCTCTGGAGAAATGTCTTTGGTGTCAACATCCATCTGATACTGGGAACTACTCTTGGTTATCTCATCTTCTGTTGCTTTTACAGAGCTCTCAGCTGGTTCTACCTCAAGATGATACTGTTCATGTTTAGTATGCATTAACTCCATCAGTTGCTCACTCTCTTGTGGTAGGTTGCTAACTTCCTTTGGCTTATTTTGCTCTTCCTTTAAAGTCAAGCTTCCTTGCCTTAAGCCATCAGCCTCACTCTTAGAATGGTTTTTGATGTTTGCCATCTCAGATCTCACAGTTTGTTGCTCTATCTCTAACATTAGCATTAATTTCCTATTTTGCTCTTCAGCAAAAGCTAATTTTTTAAAGAATTCTTGCTCTTCCTTTGCAAATGCTCCCTTTAGCTGGTCCAGTTCATTTTTCCTAGTCTCACAAAGAGCAGTGCACTCACTGAGCAAGCATTCTAACTTAGCATTGTTTTCTTGTGTTGTTTTGTAGTTTCCCCTGAGTTCTTCTAATGCAGTTTCTGTTTCTTCACATCGCTGTAATAACAACACTCGTTCTTGCTTGTACCGAGCGGACAGCTCTGCCACACAGCTTGCAGCCTCCTCATGCTTCCGGAACAGACTCGCCTTCTCCTGCTGTAAGGCCTCATTCACTTCCCTGAGAGCCCCATTGGCTTGGGTTAGCTCTTCAATGTCTTTTTTACTTAATGAGATGATGGAATTCATTTCCTTCTTCTCTGAGCTCAAGGTTTCAGATAAAAGTTGTTGCTCCTTCAGTGTGTCTTCAAGAAGACAGTTACTGGTCTTTAATTCTTGAATCTCTGTTTGCTCAGCTTCTAATTTTTCTTTCAAAAGTTGCAACTCTTTTTCCTTAATCTCAAGAGTTTCTAAAGTTTCAGCAACGATATTCTGATGAGCTGCACAGTCTTCCTGCAATTTATCGATGCAGTGATTTGTTTCAGCCACAAAATTTTGATGAATCTGCTCTGCTTTAATTAGGTTTTCTTCTACTTCCCCTTTGATCCGTAGCAACTCTTCACACTGTTTTTGCAGATCTGAGTTCATCTGGTCTTGAGACGCCAGTAAACTTTCAAGTGAAGTGACTCTATTTTGTAAGACGGCTAGATTTTCTGGACTTCGGTCCCCTTCTACAGAACAGTCACCTCTTTCTGAATGTACACTTCCTTGTTCCCCTATCAGATTTGCAGGGTGCTGTTCAGAGGCCAAAAAACTTTGGCGATTACCCTCATTTGCCATGAGAGAAGAGCCTCTGGATTTGAGCCAATCCCTCAGTGCCTCGTATTCACTATGCAGGTCTTGGTACTGCTGGTCTTTGGTCACTACTTCATTTGTCAGTAACTGAAGCTTAGATTCCAAACCTTCAACTTGCCTGGTGAGCTCATTAGCTTTCAAGCACTTATTTTCCATTTCCTTCTGATGCTTCTTATCCGAGTGCTCAGCTTTCTGCTGCAGTTCAAAGTAGGCTTGCTTCTGTGTCTCAAGCTCCACCATCATGTTGTCTACCGTGCTGTGGAGGGTTCTAATCTCCACGTTAAGGTTGTCTCTTTCAATCTCCAGTGTTCCTACTTTCTCACTGTAGTCATGACTTTCTATTTGTTGTGTCTTGAGGCTGGCTTCTAAGTGGTTGATTTCACTCTGCAAGCCTTCTTTTTCTAATTCTACCTGATTTCTAAGTTTTTCATTTTCACTTTTCCAACACAAAAACTGATTTTTCTCTTCTTTCAATTCTTCACACTCTTTCTTTTTTAATTCCAAAGCACTCAGCAAAGTTTCACATTCCTTTTCTATCTTGTTTAACTTATTCTTCAGTTGTTCAATGTGATGCTCCCTTTTCTTCAAGAGATCTTGACAACAGTCTCGCTGTCCTTCCAGATCAGCTAACGCAAGCTTCAGTTTCTCTACAGTTAGTGAGTTTTCTTGCTGATTTAGTTTTTCCTGAAGATTTCGTAACATCATTTCCTGAGAGGTATTCTTGGCTATTAAAACAAATGAACAAACACAAAGTGGTCAGTGTATATAACAAATACATAGTTCATAAGACTTTTATACTCTAACATTAGGGTGTAATTCAGTGGGAAAGAAGTTGCATAGCAAGTTTAGTCAATGGGTTCTATATATAAAATTTAAACTCTAAGCTAGAAAGAGAAAAGTAATGAAATTAATAGACCATCATATCCTGTAAAACTTGACATTAATGCTGGAGTCCTTGAAAGAAATTCACCTAATAGTAACCTTATGACCTAAGTTTATACAAAGACAGAAAAATTTTAGTATAGTGATGTGTCTGATAATCTCTCAAGCAGCTTCATAAAAATGATATATAAAACAACAAGGAAGTTTAGAGTATTTAGAATTATTTCTTTTTTTAAAAATGTACAATGAATAATTGTGAGCAAGAATGTCACCCACATTCCAACCCCTCCTTAGTAAGTGTAGTGAGAGGGGTTTGAGATTCATGTGGAAGCTCCCATCACCACCTTATTTTTGTCCTGACAGCCCTCTTTACTTGGCAATATTTTCACTAAGCAGCAATGAACAGGCTTTTAGGGTTAAGAAGGAATAATTGAAAGCCTTTATAATAAATAATACAATCTAGGATATAATACAAGGTAGTACAAAATAAGTTATGCTTATTTCTAACCCACTATTTCAAACCTATCCAGTGAGAGCTGAAGTTTGTGGAAGTGTGCTCTAAACACATTATTCTACTTTGCATGTGTGGGTCTCAAACAATGACACTTGATCAACTCTGAAAAACGACCAAGTCATAACACACTCTTATGGTTTTCCTTAGGAAAGCTCAAAACTGGTACCTCCTCCATCTTGGGAAAGAAAAGCAGTTTCAGGGATTCAGTTCTAACTACTTAGGAAACTGAGGCAAGAGTATTACTTGAGTCCAGCCTTTAACAAAACCCAGTCTAAAACAAACAAAAAGAAAATGAAAATAAAAAAGCCATAGAAGTGTCACACACTTCCATGTCAGCAGGGTAGAGAAATTCTTCATGCAAATATCTCAGGTTAAGAAAATGTTATATAAGAGACAAGCTACAAATAAATGTGAAACAAATGATAGATTCATTTGCTATATACAACATAACTCTTTGGCTGTAAACCCAGGAAGTAAAGTCATTTAGTCAAGTAAGCTATCAAAATACAATGGTCATTAAGGGTTTGAAAAACATGCATTTAATGTAGGATTTTTCCATTTCTAAGAGAAGTGGTAATAAGCGAACAGCAGTCTGTATGCAGCAAACACACTTGAGATATAAAGGACGACACTCGAGGGTAAGAGCTGGCAGCGCTGCCGCCAATGTAGTGTTACGTAGGAAATGTTTACCCTCTGGTTTCACAACAGTGAAAGCCATGTATTTGGGGAAGCAATGTGCTCTGATTTTTGAAAGTTCAACTATCATGCTGGAGACTGAGCAGTAAAAAGAAAACTTTGTCAAGTGCAGGGACACTTTAGGTGACTATAGGACAGGACAGAGGATTTCCTCGTGGGAGTAAGACATAACAGATCTGGTGGTTGAGGTGCCTCAGGGGGTAAAGGGGCTTGGTGCCAAGCCTGATAACCTGAACTTGATTACCAAGAGCCACACAGTGAAAGGATAGTTCTTTCATCATACTGCCATCTTACTTACACATACACCATGGCACATTCACACAGACACACAAGAGAAGTAAATAAATGTAAAAAGACTTATACAACTCTAATGCCACTGCACTCACCTCGCATTTCTTCTGCGAAATTCTGGCTCTGACTCAAACACACTTTGACTTTACCAAGCTCTTCCTCCAGGTGGCAGACTTCTCTGGTCCTTTGCTCAGACTGACTCCTAATGAGACTGTTTTCCTTCTTTACTTCCTAAAAACAGATTTAATTGTTTTAATCTAAACAAATGCTCAAGCAAGTCACAATTTCTGCCTTAATAAAGGTCCTTCACATTCATATCTGTCTCAGTCAGAGATGAACTTTCCTTCCCAATATCTAGTTACATCATAAAAGCAGATCCCAAATCTAAAGGCTATCTTTTATCTTCAGGAAATAATGTTTCTTCAAACTTTCTGTTTGTTAAAGAGTTGGCTCAGAAGAAAAAGCATATTTATAAGATAATTAAAAACAATAGTTTAGCCAGGCATGGTGGCACACACCTTTAATTCCAGCACTCGGGGAGGCAGAAGCAAGTGGATCTCTGTGATTTCGGGGCCAGCCTGGTCCACAAAGCGAGGCTAAGACAGCCAAGGCTTCACAGAGAAACCCTGTCTCAGGGGGAAAAAGTTTCAGATTCCTATGAAACCAGATTGGTCAAAAATATCTTTGCAAAGATATGATGTGATACTAAGTCATAATGTTCCAAGAACAAATTTTTGCTTTTCACTGCAAAACCAGTGTAAGATTTACTATCACAAAGAGTGTCCTAATGGGTGAAATTTCCTTCTATAAATGCTTTCATCAACAAAGCCTACAGTGGCTATGTATACCTATATACTGGAACGTGTACTATGAAATTTGCATCTATAAATAAAACAGTGTCTGCCTGCAGTGGATTACCCTCCATGGCATAAGGTGCATGCCTGCTCACACGGTACACACCTAACAGAGCTAACTGCTAGAGAGACCCAGCGTGAACTGCATGATACAGAGGCTAGCACACAATTCAACTTGGATTTTTTTTTGGGGGGGGGGGGCAGTGCTTGACCAATCACAGGTTCTTTGGGTCCATGATTAGATATTCATCCACACAGGGATTTGTACAGCTAAGTAACACAGATACATACATAAAAGTGCAATCTCATTCCGCTATGTTGGGAAAGCTTAAATTAAACCACACAAAGGACACAGCAAATAGAAGCACTATTGTTCCTCCCTAACAACCTAAGATTGATACAACACATATTAAAAACACTAGTTTTTATTACTATAAGCTTTATTTATTAGTGTGTGCACGCATACTCTGGGAGGCAGGGCATGCTATGGCACATATGTGGACAACAGAGAACAACTTATGGTAGTCAGTTCTCGCGATCCACCATGTGGGCTGCAGGGATCAAACTGAGGTCTTTGAGCTTGGTTCACTAATTTAAGTAGCTTTATTCACTGAGCCATCTTTCCAGCCCTTTTGTTTTGTTTTTTGGATAGAGTCTCATTATGTAGGCCAGGGTGGCCCCACACTTGAGAATCTACCTGCTTTTGCCTCCTGAGCACTGGGATTAAAGGCACCCCTTGAAATTTTTAATAATTTTTTATAGCTGAAAGGTACATCTTCTCACCTATATCACCACCTGAAAGAACTTAAGTATCTCATATCTTAGAGAATGAAGGAAATTCATAAGGCATTTTTTTAAAGTTACATTTCAAAAATACCTTTCTAAAAAAGTGGTAGGAAGATGCTTTTTGAATCTTAAAGAAACAATTAAGACCCATCCTCCAAAACCCCACTGCACTGTTAGAAAACAGATGGCCCTGGCGATGCTATGTTGGAAGGCTGCCTTCAATTATCAGTCTGGTTACTACCGGCAGATGGGTACCCATGTAACAAAGCCAAATTCAAGAAGAGGGAGAATCTGGCTACTAGGAAGTACTTGAAAACTTGCTGGCAGCTGCTGTGTTCATGTATATACATTCACTTCATCATTAAAATGAGACAGAGCCTGTTGTCAGTATTACACTCTTGTCTCCTGTGTTCTGAAGCTTTCTTGCTTGCACTAGGAAACTGACTATGAAATTAAGATATCAATGAGAACACGAGAGCAGCTGCAATAGATCTCAAGACTGAAATGGTAGCCACAAGCTACTCAGTACTCAAGCTTGCAAGAAGAAAAATCATGAAAGTGAAACAATGTAACTGATTAAAATTAGCATTAACAAACAACAGAATGTAATCACTTGTTTGTTCTTCAGGCTAAGAATAATCACCCATCCAATGAGATCACAGATGTGAAAGATAGGAGACCACTTTAAGAACTTTGACAAGTGTAATGGGGCATTGCTATTAGTGTTTCTTCCCAAATCTAACAGTTGGAAGATCATCTGAGGTGAATCATGAATTGACTTACTATTTTTATATCTTACAAATTATTCTTACTCAAAAATAAATAACATAAAATCTGGGCCTTGAAAAGTCAGCTGGGAAGACAGTGCACCTCCCCAGGAAAGAAGGTTGGGGCAGGGGATCTTGGAGAAAGCAGGTACCACAAAGGGGAGGGGTTGTGTTATGTTTGCATGTCTGTTCTTCTCTATGTGTCTTCGTCCTTAACTGCAGACATTTAAGAAAATAGCAAGCTCAATGAAAAAATTAGGCTGTCTTTCTCCATTTTGGCATAAGCTTTGTAAATATTTGTTCCTAACGAAGGAATGTTCAACCAATCCTAGGACCCAGCAGGTTTATAATGCCACTGCTGCAACCAACCCAAGAATTTTAAGAGGCCAGAATTTAGAAAATGAACATCTGAAAATGGATGCACAGGCTGCCATCCATCAGCAATTAGTTCTCCATGAGGCTACAGCCACTTAAGTCTTGATTGGGTAGCTCATTAGCAACAATGAGTTAAGCATACAAGGATATATTCTCCTAGGCATCTCTTGTGTCCTCACATGATTTGCAAAATTGGGCACTACTCTAGAAAAACAGCAATCTCTACCACAAGCCAGCACTAGAGCTTAGCAGGCAATCCTACCCAGCGCAACTCGGTTTAGTAGCAGCGAGGGAAGCATCACTTCCTAGGGCCAGACAAAACAAACTGCAGTTAGCATGTGCATGTCACGATCCCATCCATGAGCACAGCTTAATATGTCCCCTGCTGGGTGAAGGCTATCTATGTGGGTATGGAATGGACGCAAAAGATATGCTTTCTCCCTTCCACTTCGTCATTCTTGCCTGCCAGAGCACATTCCTTAGAGGACCTAATACAGTACAGATCCTGATGCCTAGCAAGGCCCCCAAGCAAGTGTTTCCTTATCCTGCCTGTCACTGATGGTATTTTGCAGCCAAACCCCAGTGCGATGGACGCTGGAAACCAGGTGAGCAGTTTATCTAGCCCCTCCCCCATCACTTTGATAATAAATGTTAACTTTACCTTTGATTGGCCATTAAATCACATTTTCAGCACTGATAATTTCTAATTGCATGCAAGAAGTATATTAGTTTACTAAACATAGTTAAAGAAATTTTCAATATAACTATCACATCATTTCGGCATTCAAAACTTATAAGCAAGTTGAACTTTGTTTTTACTTATAATTAGATACAGAAAGACACCAGATAATGAAACTAATTAAGTTTTTAAACATGAAAACTCTTAAATGCACGGTCTCCTGGCCATGACCCTTCAGAGCTGACATGTAACCATACATAATTCTAACATCAAAGGTCATTAACATTGGTGAAACAAAAACAAGCATGTCCTGGACTTCCATGATTTGCTTACTAGACACTTAACATGTTAAGCCCCAAGCCACACACTTTATATGCAACACTGGACGTAATCATGAATACAATCTTGCAAGAGAGGGATATTATTTACACCTGTGTGCAGACAGGAAACAGATCACCCCAAGCTAGCACTGCAGACAGCATGCATCCAGACTGTGCCCACTGGAGCCATCCCCACTGCAATCCCCAAGCTGCGTCAGCACTCTCACTGACAAGTCACTTCTTGGGTCCCAATCACAGCTCAAAGTACAAGAGCCAGGAAAGCCCTTTTACTCCTACTGCTTTATCCCCAAAAGAATCCTCTCAGGCAGACAGAAACAGAAATTAGGATGAACAGCAAACTCCTGTCTCTAGTGCTGTGCTGAGTGCTTTCCACACATGACTGTGTTCATTGGAACATGGTAATCATGAAGTGCAGAGCACCTGGAATAGAGATAGCACTATGTTAAAGGTGTTTAGACTCTGAACCAGATGATAGCTCTACAAAATGTTTCCACAGGCAGCCAGTCAAGTCGCAGGAGAGCTCCTGGCTGAAGGAAAGCTCACAGAGGGAGAGCCTCATGCCAGTCTTCACGCCTGTGGAAATGCTAGCAGAAGCATCTGTTGGTTGGTCCCCACTGGCCAAAAGGCAAACATTTGTTTTGCTGCAATAAACACAGCCTGAAAATGTTTGCAGATGAACCCATCACAGGATTTGACTGAATGTGTTCCACTTGGGGTGCAGGCATTGAATGCCCCCACCCCTCTCCAGCAGTGCTTCCTCTTTGCTATGACAGGTGTTCTCATTTACAGAGAAATGCCACAGGGGCAAACATATTTAGACTTTATCACTTATATAAGGAACTGTCATTATGGACAAAATTGTTTTTCTTTCATCGTTAGCAGGCTAAAAAGTGATGACAAGACAATTAGATAGTGGGAAAACATTTTTTTTCCGTAGTAGCTGAGAAGCCACCTCTACTGGTCGGCTCTTGTTCTTTAATGTGTGGCTCTATTCAGCTGTTCCTAAATGCTTCTTTTGTTGTTATTTTTTGTTTTTGTTTTTCGAGACAGGGTTTCTCAGTGTAACTCTGGCTGTCCTAGATTTGCTTTGTAGACCAGGCTGGCCTCGAACACACAAAGATCTACCTGCCTCTGCCACCACGCCTGGCTACCTAAATACTTCTTAATTAAGCCGTTTAAAACAAACTCCAGCCCACCAAGGAGTTCAGAAAAGCCAAACTGGCATGGGAATAAAACCCTCCAGATCACTCCCACAGCCATGCTACTCTACAGCACTGACCCACTGCCTGGCAGAACAGGAATCTTTATAAGCAACACTGACCAGGCTGCACACTGAACCCTAAGATCAATGTTCACTTCTAAAGAGTAATACCATTTATAATTACATGATTGTTTGTTTGTTTATTTACTTTGGCAGTACCAGACACTAAACTATGGTCATTTCTTTAAGTCTATGATTTCCAGTTTGTTTTTTGGTTTGTTTGTTTCTCAAGACAGAGTCTCTCTGTGTAGCCCTGGCTGTTCTGGACTCGCTTTGTAGACCAGGCTGGCCTCAAACTCAGACATCTGCCTGCCTCTGCCTCAACAAGTGCTGGGATTATAGGTGTGCACCACTGTGCCCGGTTTTCATGTTTTTGTTTTTGTTTTGTTTTGTTTTTTACATTGTGTAACTTCAAATTAATCCCTCAAAATGTTTTCAGACTCCAGCATTGTAAAGACAAGACAGGCTCCATACTAGCCTCAGACACATAATCAGAGTTTTATCTCAAAAAAAAAGTGCATGCCAGCATAGGCCTGTAATCCCAGCACCTGGGAGGAAGGAACAGCCAGATCAGGAATTTAAGGCCTATCTTAGCTACTTAGTAGGCCTTAGGCTATCCTAGGCAACCTAGTGAGATTCTGCCAAACAAACAAACAAATAAATAAGTAACGAATGAATAAAGAAGGTAGAGCTGTATTAAATAATAGCCTACATTAACAGTTTCATTGATTCCCCTTAAATTCTCAGCAATTCTTTCCTTTGTTTCAGAATTTCATCTCTCAAGTGGTCTAAAATAATCTATAGAATAGTGATGGTCAATCTTCCTAATGCTGCGACCCTTTAATATAGTTCCTCAGGGTGTGGTGACCCCTAACCATACATTTATTTTCATTGCTACTTCTTGTTTTCGTTTTGTTTTGTTGTTTGTTTTTCCAGACAGAGTTTCTCTGTGTAGCTTTTGGCTGCCCTGGACTCCCTTTGTAGACCAGGCTGGCTTCGAACTCACAGCAATCCACCTGCCTCTGCCTCCCGAGTGCTGGGATTAAAGGCGTGGGCCACCAAGCCTGGCTCATTGCTACTTCTTAACTGTAATTTTGCTATTGTTACAAATCACAATGTAAATACCTGATATGCAGGATATCTGATATGTGACCCCTGTGAAAGGATCATTCAACCTCCAAAGAGGTCTCTACCCACAGACTGAGAAGCACAGCTTTAAAACTTGATATACGGCTGGACAGACAGCTCAGAGGCTAAGAGCAGTGGTTGCTGCTCTTCCAGAGGACAGAGGCTCCCAACCGACTTTCACCCCAGTTCTAGATCAGACACCTCTCTTGTGGCTTCTGTAGACCCCAAGCATACATGTGGTGCACAGACAATACATACATATAAAATGAAATTTTTAAAACTTGATTTTAATTCCTCATGCTAAATACATGAGTAGTCATTTCAAAATAAAAACGGAGTAGTCATGTCAAAATAAGGACATATTCTACATATAGAAATACTTTTACATTATCTGGAAAAGAAAAATATGTATAGTACTAATAAACTACTAACAAATGATAGAGTCCCTTTTTGAACCAGGGAGATGACTCGGTGTGCAAAAGTACTTGTTGCTGAGCCTGCTATCTTGAGTTTGGTCCTGGGAACGCACAGACAGATGAGGGAACCAATGCCTATAAGTTGTACTCTGACCTCCATGAGCATGCTGTGACCCATACATGCATATGCGCGCGCGCGCGCGCGCGCGCGCACACACACACACACACACACACACACACACACACACACTCCCTCCAAGCAGACATTCTGGTTTTGCTGTCACACTTTGTCTTGTGTGGGGTCTGCTCCCTAACCCTCTCACTCACATACCTCGCTGCTTCTCCTCAGCTCACTTTCTGCGAGCTGACTCTCCTGAAGAGCTTGCTCTGCTCTGCTGAACTTTTGCTTAATTTCTTCCAAACTTCTCTCTAACTGCTGCTTCACTGATGTGACCTACAAAATAGAAAATTAAAAAAAAAAACCAAGTTCTGAATTCATGTTCTTTGCAAATAATCAACTGTTCTGAAATTTAAAAATCAGAAAAACAAAAAAGCTGAGACAAAAGAGAAGAGAAAGACAGACTGGGGGAACGCGAGTCATTATTTTTGACTCCAGAAACTCCAAGAACATCAAAATTCTCACTGAAAAGAGTGTTGTGGGGTTTGCCTATAACCTATACACATCTTCCTGTTTACTTTGCATTATCTCTATACTACCTATAGGTTCTATGTAAGCAGTTACTTTATTATTTAAGAAAAATAACAAGAAAAAAAGTCCATGTTTTCAGAATCTCATAAGCCTAACTACACAGTAAACAAATGAGCTAAGGACATACCCAAATGTTCACACTACAGAAAGTAATTAAGCACTCCAAAGACAGAGTATCTGAGATTGGGGATACATGCAGCAACCAAGAATGCCAAATGCAGTAGAGATGCATGTCTCCTGACCTGTGAGCAAACAGTGACCCATGGAGCACTGCAATCAAGGCCTGAGGTTGCCCCCACTTAGCATACCCAGCCAAGAGCCAGGAGCCATGTGGCAAAATGAATCAAGTAAGGGAAGGAAGGGCAGGAGATGAACTTCACAGAGGATCACGAGGCCACCTGGGACTGCCACCCCAGAGAGAGCTGACCTGGTAATGGGGCAGGAAGTAACTACATGGTTTTGAGCAGAAGAGGTATAGATCTGACTTATGTGGTGATAGCTTTGCTCTGGTTACTGACTGAAAACAGATTGTTAAAAAACAAGCACAGGGGCTGAAGAGATGGCTCAGAGGTTAAGAGCACTGGCTAGTCTTCCAGAGGTCTTGAGTTCAATTCCCAGCACCCACACGGTGGCTCACAAGGATCTATGCTGAGATCTGGTGCCCTCTTCTGGCAGGCAGGGACACATGCAGGCAGCACAGACGGGGCCAGGAGGAGACAGGAGGCTGGCATGGCACTGAGGATGGTAACTGGGATCAGGAAGCTGCACTGGACATGATCAGAGCAGTTGTATTCGACATAATGTGTGAACACAGGCAGAAAAGTCAATTTTATTCTTAGCTAGGAGGAAGGGAACATGGGAAAGTTTCTGGGGTGGATGAGGATCCTGATAGGTAATAGTTACAAGACCACATGGTATAAAATTTGTAAGAGCCAGAGGCTAGAGATGACCAGGGTAAAATAGGTCTTCCGGACATGACAGGACACTTGCAGACATGAACTTACAGCAACTATGGTTACATGCTCAAGACCTGCACATGATCAAGTTGTTCAACACTGCAGCATGGCCTGAGGAGGAAAAGGTAGGTACCTCCAACTCCTAACTGAGGAGCAAGAGACACATGAAGGCTACTGGGAGAGGAAAAGTCAGTTTTCTTTAAGGATAGGTCAGCCATGCTCCATTGGATGGCCCTATACCTGTGAGTACATGACCAGTACAAACTGGACTCGGGGCTATAAAACACAAAACAGAGGATATGAAGTTGGGAGTGAAAATCTAAAAAACATTAAGAAGAGAAAGGAGGTGAATATGATCAAAACACATTGCATGCATTTTTTAATTTTTCAAAGAATAAAACATATCAAATTTAAAAATAAAATTTACTATCATTTACACAGAAATATATACATGCACATTATAAAATACAAACATACACAAATATGTGCATCAGCAAAGGTAGATTCAGCAGTTTTGACAGACTAGGTTGAGATGTGAGACAGGACTGCAGGTGACCTGAAAGCATTGTCCTGAGCACTGTGACAAATGTAACTCCTACTTAGTGGGATACAGAGGGCTAAAGGAGGGGCTCATCTAGAAACTATGAGTGACATAGAATGACAAATGTTTAAGATAAACATATTTAACCTGAAAATATTACATTTTTCAAAAAGTATGTACCAAACATATTTCTTTTTCTGCTTTTAAGTATCAGTTAAAATAACTCTAGACCAACTGAGGTAGAGATGGATCACGTGTGTAGGCCTGTGACCACTGAGTTTAGGGCCCTACCTTGTCCAGTTCCAGTTGGAGGGCACTGACTGAATGCTTGGCTTGCTGTGACTCCTGGGTAAGTCTGGTTTTCATCTGAGTGTACTCGTTGTCCAGGGCTTGGAAAGATCGATGTTGTCGGGACAGCTCCTGAAAAAGCAAACCACTAGGTTAACCAACCATTAACAAAGTGGATCCCAGGTGCTGGCGCTGATACATATCATGGCAACATGATATGCAAAGTGTGAGAGACACCAGGGAGTCCTGCTGACCATCTACTGACTGCCACATATACACCACCCTGGACGCTGGTCTCGAAGGAAAGGTCTAAGTCACCAGTTGACCACATGGAAGCCAGCCTTTCGCCCTAGCCATCTCAATTTTGAAGGAAGGAGGGCAGGAGAGAGTAGCCTGGCTGCAATCAACACAACTCAGCACAGAAACACACTAAGAATCTAGACTTAGGAGCTAGGAAGACAGCCCAGTGTACAAATGCTTGCCATCCAAGTATGAGCACCAGAGCATGAGCACCTGGAACCCCAGAAAGCCAAGCAGATGTACAGCCACCTGCAATCTCAGCACTCAAGAGGCAGAGAAAAAGGATCCCCAGGGCCGGCTGCTTAACTACAGTAAAAGACCGGCCATCTCTGGTTAAACTAAGAGATCCTGCCTCCAAAACCAAAATGGAGAGCAACTGAAGAAGACAGCCTGCATCGACTCCAAGCCTCCTCACTAGTGCCCATGCATGTCTTTCTACACTCACATGTGCCCATACACAAATAGACCACATGCTTTAAAAAAAAAAAAATGGGTATAGGAGCTGGGCATGTACACACAGACAGACAGACAGACAGACAGACACACACACACACACACACACACACACACCACACACACACACACACACACACACACACACACACACACACACCCTAATCCAGCACTTGGGCAGTGGAGCCTGAGCTAAATAAGCTCATGTTCAGAGAGAAAAAGGGGGCACTTAACTAATCAGGTACATACCATGTACAATGGTCCCCATTTGAAAGGACAGGAAGTAAATACTACTAGTTGACTTGGCAACCAGGGACATCAACTAACGTGTGCTTGGACGGAAGCACCTCAACAACCCACCCTGGCACAACACCCAGCAGCCCACCTGTGGTTCCCTGACCACCACAGATACCTTATGAGGTTAGGGTTAACCAACTCACAGCCTTAAGGAAGAAGCTATCCTCTCACTGTGGAGCGAAAGCTCAGAAACGCTCCTTTCCTACTCAGTATCAAATCTCACACCCATAAAGAAGAGCGTCCTTGAGAAGCAGAAAGTGAGCAATGGAAAAAGTACCAAAGTGCAGACGTGAGAGAATGCAGTGGCCTGTGCTCACAAAGCATGCCGGCCCCACAATGTCCTCAGCTGTGGTCAACAGGCCTTCCTCATAAACAGTCCTCCAGGAACCCATGCACCTCACCTCTTGAAGCTCCTTTTCTTTCTCCTTGATTTTCTGTTCCAGGGACCGTTTGGCGCTCTCTGCATTCTGCCGCTGACAGCTCAACTCCTCAGTCAAATGTTTCAGCTTTTGTTCCAAGGTAGTACACTGACAACAGATAAGTGTTCCACACACACAACAATTTACTCAAGGCAAATTTTGTGTTTTAAGAAACTTTAGTCTATACCAGTATGGTGATCCATACCTTGAAACCCAGCACTGGGGAGGCAGAGACAGGCAGATCTCTGAGTTCAAGGCCAGTATGGTCTACATAGTAAGTGCCAGGCCAGCCACGCCTATATACTGAGACCCTGTCTCAAAAAGCCAAATAAAATACAACAAAATAAAATAAAAATAATTTGTAGTCCTTAAAGTCTGTCTCATGCTTACCATGTTTGCTCTTTTTATTTCATTTTAAAAATCAGGCTTATGCTGGGCGTGGTAGCTCACGCCTTTAATCCCAGCATTTGGGAGGCAGAGGCAAGCAGATCGCTGTGAGTTCGAGTCCAGCCTGGTCTACACAGTGAGTCCAGGATAGCCAGGGCCACACAAAACAACAACAAAACAAAACAACAAAAACAAAAAATTCAGGTTTACATTCAGTATCCAAATCCTAAGGGCACTCTGATTCTACTAGCACATATGAAACTTATATCAAGGAAATAGCAGCAAGGATGCTAAACATGAATACATTTCTAAAACCCTTTACAACATCTGCTATGGGAAAGGGAGACCAACAACAGCTTTGCATGGCAAAGAAGTCAAAAGGCAGCACTAGGCCTGAGAGCTCAGGAGGTCACAGCACTTCCCCACAAGGCTGAGATTGACTTCAATCCTCAGAACCCACATGAAGACCTGGATGTGATGGTCTGCACCTGGACGCCCAGCATTCCCATGACAAGATGGGGAGGGAAACGTGAGAAGCGCCCAGAAACTCTTGTCCCAGCTAGGCTGAGGGCTTACTCCTTCAAGTTGTCCTCCAACCCCCTCCACACAGAGCATCTGTGCATAATCACAGCAGTGGCCCTGACCTAGTCATTTAGGACGATACAGTAATTAGGGTGAGCTCCTTACCCTCCTATGAAAGTTTCTTGTAAGCATTATTATAGACAGACAGACAGACAGACAGATTCCCCATTCCCCCACCCCTCAAGTCAGGATCTCATTATGCAGCCCTGGCTGGCATAGAACTTGTAACATTGACCAAAGTGGCCTCAAACTCAGGGGTCTACCAGCCTCTACCTTTCTGGTGCTGGGATTAAAGGAATGCACCACTGTGTCCTGCCCATAATGATTTTTTGTGAGAAACTTTAAATATTAAACTGCTTGCTTCCATAATACTCTCGTTATGTCATCACATTTCTAGAGGTTCACAGAATCCCAGAAAACCACAGCTGTTTTTAAATTATGTTCTTAGAAGCAATAGAAAAAAAAATATATATATGCTGTTGCTTTCTTACATATCTAGTTACCTAATTTAAAAATACAAATCGCATGAAAATTTAGGGTATTTTCCTAAAATTAAATTAAAACAAAATTGTTTTTCAAGTGGTGTGATTCTCTTTAGTTCAAATCCTTAAAATGGCTGACCCCCCAGCCCCCAAAAAATACAATTGCTTAATAAGAAACCTTTGTCGGGGTTGGAGAGATGGCTCAGAGGTTAAGTACACTGGCTACTCTTCTGAGGACCTGGGTTTAATTCCCAGCATCCACATGGCAGCCCACAACTGTCCGTAACTGCTGTTTCAGGGAATCTGATACCCTCACAGACATACATGCAAGCAAAACACAAATGTACATGAAAAAAAGAAAGAAAGAAAAGAAAAGAAAAGAATTGGGGGGGAAAAAGAAAAATGAAGCTTTGTATCAATGGGGAAGAGCTCTCCACTCTGAGAGGTGCCTCAATTTAGTAAACTTCTCCACTAATATTTTTCTCTGAAACTCTTCCAATACACATGTGTTTGAGTGTCTGTGCACATGTGCAAATGTGTATCAAGGTACACATGAGCAGGTACAAATGGAAACCCGAGGTCAGCATCAGTGTCCTCCTCAGTGGTTCTCCACCTTAGTTTTCGGGCAGAGTCTCTTAGTGATAGTGGAGGAGTTCAATTCTGCTATACTGCTAGCTAGCCAGCAGCAGGGCTCCGTCTGTGTCTGCCTCCATCCCACCCCCTGATCTAGGAAGACACACACACACAGCCATAAGCAGCTGGTGTTTGATTCCTGTGTGTGCATATGTGATGGGGGACCACATGTGAGTACAGGGCAGAGAACAATCTCTGGGAGTCAGCCCTCTCCTTCTACCATGGGCTACAGAGACTGAACCCAGGCTGTCAGGTGCCTGCAGAACTACTTCACACACTGAGTGCATTCACTGATCCTACTTATGTGTGTAATGTCAGCAGGATTGTTGGGGATAGATTAAGCTAGTCCACAGGCTTGTGTGATAAATACTTTATTGACTAAGCCATCTGTGCAGCCATCCAGAGTCTAACTTAACACTACTCTGAGTATTGTACTACAAGTCTCAGAATTCAGAAGAAAATACTACCAATACTTTGCTAGAAGACAAAATGTCATTTATGAACTAAGAAAAGATGAACAGCATCAAACTGGCCAATGGTGACTAAATGATTCTGGAAATACCAGAACTTTAAGAAGATAAAAGTAAGCTGACACGGTGGCACACACCTGTAATTTCAGCATTCAAGAGACTGAGGCAGGAATATCACCAGTTTGAGGCCAGGCTGAACTACACAATGGAACACTTTCTCAACAAAAATCAATAAATGCTTTGTGTGGTGCATATATGTACTGTTATGCAGATGAATGCCTATAATTCTTATTGGGTGCTGGGAATCCACTCAAGTCCACAGCAAGCACTTGACTAACGGAACCATTTCCCCAGCCTCAGAAAATATTAAGTTCTTGAGCCAATAGATCAAACTCACTTTCTGCCTCCTGATTCATTAAGATACATTCATTGTTACAATTCCTGTCCTTAAGTTCTTTAATTCTCAAGGAACAGTACTACATGATTCTTAACAATGAATATAAGCTTAACAAAGAGTGGCTGAGAACCTACTGAGCCCTGCACTGTTCTAGCTGTGGAAAGACAACTCAGTAAGAAAGAATGGCGCTCTGATGGTGACAATCTCACAAAAACAAGCACCTAAGTAAATGAGCCCTTGGCGCCCTCTACCGGCACTCCTTCAAAGCGCAATCCGTTCCTAAGGGAGCTCAATCCTTTCTTTATAGACAGGGTAGATTAAAACAAATCCTTAAAGGTATTTATACTTCATTCAAAATATTTTGAATAGCGCTGTGGTACCAATGACGCACGATCCTTGTGTAAGTAACTGGCCACTAGATGTCACGTGTGCTCCATAATACTCTGGAGCACAGGTTCTCAACCTTCCTAATGGGTGACACCTTAATGCAGTTCCTCACATTGTGGAGAACCCCAAAGATGAAATTATTTTTGTTCTTACTACATAACTGTAATTTTGCTACTGCTATGAATTATAATGTAAATATCTGGTATGCAGGATATCTGATACACGAACCCTGTGAAAGGGTCCTTTGCCCCCCCCCCCCCCCGTAAGGGTTGCGACCCAGTGCTCTAAAGCGTACAGAGTTCAAGTTCTTGCAACTATGTAGTTTATGACCTAAGCATTCCCTTCCAGCCCCAAATTGTAGTTTGTAAATAGCTGAAAAAGACACATACTACAAACAAGCATTTAGTCACTGGAGAGCAGAGTATATTAGCTCCATTTTACCTAATGATAAGCAATTCTAATGACTCACAACATAATATAATGTTAGCAAAACACTTAACAAAAGTCATATTAGGCACAAGAAGACAATGGAACTGAATTTCCAGTTGGGTGCATCTGAAATTGAGTGGGGGTGGAAGTGGGGGGAAGACATCCAAAGGCACTGAAATAAAAGGGACTCTTAAGAAGCTGGAGGAATAGGAATGAGATGGAAGCCAGAGGCAGGTTCTCAGCACCGTCCAAGTCAACACACTACCAACAACCTGGTGGAGACCTCAGCAGGTAGAACAAAGATCCTCTCTCACCAATAATAAGTCCTGGCTAGACACAGATTCAACTCAAAATTAGCTGAGTTGAATATGAACTCAATAATAATTTGTGATCATAGCAATTAGTATTATAAATTAACCCAAAAAACTTTATAATAAGCCAAAACTTTTACAAAAATCACCTCAATTGTTACAAAACTTTATTACAACAGTATTATAAACGCCACTTCAAAAAAGATAGAATAGACATATTCTTACTTATTCCACATAGCAACAAATACAAATTCTGAATATAACTTTGAAATAAACTATGAGTAGAAAGAAGGAAACAGACTAATTAGAGTTCAATACTCAAATATAAACATAACACTGGGGAGAAAACAAAACAAAACGAGCAAACAGACCTCAACCCAGAAATATCCTTCGGGAATGAGAGGGAACAAAATATCAAGTCCAGCATGGTGGAGTACGCCTGTAACCCCAGCACTCGGGAGGCAGAGGCAGGTGGATCTCTGTGAATTAGAGGCCAGCCTGGTCTACAAAGAGAGTCCAAGACAGCCAGAGCTGTTACACAGAGAAACCCTGTCATATGGGGGGGGAGGGAGAGTAATACAACCAATATAGTTCTAAGCATGTTAAGAAAACATTTAAGACTATTATAAATGGGGTAGGATAAAAACAAGAGAAGTAAATGAGTCATAATTTATTAAAGCTGGCAAAATGAACATACCAATAGCCTATGAATCCTATAAAATGTTTTTTGTAATCCACTGAAAGGAAAGAAACACAGCAATAAAAAAACAGAAGCAGAAAGAAAAATGAAAATTGTAGGCTCAAGTCATGACAAATAGTCACATTAAAATGTTAACGAGCTAAATTCACTAGACAGAATAGAACTAAAAAGCATGACCTAACTTGCAAAACATACTTCAAAGAGGACAATATAGGTAGAATGAAAATAGAAAGAAAGATGCCAGGCACAGTGGCACACGCCTGTAATCCCAGCACTTGAGGAGGCAGAGGCAGGCAGATCTCTGGGAGTTCGAGGCCATCCTGGTCTACAAAGTGAGTCCAGGACAGCCAAGGCTACACAGAGAAACCCTGTCTCAAAAAACCAAAAACTAAAAAAATAAAAATCTGAAAACCAATGTAATCTGCCACATTAATAAGCTAGTATAACTAAGTGTGAACCGTCAATTATCTTAAAACAAATTTGTTTTGTTTTGTTTTTAGAGGCAGGGTATCTCTCTATATACATACCACTATTTTCTGATTTTATTTCACTATTGTTATTTACTGCCTCCACAGAGTAATAATTTTTGCTGCTCTACAAATCTACAATCTAGAACAATGCTGAACATACAGCAGGCACTCAATAAATAACTTAGTGAATGAGAACTAGTGACAGGAAAAAACAGAGGACCAGAGGTAGGTCTGGGCTAAAAGAGCAAGCCCTCAAGTAATGAGCGCACTCAAAGCCTTAAGAAGTTCTGAGGAACAGAGGAGAGGGAATAAGGAGAGGGAGGGAGGCTAGGACTGGGAGGAGAGCAGGGATGGGCTACGACCAGGATGTAAAGTAAACAGAAGAAGTCTACAGCAGCATGCATCTACTGAGTCCCAGGGACAGGTCATCTGAACCCACCCTGTGTCCTGAGACTCATTACGGCTTCATTACCCCTCCTACTGCAGGAGGGCTCACTGTTCAGTATGACTTGCTCAAGGTCACTCAGCTGGAAAGGCACAGGCAAGACAGGTCCCACTATCTACCCACACACACACAGCTGTGCTTTCAAAGGCCTTACTAATGATCACTTCAAGTACCTTGATTGCTGCCTGGTCATACTGTGCTGTGGTTCTCACTAGTTCATCCCTGGTTTTGTTCAACTGTTTCTCCTTTTCAATTAATTCCACTTTTGTTTTCTCCAGTTGTACTTGTAACTCTTGAAATTTATTCACTTGGTCTTTCATTTCCTTTTCTTGCTCTTGCAGGCGTAGTTCTAACTCATTCATCTTGCTTCTTAGGTCTTAAAACACAAAAGAAAACCACATTCTAGTTTATATTCATACATAAAGACGGGCCGGGCGTAATGTTGACAACTTATTTATTTTACCTACTCTAAAATCTTCAGTGACATAATTCTAATTTACATTAAATACAGAAACTGCCTTAACTGGATTTAACTTCAACAGGCAGCATCTCCATTGATATGTATATTTAAATGCCCTATAGAAAGCAGAGAAATATGTTTCCTTATGTCTTCACAGAAGAGCACAGGGAGGAAATGCTTTGCAAGCAGCACTTTATGGTGGTGTAGTGCTTACTATGTAAAGGTACTACTGAACTTAATACTCTGGACGCTAACGTTTGCTTTATGCCCGTATCAATGCAAAGCCGTACTAGGCAGTGAAATGCTCACTTTCCTACAGTGCCTAAGAGCTTTGCCACCACAGAAGATCAAGACAGTGTAAACCTCCTCTACTGCCAAAACCAACAATGATCTCGCTCCCTTTTCCTGCACACACAGTACTGATTCCAATGAACATTGGCAGTGCAACAGTTCTCACCAGCAAACACTGATGGTTCTCAATATATCACAACCCTGGAAATGATCACAGCCCATGGAGTAGATTCCAAAGCCCCACCTGGTCTGCTTGGCTGTCGCTTCAGTGTGGTGCAACAGCCAAGGTTTCAGGTTTGCTCCCATATGGACAGCCTGGCATGCAGGGCTGAGGGCTCTGCAGACACATGCCACGCCTCTGGCCAAGGCTGGTCAGACCACAGGCTCACCCTAAGAGCCAGGTGAGAAGCAGGAGCAGTGCAAATGGTACCCACCTTCCCACTCTGCTTTGGGATGTAAGTCAAAGCCTTTCAACCACTTAAAGGTTCCCAGAACCAGGTTTTCATTACAAACATAAGTTCATTTCACACGATCATGTCTTTTGTCTTACAGAAATGGTTCTAGGATGTGCCTAACAAAACACAGAATGCTCACCTCAGACTCAAATTACCTCGGAAAACCCTTATTCCAACTTAATTCATGTCAGAAAGCTACCTTGATTCTGGGCTTTAGCCTGGTGCAGAAGCTGAGCACCCTGAGCACCGTCATAGAGGCCGCTGCCACTGCAGTCTCCTCTCCCTGCCCACAGACTTGATCTGTTAGGAGTCACCACTTCTTCCCCCAAAGGGTGAGCAGCAGAGACATCTCTCCTAAGTGGGGTTCTCAGAGAACTAGATGAAAGGCGATTTGGGGTCTTTTCCTGTTGCCAAGAAAATACTGATGAGGAAGCCTGATGTCTTGCAATGTCCCGGTGATTCATGGTGGCTTGGGGAACAGCCATGTTCACTTTCTGTAAAAGAAAAAACTCTTTAGAAGCCCTTCAGAAATTTCAATTTTTTAAAATGTATTTACCTTTTCCCCCAATGTTAGGGATCAAACCCAAGGCCCTGCGCATGCTCTACAAGCACATGACTGTGGACCTACATCCCCAAACCAGGACATTTCAATATTCAGGGCTATTTCTATTCAGACAGAACATGAAGCCACAACCCCATGATGATGGTGTTTGTGAAGCATACTATAATGAATGCTAAGCAGGTGGAGGACGCCATACATCCCAAGACCCAACAGTCAGAGCAAGAACTACCACCCGAGTGCCACCAACTCTTAAGGGCTAACTAACCTTGGCACTACTTACCATTATTCACCTCCATTTTAAATTACAAAATTGGCTTTCCTTTGCTTGTCTTTACCTCCTCATATGCCTTTATACTAAATATCAACCTACAGAATTGTCACTAAGCTCTTACTTCATACCCAGTGATTGCCCCTGAAGCCTCATGTGGGTGTTTATAGTCAGCATTTGCATGTAGCCTGTGCTCTGGAAGTACTTTCTGCCTTCTTTCTGATGAACGTCAAGACATGGAGACAGATGTCATGATAATTCTATAGCAGCTGCTCTTCTGGCTATTGAGAGGTTCAATGGTTAACCCATTCCTTTAATATCATAAGCAATAGTAGGGACAGAACTGGTCCCAAATGATGAAGCACATGTCCAGACTTCCCCTAAGTTTAATTTCAGCTCTTTGTGTAGTAAGTGAGCGAGTACATGATTGTGTGTGTTGCAGCACCTATTTGCAGGTCAAAGGACAACTTTTGGGAGTCAGTTTCCTCCTTCCCCCTTGGGGTTCCATGGGCCAAATCCAGGTTTTCAACAAGTGTTTTCACCTGCTGAGCCATCTTGTTGGCCCCTATTTTTAAAACAAACAAAAATAATCACCACCAATTAGCCCTGGAGTTTTCCTCAGGGTAAGAGGCCTATGTAAGGCAGATCACTCTTTTTATGCTACAGCAAAGGGCTTCTGTAAACACATCTTTGTCTGAAGGACCATCATGAATTTACCTTAGCATGCAAGGTTTTAATCTCTGCCTCTAGTCTTTTCCGTTCCTCAACTTCTTTATTATATTTCTCTTTTAGATTTTCATACATGGAACCTAAACACAAGACAATCAAATACAGATTTTATGTCAACTAAAGGAACTAAAAGATCAGCAAAGATATTACGCTAAGTCCTGAATAACTATCTTAATATTTAATAGAACAATGTGGGGCAACACATCAAATTATTGATCAATTTACTCAAATATAAAAATAGAGGTGTCTCCCATATTCAGAAACTGACTTTCTTTTAAAACACACTGAAAGAAGCCGGGCGTGGTGGCACACGCCTTTAATCCCAGCACCCAGGAGGCAGAGGCAGGTGGATCACTTTGAGTTCGAGGCCAGTCTGCTCTACAAAATGAGTCCAAGACAGCCAAGGCTACACAGTGAAACCCTGTTTCGAAAAACAAAACAAAACACACTGAAGAAAGGTAAAATGTAAGGAGTTAACGCTTACCCCTAATGGCTCAACACAATTCAACAAACATACCAGCAACATGCAATTGGGAATAACATTTTAAACACCAAATTAAAAGCTGAATCTAAATTTGGACTAATTCATCACTCATGAAGAATTTAAAACTCAGAGTTGTTTATATCTTTACGGATATAATACTGACTTGGTGTGAGTGGAGTTGTAAAAAGTTTTTGTGGTGTACTGCATGGATTCAGAGAAACGTCTGCAGACTGTGCAGCTTGTTGGCTTCTTTCAAATTCAGATTTATACCTGTTAAAAAGAGAACCCAAGAGACCAACAGAGCAGGTTAGGACAAAAGCTACAGAATACCAATGCATACAATTCCAGAGAAAAAAGGACCATGTGAAACAGCCTCTAGGAACCATTTTATCCAACAGACACTTAGTGAGAAAGAATTTTCAAACCTGATATAAAACGTAGTTCAAAAAAAAAAAAAAAAAAAAAAAAGGTAGTTCCCTGTCTTCGAAATACTATAAAAACCTATTATAAGCACTATAGCAGCAAAGAAGTGGAGGGCTGGAGATACAGCCCAAGCAAATTTTACATTCCATCTAAAATGTATATTTTAGCCAAAGAAAGATACAGAAAGAACCCAGAACTTCAGAAACACAAGTTAAGTGATATTCTTGAAACAGGTTCTAATCACGAAAATGGAAACATTACGTGTGCTAACCACTGCACAAGAAGAGACTTGGGGTGGACAGGACGGATCAGTAGGACAAGGCATCTGCAACCAACCCAGACAACACCAGTTTGATCCCTGGGATCCATAAGGTGGAAGGAAAGAAATTACTACCAAAAGTTGTCCAATGACCTCCACATGTATGCATGAACACACAAATAAAATAAAAAATTTAGACTTGCCATATAGGCATTGTATGACATTTTAAAAAGAGATAGACAAAGCCGGGCGTGGTGGCGCACGCCTTTAATCCCAGCACTCGGGAGGCAGAGGCAGAGGCAGGTGGATCTCTGTGAGTTCGAGGCCAGCCTGGACTACAAAGTGAGTCCAGGACAGTCAAGGCTACACACAGAGAAACCCTGTCTCGGAAAAAAAAAAAAGAGATAGACAAATTAATTTAACATAACACAGCTAGAAAAGATTATGGCTAGAAATGCTACCCATCCACTTCAGGAGCTCTATTGCTCCATCGAGACAGAACCTAGCTACAAAATAAGATTCCTCGGCCTTTGGCCAAGCCTCTTAGTTGGGGGTCTGAGGCACAGAAGTCCACACAAACGTCACTCAGACAGTTACCGCTTAAGTTCCTGTTCCAGTTTTTCTATTTGTTTTTTGCATGAGCTCAGTTGACTTTCTTGAAAATTCACTTGCGACTCCTTAGCTTGAAGTTCATGAGAAAGCTTCTGCTTTGTTTTCTCCAGATTTTCACATATTTCCACCAATCTCTGATTTTCCCTTTTCAGGTCTGCACCTTCTGTCTTTCCATCTTCAACCTAACAGATTGTTGACAAGAAAATAGTTTTGTTGTGCACTTTCCAAGTATTATACATAAAGCTAACTCTTAACACTAACTTTCTGTGATACTGTAGTAATAAACCCAAGCCTGGGGTAGGGGAGGTGATGCTTCATGAACACAGATTTTTTCTTCCTAAGACAGAGTTTCTCTGTGTTGCTCACTTTGTAGACCAGGCTGGCCTCAAACTTACAGAGATCCATCTGCCTCTGCCTCCTGAGTGCTGGGATTAAAGGCATGTGCCACCACACCCAGCTGAACACAGAAATTGTTAAATGACCGAACTCTTTCACGTATAAATAGAAAAATTCTATAAAGTTGCATACTACATTATCTTTTAACATCCTTTCAAAAATTTGAAAATAAAAGGCTGGAGAGATGGCTCAGTGAATAAGAGCAACTTGCTGCTCCCGCAGAGACCCAGGGCCCACGCCATGCTGCTCCCGCAG
>OU015747.1:140250922-140263066 GCA_907169655.1 Acomys percivali
TTTGGTTTTTTAAAGCATTATGTTTTAATACCCCGAGAACACTAAAGTTTTTTTAAAGTTGACTGTCTGCCAGCAATCTTCATTTAAACTGTAAAATACCATAACCCTATCTCAGTCCAGATCTGAAACCAGACACTTAGCCTACTGCACAAAGCAAGAAAGCCATTTTCCAAACATGAGTTAAAATGAAACTAAGCCCTAAGTATCCAGAGGTAGGCAGTGATAAAGCCGCAGATGAAGAAGATCAGAGGCAGCCTAAAGTGTCTGAAGAGGGAGAGGAGGCATCACCTGGGCATGCGAGACCCCCTTTCCACAGGAAAGTTTGATAAAGGTGAGACCATGCAAAGGGAGGCCGGTACCTTCTGTTTCTGCTTCTGCAGTGCAGCTTCCAGAGAGTCCAGCTGAAACTGCCTCTGCTGTTTTTCTTTCTTCAGTTTGTCCAGCTGTCCTTCAAGCTCTTGAATTTTCTGAAGAGCTCTTGTAGGGAGACCTTCCTTCCATTCCTCCAATGCCCAGCTCATCCTGTTTTATTTGTAAAGCATTTAGAAGTAATCTGAAAAAATAAAGTTAATAAAGGAAACTCAAAAATTATATAATGTTCTTATTTTGTTTCCTCTCCATTTATTCTTATTGTTCAGTTTAAAGCTATAAAATAACATTTGTTTTATATAAAATAGAAAAAAATTTTAAATGTTTTGCTGTAAGGTTTCCAGGTGAAATAATTCTACCTATATGAAAGAAAAGCATGGCATTATTTACAGATGTTCTCTTCCTTCCTCACATCGTTATGATTTATACTTCATTCCAGTGGCTCTCAGCCTTCCTAATACTGTGAACTTGTAACACAGTTCCTCATGTTCTGTTAACCCCCAACCATACATTTCATCGCTACTGCACAACTGGAAATTCTCCTACTGTTATGATTCTTAATGTAAATCTCTGATATACAGGACATCTGACAAGAGACCCTGTCGAGGCCAAGACTTGCTGCTCTATGTCCTCAGGGAAGCCTTGTCTGCGATTCCTACACAGACCATAATTTCTGGTCAGCTTCTCACTACATACCAGCTCTCCAAGCCATGTTAGTAGTTAAGTTAATGTATCAGTCAAGAGTGGGTGTCGGGTTACTACCAGGACCGTTCCAAAGGTAAGAAAGGTACTCTCCAGATGAAAATAAAAATAAAATAATAATAATAATAATAATAATAATAATAATAATAATAATAATAATATTGACAACGACAGGGATTCAAAGGACATTTACACTCTACCATGGCCACTCAAATAAAACAAGACCTTGGGCAAATCATTCAACTGTTCTTTGTGTCTTGGCTTCCTTGTTTATAAAATAAGAATACTGTTCGCAACTTCCTCACGCATCAGAATGGCATCTCCTGGTACATTTTCTGTATGTGTTAACTATCATGTCAGTTCCCCAAAATCACTCTTCAGCTTATGACACAAAGGAAATGTGCATCACCTCTTTCTGAGCCACATCCGTGTATGTATATTAAGACAGTATCTAACTGTAAATATCTTTTAAAAGTACTTTGAAAAGTTAAAAAGGGTTCTTGGCATGTTATACATCAGGCCTTGAAAACAGTTTTTGCTGCCAGCTTCATTATTTCCCCCCACCCCAGATCTCATTTCTCAGAAGACATCTGTAACTCCACACCCAATTTCCTCACCAAAAAAAAAAAAAAAATGCTGAAAGAAATCAAAGGTCTCTTAACTACCAAAGGACAATTTACCCTGCTCTAAGGGATAGCAATCCTGTAGCTTGTTCATTCAAGAGTGAGAGTACACTAGACCCAAAATCACACACTAAAATGTCTTAACAATTCAGCCAGGCGCCGAAATCATTACATCAAGATGCTATATCCATATCTGCCTTTCACCCCAGCACTTAGGAGGCAAGAGGCAGGTAGATCTCTAAGTTTGAGACCAGCCTGGCCTGCAGGGTAAGTTCCAGAACAGCCAGAGCTACACAGAAGCCCTATCTTGAAGGGGTGTCTGCAGGGGAGGGGGGCGGGGGGGGAGGGGGGGGGGGGGGCGGGAGCCACAGTCAACAAGACAAAAAGAACAATCTAGAGATGAGAAAAGAAACCAGCAAGTTGCGTTTCTAATTCAAAACCTACAAACAGCTACATGCATTTGTTTGTAGCCACACACTTAACATACATTGTCTGCCTCTCCTAACGCTTACCACACCGACCGCCTAACTGCCGTAGGTGTTCACAAAGGAATCAGCTGTCAGCCACCTAAATCGGGTTGATGGAGCAAAAGTAGTAAAATCAGTAAATTGGAAAAGTAAGATTAAAGGGGCAGGGTCTGGGAGGAAGACGAAAGATGAGGCAAAACCTCAGGGGTGAAGGTTCTAAAATGACTTCTGCCGAAAAGTCCTTGTGTTTTAAATATGCAGAGGGCTCGCTTCAAGGGCCAGGCGCCCTCGTCAGGCCCCCAAGAAGGTTCTGGCAGGTATCTGCGGTTGTCGTTCCTCAGAATGCCCTGCCTGCCTCCCAGCACTGGCTGCTGATCACACAGCACGGCCTGGCACCCAGGCGACCCTAAGCCAGGCGAAAAAGAAGCTTCTAGAAACCATGAGAGCCCCCCACACACGCACACACACAAAATGGGGCGCCGCGGGTGTGGAACGCAGCTCACCTGCAACCTCACAGAACCCTGCTCCAGGATCCGACAGCCGGAGTTGCTCACCGCGGAGCTCCTCGCCAGCGAGCCTCACTTCACCGCTCCAACCAGCGGGGTTCAAACCGCCCGCGGCCGCCGCCCCCCCCCTCTTCCTCTCGTTCATTTCCGGTCCCGCCCAGATGGCCTCCACGCCCATTGGCCACTGCGAGACGCTTCCAACCAATCCGCTCCCGCTCTCTTGGTGACCCGCCTCTGATTGGCTCTTTTGGACGGCTGTTTAAAAACAAGCCGTGGCAGCAGTGGCAGCCGCGGAGCCTGCGCAGATGCTCTGGCGTTGCCTAGAGACGAGAGCCGCAGGCTTCGAGGGGCCCGCAGCCGGTTTGAACTGGGGTTTTTTCCCAAGAGCGACTAGGCGGACTGAGGAGAGTGAAGGTCTGTGCTTCCGGCTGACTGCTCACGCGGTCATGGTAGCACTGGACTGAGGGCTTAGCTCTGAGGGGATTATTACTATAAAAGTTGGCTGAGAAGTTGAGCCAGCCAGCGCGCACCTGTCACAGCAGCTCTGAGGATGGTGTTTGAAGGACAGCCTGCCTGCGCTACCGAGCGCTTTCCAGGACAGCCTAGGGTATATGGAATCCTTGTCTCTAAATTAATTAATTAATTAAAATAAAATAAATAACTGAGGCACAATATAACAAAAATAATGTTAAGTTGAATCTAGACGTGCATACAAAAATTTCACTTAACTGCTGCCCCACCCAGTCATCTAGTCATATTTTCAAAATCTGAATATGAGATTTGAGGGGAACACTTTTGATCAGATTCAAATATTCACAAGACTCGTCAAAACTGAGTGTACTCCAACCTTTTTATGAAGCCCAGGTTTGTGAGTGTAACGCGTGTTTCTTTCCCTATTAAAATGAGCATCAACTATACATAGTGTGTTTTGTTATAACATTTTTATACACAGATATGTATGCCCCCTCTTCCCTTAAACCCAAAACCATTCCTCTTTCCAGCTAAACTCACCGTGTGTGTGTGTGTGTGTGTGTGTGTGTGTGTGTGTGTGTTTGAATATCGTTAGGGATGCTTACGGGAGCATAAGGAAACAGGCTAGAGTTTGTTTACCAGAGCAATGCACCTTACTAGTAGTTACATACCACTGTGATTTTTTTTTTTTTCTTTTCTCCCATCAACATCTATCTGTGGAGTCCTCAGGGACAGGTGAGAACCATAAGCTCTTCCCTCACAAATAAGCTTCTAAAGGCAGAAACAAACTGGGAATTGTGATGTTCCTTCAATAAATTTCAAACTGTCTCTGCCCCTTTTACCTTTCACTAGACTATTCCTGCAGCTTAATCTGACTCTACTTCCCCTTTTACTAAAATCATACTGATTCTTCAATTCAAATGCAACTTTCTTCATGAAACCACTGTGCTCGGTAGTTTTATGTCAACTTCAGAAAGGAAGAACTTCAGTTGAGAAAATGCCTCCACAAGAGCCTGCTGTGGGGTATTTTCTCAATGAGTGATTGATGGGGGAGGGCTCAGCCCACTGTGGGTGGCGCCATCCCTAGGCTGGTTGGTCACAGTTTCTGCAAGAAAGCAAGCTAACTAAGCCATGAAAAGCAAGCTAGTAAGCAGCACCCCTTCGTGATCTCTTGCATAAGCAATAGTAACCCTATCTAAGACCACCACACAAGTCCCAAGCACTTTCTTAGAACTTGGTTTTAAAACTTTGCTTTTAGGATTTTTGCCATGTCTTAGATTTTTGTTCCCCCAGATCAGACTCAGAAGTTCCTGTAGAATAAAATCCAATTTATCTTTGCCATCCCTGTTAAAATGTCCCAGCGCCTTTTCACATGGTAGTTTGTAAGCCAGATCATCTTTGGGGATGTCCTGCAGTCTTGAGGAAGGGCCAGTCCTCCACCTTCCTTGAATCCTAAGTGGAAGAAAGCAGCAAGAAAGAAGAAACTTTGCAGGCAGTTGCTGCCATAGGACTAGGGTCTGGTAAGTGTCTGTGCACTGAAGCCATCCAACTAGTGTCTTTTAGTTCTGGGATTTGGAACACCAGTTACTGCTCTGTTGGTTCTCATAGTAATTGCTCAGTGATTTTTATCCACCTTAGGAAACAACTAGAAAAACAACACTGGATTTTTAAAGTTTGAGTGCAAAATCCGTACATGCTCCACGTAAATTAGCAAGTGACTGTCTATTTACCACTGCATATCCAAGCTTTGTGTTATTTTTTGTTTGTTTTTTTTTTTGAGGCAGGGTTTCTCTGTGTAGCCTTGGCTGTCCTGGACTTGCTGTATAGACCAGGCTGGCTTTGAACTCACAAAGATCCACCTGCCTCTGCTTCCCGAGTGCTGGGATTAAAGGTGTGTGCCACCATGCCTGGCACTATATTATTTTACAATAAACAGTTAAGGTTTATTTAATTGTACAAGGTAACTATGCAATGTAGATTATTCTAGATGCCTCTGTACTATTTCTTGCCTTTGGCTGGTTGGGTATTTAGGCTGCTGGAAGCAGAAAAGTGGGCCCATCCAACTGAAAAATGGTATGTCCTCTAACAGGCCACTTTTGTCCCCTTGCTTTTCCTATAGTCAGTCCCTTCTCTCGGTGGCTCAGGCCACCATCTGGGGACCATTCACCTGCCACCTTACTCTCTACGGCTCGGTGCTCTCTAGCCTCCCCATCTTCTCCTCTCCGGCTTTCTGCCGCGTTCAACTGTGTTATGCATCACACTTTTTTCAGGAGTTTCCCCCTCTCAATGATGTGCTACAAACAACAACTACTTCCACTTTGCTAATAGCACCTAAATGCCAAAATATTTCCCTTTAAAAGTAAATAATCTTGGAATTGGAGAGGTGGCTCAGCAGTTAAGAACACTGGCTGCTCTTGCATCTGATGGCTCTTTCTGGCTCTGCAGGCACCAGGTGTGCGCAGACACACATACAGGCAAAATATGCATGCACCTACGTTAAATTTTAAACATATTCTCTGAGTCCCTCTTTCCCTGCTGTGATCATTGTACCTCTACTCTCAATCCATTTCTTTCTAGGGTTGATTAGGGATCAAAAGTGCTTGTATTTGAAGCTGTCTCTCTCTGAATCATGAATGTAGTATGACCTGTTTCAGCAGCATCTTATTCTTTAATCTATTTTTATCTATTTGAGGACTTAAAATATTTTACAATGAACACATCTGTCCATATAATTGTGAGACTTTCTCTCCCACTGAAGTCAATTCCACAAGGAAGCCACCCCAGCTAGGTGATGGTGACGGCGATTTTGTTTTATTCATTTAGGTTTTATTTAGAACCAGTTGCTAATATTGGGTAGAAATATTTTTCCATCTCTTTTCCAATTTTTATGTCTATATGTTTTAGTTGTATCTCTTACAACAGCACATTATTTTATTATGATAAAGCCTTTCTGCACATCAAGATCTTTTTATTTTATTGTAATAAATTTAAACAAAACACAAATATTTTAACCCTGAGGTGCAAAGAAAGTGACAAGTATTTACTCCTCTATAAACTCTTTGGTTTGGTTTGGTTTGGTTTGGTTTGGTTTTGGTTTTTCGAGACAGGGTTTTCTGTGTGTAGCCTTAGCTGTTCTGGACTCACTTTGTAGATTAGGCTATCCTCAAACTCACAGAGATCTACCTGCCTCTACCTCCCAAGTGTTGGGATTAAAGGTGTGCTCCACCACTGACTGGCTATATAAACACTTTTAAAGTCATAATACAAACATTTTTGATATGGCAGGTTTCCATATGCTCTTTTCCAGCTGTCTAGTCCCCAGCTCCCACAGCCAGTCAACCACTTAGTTGCTGGTCACTAAGTAACAATTTATAGTAAATTAATGTTTTGTTCAGTTTCATATGACTGGAATTACACAGGATGGACACAGTCTGAAGTCTGCTTCTTTCAGCATCTTATATAGACATCATTGGGCAGTACCCAGCCTAACACAAAGAAGATGATGAGCATTAAAGAACCTTGTGGAGATGACTTTGAGTGTGCCAAACAGCCACTAAACAAAAATATCCTTGTTTCTCCCACAGACAGTTCTGCCTAAAAATGGACAAGCTTGGATGCAGTTAGAGTCAATGGCCAGACTCTGCCAAGACAGGGTAAGCAAGTCCTCAATGGTTCCTGATTCACAAATATGTCTGTCAGATATACTGGGCCAAAAGGCTGAAGATGATGCTTCAACATTATAGAGAGTGTTGGGTCTCTGTCACTTTTTCATTTTAAAAGCTGCTAACCTACACTTCACTTTTACTCAGGTAGTTAAATTTATTCCTTCTCAAGTCTCTGATGGGGTTAAAGACCAGATAGTTAATTTTAAAATTAAGCTTAGTTGTTTTGGAATTAAACTTTTAAATCTAGATAGATACTTTTAGGTTGATAGATTTGAGCTTTAATAGATGTTGATTTAGGTTAAAAACTTTTAATTTACAAAGATAAAATAGATAATATTTCTACAAGGTTGCCAAATACATTTTGATTAAAAATTATGTGTATAAGTCTTACCTATTGGTTTTTATAATTTTTCATATTGTACTTATTGTAAATAAAAAATGGTCTTTTTTAAAAAAGATTTATTTATTTTATTTATTGCATATGAGTGCTTTATCTGCAGAAGAGAGTATCAGATTACATTATAGATGGTTGTGAGCCACCATGTGGTTGCTGGGAATTGAACTCAGGACCTCTGGAAAAGCAGGTGTCTCTCTTAACCACTGAGCCATCTCTCCAGCCCCCCAAAATGGCCTTTTTTTATTTAGACAGAAAAGGAGATGTTGGGAGATAATCTGATGTATTTTGATGCTAATTACTGCTTGCTGTCTGACCCACCTTTTGCTTAATAAAAAGCCATCCCACCTAGGCAGGGCAGAAAATAGGTGGGGCTAGGAGAAAAAGGAATTCTGGAAAGAAGAAAAGATGGCCATGAGAAAAAGGAAAGAGACCTAAAGTAAAAAGAGGAAGGCCGCCATGGATTAGGTGGAGGAGAAGCACACGGCCAATGGCGTGGACAGAGAATCTGGCCCAGATGAAGAACATTAACAAGTATTTGGGACTATGGATGGGAGGTAACTTAATAGAAGCTATTAAAAACAGATGGCATGGGATTGAGACGGGGCTCCAATGCCTGCCCAACTATGGGGGGTAGTTTAGAGGATTGCTATCTGCCCTGCCCCAGGTTAACTAAGACTATTTTAAAATATAACAAGTGTCTTGTGTCTTGATTGATTCCTAGCCCGGCCTATAGATAATACATATAATTTAAAAACAATAACGTGAAAGTACTCATTGCAGTGGCCAGCTTGACTGGAGTACCTGAGAAAGGTTAAAGCTCTGTGGCTATAGCTAACGTAGCACTGTCTTCCTGGGTGGGACACTGACCAGCATCTGTCACTGCATTGATGATGGTGGCCATAAGCTAAGGAAGACTTTGTCAAAAAGCTGATGGGGCTGGGAACCCGGCTCAGCAGGTAGAAATGTCTGCCTCACAGGTCTGACAACTTGAACCCTGGAATGCGCACCAGAAGTCTGACTGGCGGGGCATGTCCATAATCCGTAATCCTAGCACTCTTACAGACGTGTGGAAGGCAGAGATAGGAGAATCACCTAGAAGGTCACAGGCCAGAGAGCCTTTAGTTCAGAGCATAGCCGAGGCAAGTAGACAGTGAGAGCATACACCTGTGCACTCTGGCACACACATGACCCTCTGCCCAATAAAATGTCCTAAATAAAACACAACACAAAGAGCTGGTATGAGGAGCCTGCCTCCGCCATTACAGCTCCTTCCAAGGTTATGGCTGATGTGGATCAATTCTCAGCAGCCAGGAGTCTTCTGAGCTTCAGCCAACCACCCTGGTGCTATATTGTAGCAGAGCAGATGGCTCGTGACAGTCAGGGTCAATAAACCTCATGTAACTGTGATAAATCCTCTCTTTGTTGTTCACATGCATAATGAAACCAGGAACTGGAGTAGCTACCCAATTTTTTGAGCCCTTTCGTGTTATGTCAATAGAAGTGTCCCCAACTCCACGCTCAGTAGGGCCTAAGGTAGGGTTGTCTAGGTGACAGTGAAAGGAGACAGAGTCAACTTAGTGCAGAAACAAACGGATGTAAACAGGATGAAAGGTCGACTATAGGCAACAGTTTTGTGACGTCCTCATGGCCCACGTGGTGTCAGCCGGAGATGCAGGAGATGCAGGGTCAGGCTGCTGTGTGAGGGTGCTGCTTGGCTTTTCCTGGGAGAGATGCGCAGAAATGCATATCCACCCCAGATGTGACACTGACTGTCCAAAGGAAGTTCTCCATGTGATTCCAGCTGACTGTGCCAATAAGTGTATTGGCTTACTGGTTTAAGTGCCATAAGTGAGGAGTTGCTAACTAGAGCCTGGTGGTCTGGGCAGCTGCATCACTGACCAGCGCCATGGCAACAAGGACGGGGTCTCAGGATGCTGCACCTCTGGGATTCCTACCCTAGTCAACCTCCATGTGTTCGGAACCCACCGCCTTCACAAGGCTGTGCGCAGCCAGTGGGGGGCAGGGGGGGTGGCAGGGGAGGGGAGGGTACATGCAGCTGGAAAGGGCGCTGTATCTCAGGTGAGGACCTGATAGCCCGTGCCCTTCTCCTGTGAGGACATGCTAGCGAGACCAGTTTTGTAAGTGTCCCAGTGTGGGTGAAGATATTAAAAAAAAAAACATCATGTCAGAGAACAGAGCACCACACAGTGGGCTCAAACTCCATCAGGTGCGAGTCATAGGCCTCTGGTGTTTCCAGGGCTTTGCTGGAGTCTGAGGGAGCTGTTTCACCAGCAGAAGCACAATCCAGAAGCGAGGAGCAGTGAGGACATCCTCAGGCAATCCTCAGCAAGTGGGGTTTAGAGCCAGTCGGTGGGTGCCTGTCCCCCACGCACAGTGGCACAGTAGCAAAGCAAAAAGAACCAAGCCCAGCCGCTCGCTGCAGCCGCGGTGGCCGTGCCCTTCTGTTGACGTCTCCAGGATCTTGCTTTTCCTTCTCAGCCCTTTGCTTCTTGGATCATCACCAAAGAAACTTCCTCCGCCAGGTTTGTCTTGTTCTCTTTCTGGAGAACACTGAGGGAACAAGAGATTGTCAGGCTCACGCGTGAGGACTGTGGCTGGGGGCTGACGTCCCCAGTGCTGCAAACCACCCCAGCTGTGTGCCCGGACCCTCAGCGGCCTTCTCTGCGAAGTCAGACGTGTGAGCACAGGGAGATTTGCTTGCTTTTCCCTCTTTCACACTAGGCTCATGCTGCCGTGATAGTCATGTGCGTAGAGCCTTCCACAGGACAAGACTGAGCACCCCATGGGCAAGAAACTATCTTCAAGACAAGATTAATTTTAAAAAGTTGAGTCTCTGTATGATAGAAGGCTTGGGAATTAAATATTCAACAGAGGCATGTGATTTAAATAAATTTTATTACAGAAGTAAATGTTCATTGTCTCTACGTGTTTTGGGTAAACTGGTTACAGAGCGGCACTCAGAGATGTAAAGTCCTTGAAAAGGGCCCCGAACTTTGGAGACCCCGGTTCCTTCCCACCACTAGGTGGCTCTGTGCCACCGAAGGTCTCAGGCAACAGCCTGGTCTCACATGCCCCAGCATCTGCTTTCTTCCTTCCTCCTGTCTGCTCTCTTCTGTGATAACATTTGCTTATTCAAAGGAGGGGAAAGAAAAGTCAACAGCCTGTAGGCCTAAAATCTTGTCCCTAAAGAAATGATTAACAGGAAATGAAGAAATTACAAGTCCTAAAAACATCACCGTAGCTGGATGTGGTGGACACGCCTTTAATCCCAGCAGAAGCAGAAGCAGACAGATCGCTATGAGTTCGAGGACAGCCTGGTCTACAATGCAAGTCCAAGATAGCCAAGGCTACACAGTGAAACCCTACCTCAAAAAACAAACAAACAAACAAAAAACTGTCACCATTATGGAATCACAGAAACTCTAAACATGATTCATGTATTTTTTTATAGAGTAAAATAATTCATATGTTAAAATCTGAGGGCTTTGTGGTGTACCACACAAGTAGAACACGCACATAGTCATGTCTAATCCCTGTTCCACCCCCACACTATGCAAAGAATACTTCTAACTAAAAAATTTCACTAGAATTTTGAAGAGAAAAAAAGGTTTGCCTGGTGCCTCTATCTTTGAAAATATGAAAATAAAAAATTTTTATTTTTTACATTATTTTCTTCATCAGTTGGAAGACTGTGCCTCAAAGGAAGTGGTCTGTACAAGTCCAGCTTTTCTGAAAGAAACTGATGACATGGCTGCCCTGGACAGATGGACAGACAGGCGTGCTCATGATGCCCAAGTGATTTAACATCTCTGAGTAAAAGACAAAGAACTTTCCTGAACCAGCAATCTCCTCAGAGTCCCAAGGGATGGTGTGGGACGCTTCTGTTGTGCTTCTGATCCAGGATTTTGTCTGTAGCCCAGGCTAGCTCCTAATGTACTTCCATCTTCCTTCCTACACTCCAGGTCTTTGGTTGGTAGGGAAGCCACGCCTGGCCAGAAGACGAACTTTTAAAAAGCATCCATTTAAGTGTGTAGTGAGGTCTGGTGAAAGCTTGCTCTGGAATCCTGAAGTCCATGAAGTGCCTCTGGGGTTGGCAGGGAAGATCCGTGTCCCTATGTGTTCTGTTAATCCCACAGATTTGAGGAGAAAGATCACTAGCTCACATCATGCCAATGTAATTAAAGCAAGCTTTTTTATTCATGGACATGGACTGTCTATCCTTAAGGCAAGGTTCAAGAGGTCAGCATTGGACCTGGGGAAGAAAGGAGTTTCCTAGCAGGCAAATAGGTGGGGTCACAGAAGCAGAACATAAGCCTAAGCTGGTCATAACAGCCTCCTGAAACAGAGACACATTTGCAAGGTGGCCATAAGTACGGGTGGTCATAACAACTTTTGAAAGAAGTTTCCTGGAAAAGGCAGTGCAGAACCATCTGTAGCTAAGGCTACCAGCAGAGCAGAGCCCAATCCTTGAGAAACAGACTTAATTATAAATAGGAATGAACCTAGTTTGTCTTTAAGATGGCTTTCAAGCCCAAGATGGAGGCAGACTGATTCATCAGCTTACATCAACGTCCCATCATCTCTCCAGCTAACCATGTCCCGGGTTTGTTGTTTGAATGACATATCATTCTTATTAGCTGGACGAGCCACGATGGACTTAACGAGTCACATTGTCTTTCTGCATCCTCCCACAGACTTCTTTGGTTGTGTGGGATACATATGCAGTCAGCGGAGTTCCACATCGAGCAAGAAGCCAAATCTGAGCCAGCAGTCATCACTTTACTGGTTACCTTTGCACGCTGTCCTCAAGGATCTAACATTTCCCTTTTCTTTTTAAAGATTTATTTTATTTTGTATGTGTGCCTGTGTGTGTCTATGTATGTCTGTGTATGTGCATCTATGTGTGTCTGTGTGTGCCTGTGT
>OU015747.1:140302706-140313843 GCA_907169655.1 Acomys percivali
CTGCGGGAGTGGAGCGGGGCTGTGGGGAGGAAGAAGACTGGCCTAGGTGGGGAGCGAGGGGTATGGCTGCAATGTCAGATCCTTGGCTGAGAAAGCCTGGAGACAGGATTGTTTGTGAGGCAGCTTCCCCCTTGGGCCGCTTTGTTTGGTTTGGTTTTTGATTTGTTTTTAACGTAGAAGCACTTAACTAGAATTTCTAAAGCCACAGACTAAGCCTAAGAGACCTACAGTATGAAACAGAGTCAAGGCAGACCATAGGCCATTTCCCTCAGGCTGCCATTTCATTTTCTTTGCTGTTTGAAGAGAATACATTGTGCAGTCATTTCTTCATTTTACCTTCCTGGTTTCAGTTCAGCCGAATGGAATTTTAAACAAAAAGATGTTTTTAAACAACAGAGGTGGTATGGTAGCACCCCATGTAATCCCAACACTTTGGAGCCGGATAGGAGCATTGCTGAGTTCAACACCAGTGTGGCCAGTGACAGCAAGGCCAGACTGGGCTATGCTTAGCAAAAGCTGGGCTGTGTTTTCAGGAACTGAAACAGCAAAAACTAGTATGGCTGCTCTCTTTCCCGACTCTCTCCTGGATGCCTCATGCCACGCTCGTCATAGAACAGTGGCTTTTCCGTGCTAGAGCCATTCACAGAAAATGATACTTCCTACACCCCACCCAAACCTCCACCTACCCAGTGCCAAGCCCTCCCTCCTCCAGACAGTAATTTCCATGGTTTGGTGCTAGGGGATGCATACATGTCCTCATGAACGCTGGGCAAGTGTTCACCACTGAGATGCTTCCCAGCCCCATAATTTCCTTCTGGGGGCGGGGGTTGGGGGGAGCCTCTCCAAGTTGTACTTTCAGCTATAGAGAGGTGGAGGGAGGACAGGAGGAGGGAGGAGAGGGGGAGGAGGAGGGGGAGGGTGGGAAGGGTTGGCAGGAGAGTGGAAGAGGCAGCTCTGGCCCACTCCTATGCACTGGAAGGCTAAAGCTCTCTGTTCTCAGACTTATTTTTTTGAGACCAGGTCTCTCAGTGAGCTTGGAGTTTGCCAATTAGAAAATTCTGGGTGACCCACATGCTCTAGGAACCCATTCGTCTTTGCCTGGAGCTGCAGATGCGTGCCGCCACACCTTGGTGGTGCTGGAAATTGAACTCTGGCTCTCCTTCCAAAAGGATGAAGGTCTGGAGGGAACTTGAGAAAGAAGTCTTGAGGAAGGAGAGGGAGCAGGCACCGGGAGCACACGCAGAAGGCATGCCTTCAAGCCCAGGACATGCCCTAGACATTCAGAGGAAACTACTGTGGCTGTTGCCTCATGGGTGGAGCTGGGTAGGATGGGAATTCCCTTCCAGCTGGGAAATGAGGGCAGCAAAAGGAAGATGTGGGTCCCTGGAGAGATAAGGGTTTTCCTAGATGAGATAGCTAGTGCTTCCTGTCTGCCAAAGTTTCTCTCTTTTATTGTTTTTTTTTTCTTCCTCCTTCCTTGTATCAGAGTTAATCTAGTGTTTTCTAACATCAAACCGTTCTATTTCCCTTGACTCTGTTCCCAAGGAAAGTAAATATTGACAGCCCCACTGGTAAGGTGTATTGCTTGGCTAAGCGTTCAGGAATAGGCAGCTTCACACGCAGTTTAGCAAACCAGCGCTCTGTGTTTGTTTTGCTCCGCTGCTAATCAGGCAAGAATGATTTCAGCAGGAAAGTCCATATCCTAACCAACCATCTGTCACTGGAATGCAGTGTTCTGGCAGCTGCCAACAGCCTGCCCTACACTCACTGGGACCAGTCCTTTACCTGTGTTCCAAGTGGGGACAGCAGTATATTTTGCTGGTCACTGAACTGCTTGCAAAGGACCTTTTAAACTGTAGGCCTTTGAGACAAAAGCCAAAGACATGTTACCGGAAGTTATAAAAAGCGGATGAAGACGTCAGGGAGCGAGTGATTTACTTCTGTGTGGCGGGCCTTGTCCACTGTGCACAGTGTGTTTCAGGGAGTTTCTCATGAGAACCTGGGTGTGGTGGGTGGTGGGTGCAAATCCGTCTCTTTGGTCGGGCTCCCGTGGACTTTCTATCTTTATACCTTAGGAAAGGCTCCGGACAACCTTTAAAGAGACTGCAGGCCTCAGGCCTCAGCGTTTCAGCCCCTTCTCAGTTCAGTCAGGAGAAGTTGGCAAATGTAGCTCCCAGCCACAGTGAGGTGGCAGCGTGTCTCACGAGAGGGGGCGGGGAAACCCTCTTTGTGAGCTTACTGATGCACCGAACGCAGTTGTAGATCCTCGTTAACTAGTGTCATCTAACCCCTGAAATAGGCTTGTTCCCACAAGATGTGCATGACTGGCCCAGCGGGTCCTGGAGAGACACCAGGCTGGGGTGTTAGTTTGGGAAGAAGTTGTTTCCTCTTTAGTCACTGCTGTAGGTGAGGGAGGAGGTGGGCGACTTGCTGACTGACTGGAGGCACCAGGCGACCAGGCAGGCTTTGGGGTGTGGGTGTCTGTGCTCACCCCTCTGATGTCTGAGTTGGGTAAGGCCAGGCCCAGGGCTCCCAGATCTGTTGCCATCAGTGTCGCCGTCTACTATGTTCCGATTCAGGGGGGAGACGCAGAACTGAATTACGGGGTGAAGGCTTGACCTGATGACAGAGAACTTGGTACGTATAGGTCTTTTTTTCAGGTCTGTTTGGGGACTGAATCAACTCTGTTCCCCAGCAAGGCATTGTAGGCAAGGCCGCATGGGTTAGGGTGCCGCTCAGTTGGTAGGGTGCTTGGCCAGGCCTCACGAGGCAGAGGCTTCTGCCCTTAACACTATGAAGACTGGGAACGGCGCCTCATTGCAGCAGTCTGAGCCCTTGGGACGTGGAGTCAAGAGTTCAAGGCCAGCCTACAATCTGTGAGACCCTATCTCAAAAACACTAGTTTTCCCACTAAAATTAAACTTATAGTTCCTTTGAGGGACCCCACAAATTCATGGACCCATATTCTTAGTATAGGCTGCCTTCAAATCTACAATTACCAAGTGCCTACAGGTTTTAAGGTTTACAACTCTAGCCCATTTGGTCGTTCAGAAGTCGTCCTCAAATGATCTGTCAGTGGGTAAATGGCCAAGGATTCGTCCCGTGACCCACAGTGCTCCTTAACAGAGTACCTTAAAATTATGACCGCCTAACACACTCCGCAGATAGAGAGTGCAAGGCTTCCAGCTGTCCGCTTGATTGCCTTTAAAGGGGGGCGGGGCGCTTTATCTGGACTCAGACAACCTCAGGCTAGTTCTGCCTGCTGGGCAGACTGACTTTGCTCGCTGCTCTGGAATTTTCAGCCTGGGAGCATTTAGATGGCCAGAGACAAGTCAGGGCCCTCAGGTTCCTTTTCAGAATCATCCTGGGCTCAAGAAAGAGAGGGACAAACAAAGGGTGGTGGCCAGATGGCCCAAGGAGATGCTCGCAAGGTCAGATGGCATTGCTGACAAGGACTGGACTGACCACCAGAACAGCAAAACCATCTGGCACCTCAGAGCTATGCTTTTGTCTGCTCTGAATACTTTGCATGTGTTATAACAACCCTGTAAAACAAATACTGTTGCTGTCACCTCTGCAATTACCAGTGGGGATACCGAGAGAGGGTGGTCAGGTAAGGTCAAGGTGGTTAGTTGTGGCAGATGTGGGATTCTGGTGCAGAAGTCTGGGAGGTGCAGGAAGAGAGTCAGGTTGACCCTAGATGTCTGTGGGCCCTGAAAGGAGGGAAGATGACACAGGAGAGAATGCTGTGGCTCTGCCTAGCAGCGTCACTTAGGCCCTGGCCAACTGGTGCTTGCCTGAAAGTCAGGCCAGTGCTGGTAGATTTAGTTTTTCGAGAACTAATAGGAATCCAATTTTTTTTTTTTTAAGTGAAATAATTTGATGTTTAAGTGGTGGGATGACTTTGAAAAATTTGTAAAATGTTTATATCAGAGTTTGCCTACATGTATGTCTGTGCACTGTGTGTGTGTGCGTGTGTGTGTGTGTGTGTGTGTGTGTGTGTGTGTGTGTGTGTGTGTGTGTGTGGTGTCTGGTGCCCATGGAAGCCAGAAGAGGGCGTCAGACCCCTGGACCTGGAGTTATTGATAGTTTGAGCCGCAGGGTAGGTGCAGGGAATTGAACCCAGGTCTTCTCTGAGAGCAGCAAGTGCTCCTACCTGCTGACTCTTGCCCCAGACCTTCAGATTTTTAGGTTAAACTGGGCCAAGTGAACCGGTAGATTTTTTAGTGGTTTGTAATTCCATTGGGGTTGCAGCTGTTGGCGTAGCATCTGGGTCAGAGTTGGGGCTAAAGGTGCATGGAATAAACGTACAGCTGCCTGCTTGTGCTCCGGGCTGTGCTCAGGGCAGCAGTTTAAACCAGCTTCCCTCAGTACCTCTCTGTCTCTTCCAACTTTGCTGCTTCCCGTTCCAGACTAACCCATGGCTTGGCTCAGTACCTAGGCGCCATACCTAGGCGCAGCACCTAGGTCAGATACACGCCAAACCTTAAACTGCTATTGTTTGTTTTGGTGTCCAGGCCTTCTGGTGGGGACGGTTTTGTTGTTATATTATCTTTTGGTGAGAGTTTTCAAAAGTTGAAATTAAGAAAACACATCACATCAAATCTCCTGTCTCTTTGGGGCTGGAACGTTCGCTGTTTTTGCAGAGGACTGGAGTGTGGCTCCCAGCATCCACACCAGGCAGCTCATAGCAGCTTGTGACTCTACTTCCGGGCGATCACACACCCTCTTCTGTCCTCTGAGGCACCACCACATAGGAGTGAAAGCTAACATGGACCTGAATGCTCATACACACAGATTAATTTTTAAAGGTGTCATCTCTGCCTTGTGTTTGTGGCATGCGCAGTGTACATGGAGGCCAGTGGACAACCTCAGGGCTATCCACCTTGTTTTTGAGACAAGCTTGTGGGTTTGGCAAGGGTGGCCAGCAGCTAAGCCCAGGGCCTGCCTGTCTCTGCTCCCTTGCCGTTTAATAACTCTGCCGAGTTTCCAAGGGTTGTGAAATAGATTTGTCACTCTTACCTGTGTGCAGGAAGGGACCTCCTCTGCGTGATTGTGTCTTCTCAGAGTTGTAAGAGCTTGTCCACAAGGCTCACTAACCCAAAGCTGAGCTGAAGTTGGGAGCCTGGCTCTCTGGTCTCTGTGCTTGGGGAAATGCCTTCCTTCCCAGAGCGCGCTGGCCACGGCATAGATCCATTCAGCACAGGCACTGAGAAGGCCTTTAGCCGATTTTCTAGCCTAGCAGAGGACCACTCTGTGTCCTACAGTATGTCCCCACGGCATCCGATAGAGCATCTGAAGTGAGGCTCTGCGCACAGCAGAAAAGAAAGAAGTTCAGGGTTCCTGAAGGAGGCGGAGCCATCTGTAGGGGACGGTGCTCGCATACTGAAGCTTGGTGAGTCCATGTAGCCATGGGTGAAAAGCAAGAAAATGCTTTAGAAAGTTTTATTTATATTTATGTTTCCTTACTAGGTTCCTAATCAGCATTACGTGGAACATATGTTGATGAAGCCTTGTAAAAAACAATGAGATGTCTAAAATTCTCGAATGTTGCTAAGGAGCTGCAGCGGTGCAGGGTTTGCCAGACATGTGCAAGGTCCTGGATCTGGTCCCCAGAAGCGCAAAAATAAACACACAAAAGACACCCCACTGCTGTAGGAGAGTACTCTTAGACCTGGAGACAGATTGTGAGGTTCAAAGGTATTGTAAACATGTAATAAGTTTTTCATCCTCAGATTTAATGATGTAGCCGAACCTCTGGGGAATCAAGGTTAACGAATCAAGGTTAACGAAAGCCCCTTCAGTTTTTTTTTTGTCTGGCTGCGCTGCTGCCCTGAGCATTGAGGTGGGGCTCACCTTACCTGCAGCCTTACAGGCAGCTCGCTCGCATTCTTGCCTTCCCGCTGTGTAGCATGGAGTGCCAATAGGGCGGGGCATTGTGGCTGGCTGGTTAATGGTTAACCCCTAAAGTATGCCACACCACACCCCCCCACACACACCCCTAATTTTTGTTGAGACCTACTGCTCAGAGTAAAGAATGGCTAGCCATGCCTTCTTTGTCTAGGACCCTTTGACTCAGGGTGGCTTATCCTGGGAAGGTTGTTTTCTTCTTTTGCAAATAGAACTTACAAAGCTCCCAGGCTCTTATGACTCCTGCCTTGCAAAGAAACCAGGTGGTATCTGTGAGTAGCGTGCTGTCTGGTAGAGACCTTGAGCATGATTGCTGTCAACGCCTTAGTAAACATGGACACAGCTGTGTCGTTACAGACCCGCATGAAGGACCATTTCCTCAGTGGGAAACATGAGGAAAGCAATGGTGCCCTTAGTGGACACAGCATGACACTCTGGGACTCTGGAAGGGAGCCAGACAAAAAGGAGCAGGGGCCAGGGAGATGGCTCAGCAGCCGGCAGCAGTGGCTGCTCTTGCAGGACGTCGGCCCACGTGGTAACTCACGACCATCTGCATCTTCGGTTTCAGGGTCTTTTGGTCTCATTGGACTCTTGCACATGAACTACACAAAACACACACTCACTCACACATGGCATCCCGAAGACGCTGCAGCATCTGCTGTCCTTGGAGCACCACTTAACATCCTTGCTGAAGTGGTATTTGGCTGCTGCACATGAGGAAGAGGTAGTTTCAGGTTGACAATCAGTTGTCCCACTTAACTACTGCAAAAACACGCTATGAACAATCTTTATAATACACAGGCATGCATGGCTGAGAACTTTCTTAACAGGCTCAGTGGTGTGTTTGTGTGTGTGTGTGTGTGTGTGTGTGTGTGTGTGTGTGTGTGTGGAGTGCGTGTGTGGAGTGCTCACGTGGAGGTCTCGGTGGTGTGTGTGTACGTACGTGTGTGTGTGTGTGTGTGTGTGTGTGTGTGTGTGTGTGTGTGTGAAGTGCTCACGTGGAGGTCAATGACCAGCATTGTTCCTTGGAGTCATCTCCCTGGCTTTTTGAGACAGTCTCTCCGCAGCCTAGAGCTCGCTGAGCTGGGATGGCTGGTCAGTGACCCTCAGGGATTCACCTGGTTTTCCGTCTGCAGTGCTGAGATGCTGCTGAGCATGCTACAGCCACAACCTTTTCCTGTGTCCTCTGGGAATCAAGCTCAGGTCCTCATCCTTGGATGACAATCACTGTAGCAGCTGGCTGTCCTCCTTGGCTCCTCCTTTTATGGGTTTTTAAAGACAGAGTATTCTTGGTCCATAGCTCAGGCTGACCTGGAACTCAAAATGTAGCCCAGGCTGGACTCAAAATCAACAGCAGTCGTTTCTGTTTCAGCCTCTTGGATGTGGGAATAACAGACAGGAGCCACCACGCCTGGCTCCTTCTCAGTTTTGAGACTGAGACATCTGCCTGGTGGTCAGGACCCTGTTCTCCTTGACTCAGGAATGTCTTTAAGGGGTTGGCCTTTCCCACGGTTTTCTGCCTGTGCAGTCTAGGCAGAGGCATATGGCTTGCCTGACTATGACTGAGTTACCCCAGGGTCACTGTGAACCTGTTGCAACCTGGCTCCTTAGTCTCCACTGGAACACTTCTTACCAATTCCAAACTCTTGTTTATAAGTTATGATTTGTGTGTGTGTGTGTATGTGCACATGTGTTCCTGTGTATAGAATGCATGCGGTTATGTGTGCCCCCGTGGGTAGGGACAAAGGTCTACATGGGAGTGTCTTCCTTGACAATGCTCCAACTTATTTGTGAGGCAGAGTCTCTCATGGATCCTGCTAGATCGGCTAGGCAGCAAGCTTCAGGGGTCCTCCTGTCTCTGTTGGGGTTACAGCTCTGGGGTTGCAGGGTGTGTTGCACACCTGGCTTTTTATGTGGGTGTTGGGGACCCAAACTCAGATCCTTGTGGTTGCATGGCCAACATGCCACTGCCATCTCTCTAGCCCACTTTTCATTTATAGTGGCTTTCTTGAGTTTAAAGAACCAGCCGTGTGACACACACACTGGCTTAGAAATAGTGAGGTGGGCCTGACACTCCATAGACTTCACTCCTTGGAGGGAGCAGCTGTCCAACTACAGAGGAGCAAGTTTCTTAGCTGTTCACACATACAGTAATCTCTGAAGGTCACTGTGGAATCCATTGGCTTTCCCCTTAAGCTTGGGCCTAGCTTTGTGACGATGTCATGTTGAATCTAACCTGAGAAAGTGGGACCTGGGCCAGCCTCAGCTCACTGTCCTTCACTTTTACACCAGAGCAGTTAATCCAGTCCAGTCGTACTTGCTTCCAAGTTCAGTGTGTGCCTTTCTGCTGCTGGAATGTCCTGCAGAGCTCCAGGCCCAGCCCCTCACCCTGAGGTCGGAGCTCAGCCTGTGCTGTGCCTCCTTTAGCTGGGCTTCCCCAGGGCTGAGCAGGCTGTTCTGGGCTCGTGATGTCTCATGGAAGTGTCTGAGCACACGGTCATGGCCCATAGGTGTGCTACTCTCGACATCTAGAGATGGGGCAGGACATAAGAGGGCTTTCTGTCCTAAGAATCTTGCTCCTGGTTCCTGCCACCATCTCTAGGAGATGGGGGAGGGGAGAGAAAGAGAGAGAGAGACAGACAGACAGACAGACAGACAGACAGAGACAGACAGACAGACAGACAGAGACAGAGAGGGGCAGAGAGAGGCAGAGAGAGAGAGACAGACAGACACACACACACACACACACAGAGAGACAGAGACAGAGACAGAGACAGAGACAGAGAGACAGAGGACTGCTAGGGGACAGCCAGAAGACAAGTGCTTTGAGGCCTTGCTATGAGTTCTGGATCTAGAAGCATCTGCTCTGGGGTTGGTTCTCTGTGTATTTGGACTGCCAGGGGCAGCCCTGGTGCTTGCATGCAAACACGACAGAAATGCTCCCCGTCAGCACAGAAGGTGGGTGGTGGCCACCTTCCTCAGTGTCACATAAAGGGAAGCAGGCCGTGGCCATTTCTTTGTATCCTGTGATGTAGCCCAGACAACTTGAACTTTCCTCCTCTCCCATCTAGTGGTGGAAGAATTGAGAAGCAGAGATGTCACTGGCTGGGCCCTAACGGCCATTTCAGTCTACAGAGAAGGAGCATTTGAGGAAGGTTCCAGGGTTTTCTGGCTGTTTCTCACTGTCCTCCATAACAAGAAAGAGGCAAGCAGCGTGTACGATACGGTAGACACGTCTGGAGCCCTCATCTGCTGCTGTCCCTTGCTGAGCAGGCTCAGAGCCTCCTCACCTTTGACCTGCAGCAGACAAAGAGAAAGATGTAGGCGAGTCCTGAGATAGATGGTGCCAGCTGCGTGTTGAACACAGGAGCTTTTCATACGCAGAGAAGACAGATCCAAGGTTCTGATGACTATGTTGGTCCCCTATGGCCTCTGTTCTTTGCTGCGGGGTTTGTCATATGCTCGCTCCACGCATGCCATCTGCTAGCACACCGTAAGCAGCTACAAGCCTATCTATCCAAGTGCTGGGTTTTGCTGTCCTAGGGTATTAACAAAGTCAAGCCAAATCCAGAGTGAGGCTGGTTTTAGTTTTTTCCTTTTTTACCCAGTTTTTCACATTTATTTTATTATAGATATGGGGGGGGGGCTGTCATGAGGGGTGAGACGGTTGGTAGTGGATGAGCGCTCTGTCCGCTCCCTGTGTTTAATGAGACCTCAGTCTCTGACTGCTGAGCTTGATCTGTGACGTCATATTGTACTGGCTGGATCTTAGATGGCCTCTGGAGGTCTGTGTGCCACAGACTTTCTCCCTAGCCTGTGGGCACTGGAGGAAATTAGCCAAGACTGTCTTTGAAGCTAAGGAAGACCTTGAACTCCTGACCCTTTTGCTCAGATTACAGGCGTGTGCCAGCAGGCCCAGTTTACGTGGGTCTGGGGATCGAACCCGGGGCTTTGTGCATGCTACAAGCTGTATTTCCAGCCCTACTATCAGATGTTCTAAAAGCCCCTTCTCGGGTGCTCACCACCATCCTTCTGTTTCTTGTTTGTTCGTGTGTGTGTGTGTGTGTGTGTGTGTGTGTGTGTGTGTTTGAGACAGGGTTTCTCTGTGTAGCCTTAGCTGTCCAGGACTCACTCTGTAGACCAGGCTGGCCTCTAACCCAGAGAGATCGGCCTGCCTCTGCCTCCCGAGTGCTGGGATTACAGGCGTGCACCGCTGTGCCAGGCTCCCCCATCCTCCGAATTAACTTATCTTGACTTCCTGTTAAAGTCAAAGGATCCGAGGCTCCCTGTGTCCCACGTGGGGCAGACTTTTTTTTCAGATGTGTTTCCGAAGACCTTAGGGATCATTCCATCTGTGATAGCCAAGGCAGCCAGGTTGTTTCTCCCCACGACGTCTGAGCGGCCTGTGGTAAATGAATTCGTTCTGTGTGCCCTCCCGGATTCTTAGGTTGTCATATACTGTGCAGGTTCCAGCCTTATCTAGGTAGACCACTTGTCCCAGCCGCTTTGCATTAGAAGCCGCGTAAGGGTTGTCTTTCATGGACTTGAAGGAAGGAATGGCGTCTGGGCAGCTTTCCCCTCAGTTGCTAAAAGGAGGACACTGATGGCAGCAGACTTGCAGTCTTAACGTCACAGGGTCAACAGACACTGAGGTCCCTGTCTCTGCCCAAGAAGGGAAGCGTGCCTATGGTCAGAACAAGATTTGGTGCAAGTATGAATGGAGTCTTCAGTCTTCAAGTCTGAGATGGTCCTTTCTAGGTTTGCATTTATTGTGCGCCTACTATTTTCTGGACTGATGCAGTGATGTATCTATCTGTTCCTTCTGTCTTTATAAACAAACACCCTTAAAAAATGTTTCGAATGCCTTTGATCCCAGCACTGGGGAGGCAGAGGCAGGTGGATCTCGATGAGTTAGAGTTCAGCCTGGTCTGCAGATCGAGTTCTAGGACAGTCAGGGCTACACAGGGAAACCTTATCTTGAACCCCCACGGACCCCAAAACTGTTTCTGAGCCTTGACTCCATCAATGCTAGGGTTGAAGTCGGGTATTGGAATACCTTTCTACTCTTGTTTCAAGCATGCTGTTGAGTGTCTCACTAAGGAAGCTGTCAGCCAGCATCAACAGTGGATTCTATAGTGATGCTTTCCTTTTCTGTGCTGTGTGGGTGAATTTTGTTCTTAAGTGGTGTGTGTGTGTGTGTGTGTGTGTGTGTGTGTGTGTGTGTGTG
>OU015747.1:140313853-140326729 GCA_907169655.1 Acomys percivali
GCGTTCTTGTATAACTAGGAATTCTATTTTTAAAAATTGACAAACAGAGCCTCCTATTGACGACTCCACCCTGGAGTGTGATGGAGGGCATGTTTGGTTGATTTTACCACTTTAATAATTTAAAGTGTATTTTTGTACCACTGTGTAAGCTTCAATAAAAGTGTTGTTAATTTTAAAAGGGGGGAGTCTGGAGCTGTAGCTCAGTTGGTAGAGTGCTTGCCCAGCCTGCTCGAAGCCCTGATTCTATTCCTCCATGTTGCATGAAACTGCATGTGGCAGGGCTTGCTTGTGATTCGCTGCATTCAAGAGGTGGAGGCAGGAGGATCGGAGCACCCTCAACTTAGGGAGTTTGTGGCCAGCCTGGTTGGCATGAGAATCTGTCCCAAGGAAATAAAAAGGCTGGTCTCTAAGTTGTGAGACACACTGATGTGTGTGGACAGACTTGGACGGCTTGTTTGCTCTCCAGCTGTGATTCACACGTTGGAAGGGTGAGTTATGTACATCGAATGGGTGCAGCTTCCCAGCCCTGATGCTGGAGGCAGGCAGTAACTTCAAGACTTTTCCCTCATCTTCTGTGATGCAGATGCTCATGTTGTCATTGGCCTAGCCCCCTGTACTCTCTTCAGGTTCCTCCTCCCAGCCAGCTCAGGGAAGCTTGGCCTCACCCAACCAGCCTGTTAGCTTCCAAGCCTTCTCTCTACAATGCGCTTTCAAATTCTTGTCCTGATTTAGATGCTAACACTAAGTCAATGAGTTTTCCCCTGGTGTTCTTCCACTTGAATTTTAGTCTAATCCATCTTCTCTAATTCCAGTCTGGAAGCTTTTGAAATCTGCCATAATATGATCTTCCTTTTCACTGTAGTTTCCTCCTCTGCTTTGTGTAGCTGGGTGTGATTTTCTCATGAATCAGTGGCAATATGATGGACCTTGAGAAAACAGACAAGTGGATTTTGTTGAGGTAATGGAGTTGACTGATGAAGGGCAAAAACAGTGAATCTTTGGCGAGTTCTGTGCTGCTTGATGATATGAAAGTACATATACTTTACGGTATTATTTTGTACACAGACCGTGAGGTGGCCATTGCAAATGGTCTCCCGTCTCCAGCGGGTTCTTGGGCCCTCCTCTCTAGGCATGGAGTGGGCAGGCAGCGAAGGATATAGGCAGGAGATGCTTGATTGGTTGTCAGTTTGGGAATAACAACCTTAAACAACTTAACAACCTAAGGTTGTTTAACAACCTGAATCAACTTAGAACATCGGCATGCAGGGTTTAAGTGGACAGGCTTGAACTCTCCTGGCAGCAGGATGCTCTGGTGCTCTGGCTCTGAGCTATTACAGCTCTCCTGGAGCTCCTGGCCTTAGCAACTTGGACCCTCCTGTTCCAGTACTCAGGCCTCTGCAGAGTCCATTTCTCTGTAGTGGAAACGCACTTTATACAGCACTGCCTGTGTGCCCTGCCCTCAGTCGCACCGTGGTGTTTTCGTTGGTGCAAGGTTCAGCTTTCGCGCTGGCTTTGTGCTGTCATGCACTCAGCGAGTTTGTCACCTATGAGCAAATCACTTCAGGATGTGACGGAAGACGGAGGCTGCACAGCTTCCTGCAGACAGCTTGAGCGCCATCTTTAGCTAGGGTGTTCTGTCAGGGAAGGACTCAGACTCTTTCAGTGTCACTGTTCTTGCTGGGAAGTGAGGATGATGCCTTAGAATAACAAGTGCAGAGTTTAGGGCTGGGCAAGGGCTGGGAAAATGGCAGCTGTAACCTCTGGTAAAAGTAGGGAGGCTTCAGCATTTACTAATTGTAACTTAGCTCCGGCCACCACCATATGACCACAATGGCATCAGTATCCATAGATGTCCACACCTCTAGGACTCACCACATAAAGTATGGAAGGCCTTCATGGAAGGTCTTCAGCCTGCTGGTGAACCCCATCTGTAGGGATCGGTGCAGAGTAAGAGGCCCTGCGTGTTTGCACCAGACTTCTGTCACTTATTATTACCACATCTGCAGGCAGATTGCCTCTATTATCCTGATAAAGGTGAGGGAATGGTAGGTCTAGGTCAGCTGTATTCCCATTTTTGATTGGGGTCCACTTCTTCCAGCTCAGTGCCCACAAGCTCATCTTTCTTCATCCTTTCTCAACAATTCCACAAGGAGTTTAACTCCTTCCTCCTCTGAGGCCTGGCTGCTGGAGGTTACCCCAGATGCCCTCAGCTTGAATGTGATGTCTTCATGGATCCCACAGGTGTCCAGTGCAGTGGTGGGGGATCCCACAGGTGTCCAGTGCAGTGGTGGGGGGATCCCACAGGTGTCCAGTACAGCGATGGGGAAATCTCACAGGTGTCCAGTACAGCGGTGGGGGGATCCCACAGGTGTCCAGTACAGCGTTGGGAGGATCCCACAGGTGTCCAGTACAGCCGTGGGGGGATCCCACAGGTGTTCAGTGCAGTGGTGGTGGGGATCCCACAGGTGTCCAGTACAGCGGTGGGGAGATTCCACAGGTGTCCAGTACAACAGTGGGGGAATCTCACAGGTGTCCAGTACAGCAGTGGGGGAATCCCATAGGTGTCCAGTACATCGGTGGGGAGATTCCACAAGTGTCCTGTATAGCAGTGGGGGGATCCCACAGGTGTTCAGTGTAGCAGTGGGGGGGGATTCCACAGGAGTTCAGTGCAGCGGTAGGGGGTGGGGTGGGGGAAATCCCACAGGTGTTCAGTGCAGCGGTGGGGAAGATCCCACAGGCATTCAGTGCAGCAGTGTGAGCTTTCTTAGAAGCTACCTGGCTGCTGAGTCTTTGGGGAAGATTACTTCCTGGGAGTGACTGAGATGCTCTCAGGTGCTCAGAATAAAAGCTTGACACATGTCCACTAACTCCTTAATGGAGGTGGGTGGGGGCCTGGAGAAGGGGGGGGGGTTGTGAGGATGGTGCTCTTTCTCCTCGCAGGCCTCTTGCTAGACCCAGCGTCATGCTCTCTGTTCCCTGTGAGCACATGGGTCCGGATGGTGTCTTGCTGCGTGGGTAAGTGTGGTCTTTTCTGCTGGGCCAAGTGGTGCTTACGTGTCAGATGGTGGTTTTGGTTCTTTTGGACTTGCTTTTGCTTCTTTGACCTTTTCACTTGCTTGGTTGCTTTCCTTCAACAGCCAAATTCCCACCCACCTCCCACTGCTCTATGAATTCCTCCCCTGTAGCTTCCCCTGTGACTGCCCCCACCTTTGTTGGCCCTGAGTGCTGCCCTTTTGGAGCCCTGTGGCTTCCTGTTGCCACCTGCACTGGGAGGGGTAACACTTCCCCATGAAGTTATCCAAACAATTCCTCCATTCTCAAGTCCTTCCCTGCCCACCACCTACTCACTTCCCTCCCCAAACAAAACAATACCTGCTACCTTGCTTCTCTGAAAGCTAAGCTTCCAGAAGGTCCATTTTGCTCACTCTGCCAGGCTTTTGCCCTCTGATCGTTGCGGTGTGGCCCTCCTGAGCTTCTCCAGTGTCACTGAACGTGGAATTTATAATGTTTGTTTCTTGCTTCACCGACTTGAAATGAATTGTCAGTGAGAAAAAGGGTAGAAACATCATCGTTTTTTGCCTCTTTAAGCCTGGCCATCTTCCAGCTCCAAGTAAGAGTTACTCTTAATTAATTGATAGCCCTAGCTGAAGTCCCGCCTGTGGGGTGTGTTTCCTGTTGATGAAGAATCTCACCTCTGTGAATTAGGTTCTGAAGGTGACTTACGGTCATAGTAGTAAACTGACCCCTGGAGTAGGGTGTTTGCCTTAGAATTTGTGGAGTTCAAGTGAGCCGTTAACATACGAGAGTCTTCCAAGTTGCCTTTTTAATTTGTTTTTGAGTGCATGCTTCATATGGCTTGTGTGTGCTTGAAGGACAAAAGTCAGCATGGGATGTCCTTCAGCGTCCATCTACCTAGTTTGAAAGGCTGCTCTCTCACTAGGACGTGGGGCTCCCTGAAGGGGCCAGAGTAGCTAGTGAGCTCCAGGTATCCTCCTGTCTATGTTGTATCCCCCCCACCCCAACACTTACCTCCAACACACACACTCACTCTCCTCCCCACACACACACTAGGATCAAAGCCCCAACCACTGGTCCCCCAGGTATCTTTTTAAAATGAGAAACTTAAAGAAAACATATGCACATTATAGCAGTCGCAGATATTAGAACAGCAGTAGCTAGATCGTGTCTATTTTACCAGACATTTTAACTCTTATGAAAGTCCTCACAGGAATAGACTGTCCAGCCGAGGTTACCTCAGATCACGTTTCTTTGCGTCCAGCCCCTATCTAACAGCTCTAAGCTAGATGTAAGAGTAAGAACTGTTATAGATTCTGAATCACTTCATGCACCCTTGAGCTCAGATGTGCAGGTCGCAGGGTGGAGCCCACCCCACACCTGCTTTTCTGCTGACCCAGAGTCCTCTTGGCAACCCAACATCAGACCACTGTACTTTAGAGATTTGACAGCTTCCGGAAGGCCCCAGAGTTGGACTAAATGCAGCAGTTGTTTCTCCTTCTCCTCCTCCTCCCCCTCCTCCTCCTCCTCCTCCTCCTCCTCCTCCTTGGTTTTTCAAGTCAGGGTTCCTCTGGGTAGTCTTGGCTGTCCTGGACTCACTTTGTAGTCCAGGCTGGCCTCGAACTCACAGAGATCCGCCAGCCTCTGCCTCCCGAGTGCTGGGATTACAGGCATGCGCCACCATGCGCCACTAAGATCGCTTGTAATGATGGGATAACCAAGGTTGCCCCCATCTTTGTTCCTGACCTGTATTGTTTGGACACTGTTTCTGTGTCGTGTTACACTGATGGCGAAATGGGATGAGTTTTGCATGTGGACTTTTACCTCAACCTCTCCTACTGGAAGCTTCATTTCCTTCGTGAGCCGCTATCTTCGTCATCTCCTTTTTACTCATCTCCGGCTCCTTTTTACTTGTCTCCTTTGTAGTGTCTCTGAACTTTCTTTGGTCTCCGCTTAACCCAGTCTGCCCTTGCCTGTGAGTGGGCCAAGCCCTTCTCTGCCGACCAGTGAACCTGCCCTGCCTCACTTTTACCCTTCCTCTCATTTCATCCAACCTGCTAGGGAGAGAAAGACTGTTCTTCCTGTTCTTTGGAAAAGCACAGGATCCCGTGCTGTGTGCATAGATTTCGAGGAAATGAAAGTGAGCCGAGAGGCAGTCCAGTCATTTGATGCTCCTGTGGGTATCCCTGCGGAGGCAGGAAGGGCTCAATGGCTCGTCACACCCACCCAGTATGCAGGCCAGAAGTCACACTTGCGTGTTCATGCACATGGGAGGCTGCTTGTGACCATAACAGGGCATGGAGGCTTCGGGACCCCTTCTTAGGGTTGAGAATTTCCTTCATGGAAACTTTGCTGCCGTGCCGTGGAGGGGTATGCTTCAGCCTGTGAAGAGGGAAGATAAGGCTTTGAACTCAGTTCTTTCAACTCCAAGTTTTGTCCTTTCCTTTTCTTTGCACCGAAGTTCCTAAGAAAGCATGATCGCTGAGTTATTTTTACAGAGAAGAAACCGAAACCACACATCTTCTTTTTTTGACACAAGGTTTCAACATAGCCAGGACTAGTCTCGAACTTACTGTGTAGCTCAGGATGACCTTGAAATTCGGATACTCCTGTCTCTGCCATTTCAACCTCAGGGACACAGACGGGCGCCCCATGCCCACTGCGTGCAGGAGATGTGTGGGTCCACCGGCCTGACTTCTCCATCTTTGCCAGGTGTGAACACTCAGAACAAGAGGGCAGAGGTCAACTGCTTTCAACAGGGCTACACACACAAATATAGGCAGGAGCGTGCTATACACATGAACAGCGCAGTAGCATGCTCACCAACAGTGCTACACACATGAACATGGCAGTAGCATGTTCACAAACTGCTATACATACGAACATGGCCAGTAGCATGTTCATTAACACATGAACATGAGTAGCTGATTGCGTATGAGAACAGCAGTGGACAGACATGACTGTCTTACAAGGAGATTTAATGCAATGAAGGTCATCACCAGAAAGAACTGTCCAGCTGGGGTCACCTCAGCTGTGACCTTTGAACTTGACAAATGGGGGAGCAGTTTAGGAGTGTGCACTTAGAAGCTCGTATAGCCACACAGCTTTGATTTGATACACACAAACACAAACAGTTGTCCTTAGAGAGTCAGGGCCGCCTGGGTAGATAAAGAGCAAACTGAAAATTCCTCAAGTGCTAGTGCTTCTGAGCAGTTCAGATCTTGAAAAGGAATGTGTAAAGGCCGAATTTGACTGTTAGCTTGACACAACCCAGAATCACTGGGCGGAGTCGCCGTGAAGCGTGTGCACATCAGGTTGGCCCGCGGGCGTGTTGCCTCTGTGTGGGTGCTGGGGCTCGGACTCAGGCTAGTGCAGCAAGGGCTGTATTGTGCGACCTGCCAAGCTCAGTTTTCCATATCTAAGTGTTCAGTGTTAAAACAGCCCCACTTCCAAACCGAGGCAGCGGACTGTTCTGTGTGCTCACACCCAGCAATGACAGAGATGTCAGCCCAGTGGACCCCCACAACTCCTTACCAGCAAAGAAGCCCAGGCTTGCTCTGCACTGGTCCAGGCCGCTGAGCAGTCTTCCTTTGGAGGTCACCCAGGGTAATAGGAATGAGATGCTCATTCTTTACGACGCTAGAGCTGCCGTCCTAGATCGTGGCAGGCAGGCCTGCGCCTCCGTGATGTTGCTGAGAGCGGTGTCCTGTAAGACAGGTTGTCCCATGTTCCTACTGCAGTGGTGTGAGGGGTGTGTGAGAAAAGAAGACAGTAGTGACAGGGCCACGGTGCATGTCTGTGCAGCATCTGTTTACCCCATTGGTGGTTGACAGTGGGTTACGTCAGTGGGGGGCTGCGCAGCCCTCTCACAGCTGACACGAGTTTATACCTGTTTGCATTTTTCTCCCTGTGATTCAGCCTTTGCCTCCTGGGCAAGCGATGGTGTAACTTTTCAGAACTCACTTGATGAGTCTTCATGGCTCACCTGAGTGATCCCAGGTCGGAAAGCCGTCCAGTCCTCACTCCTCAGAATCTGTACTTGCTCGTTTTGCTTCCTCCTGATAAATACACTAACGTAAGAGATATGTGTGTTCCATAACTGTTGGCTTGTTGAAGGTAGCTTGGTTGTACTTAGCAGTCTGGGTGTTTCCTGCTGTACTCATTGAAATAATAACAATGGCTCTGGTATTGTAGTTTGATCATGTTTACCATGTGCTGGAAATTCATATATGAGCTTAATGTCCCTCGTGTGAAGTTGGGAATGGTTCCAGAACCCAAAACTTTCTTAGTGCACATTTTATATAAATCATGGGAGTTCATATGGTAAAGCTTGGCTACATGCGCATAATGTGTGCACATGTGCATGGTAGGTGCACATTCATGCATGTATGCACATGATATACATGTGTGTGGAGGCCAGTAGTCACCCTTGGATGTGTCCCCTCTAGAGCTTTTGAGGCCAGGTCTGTCACTGGGACCTAGGGCTTGCTAGTTAGGCTAGGTTGGCGTGCTCGTGACCAGAGCTTTTATTGTCTCTGCCTGTCCAGTGCTGGGACTACAGGCGTGTAGCCATGCCACAGGTCAATTTCAGGTCTTCATGCTTTCCCAGCAAGCACGTTACCTACTGGGCTGTTTCCCCAGCCTCTCACACATGAGGTTGTTAAATATAGTGTGCTTTAGCTTCAGGCTATGTATAGGCTATGTCTGAAACACAAGTTAATTTTGTGTTTATGCTTGGGTCCCGTTTCTAAAATACTTAATTCTGCAAATGCAACTATTTTGTGAAATATCTGGAAATCTAAAATCCTAATGGTAAGGAACCCCCTCGCCTGTCTTACTAGCCTGTGACTGGGGCAAGAGCTCTGTGTGGTAGGTACAAGTATCCCCGTGTTAGAGTTGAGGGCTGGAGCTTGTGTGTACAGATGACCACCTAGTTCTGGCTGGGTCAGAGGAAGCCAGTGAGCAGGGCGACATGCCCATGAAGCTCAGACCTGGCCTCTCAGACCCAGAGACAGGAGAGTTGGCAGCACTGCTTGGCCACAGCTTGAGGCTTGCATAGGAAGTAACCGGATGAGTCCTCCCATGTGAGAGCTCTGGGCCCGGGAGGGAGAGGAGCAGGAAGGAAACGGAAAAGGGAGGTGTGGAAAACTGCTGAGGGAGGTCAGGGGCGCTCACGGCCTTTCCCTGGGAGCCTGCCTGCCTGCCCTGTTAGGCCCCTTCAGCACATGTCTCGGGAGGTGGGATAGATGTGTCCGCCTTCGATGACTTTCTTCTGCTTTCCCCATTGTGCCTGGGCTGCTGAACCTCTCCAGTTGCTTTGGGGTTGTGTTTTTGAAATCCGTTTCGGCACGCTTGGGCTCTCCCACCCTTCAGCAGAGTGGTGCAATGGACAGAAAGCCATCCAGGTAAGGTGCTAGAGCTGGGGAAGAGACCTGGTTCTCTCTCAATGCTCCTGAGAGAGCCCTAGGGCTGGCTGCACCAGGGGCCCAGCTCGGGGTCCCTCTCACTAGCATGCACTGTTCACTGTGAATAAGCAGAGGTAAATGGTGTCCTGCGATCCTGGAATGTGGTTGCCTGCCTTTGTTTTTATGTCTTGTAAAAATGCACGAGTCTGTAAGTTGCATCCCTACAGAGGATTCTTCCCTTCTATGTGCTTGGTACGTAGGGGCGTTTGTCACTGCCTTCTCAGCGTTCTGATGCCTCTGGTTCCCAGCTGTGGTTAGCTGGGATGGTCCAGGTTCAGGACACACACTGTCGTTACGGGCGCACACAACAGTCAGGACTGGAGTGGGAGAATTGCAGATCTTGCTTTTCTTAAAAAAAAAAAAAAAAAAAAAAAAAAAGGATGCCAGGGCCCTAGGGCAGCCTACCTGGGCATGAACAGAGAGATGGGTTTTTTGAGAAATGAAAGGATCAGGTGCCTTGCCACAGTTGTGGAACCAACTCCACCCTCTATTGTATGTGCTGGTGGCTGTCCAGACTGTTTCCCCACTATATTTTAAATTTTATGCTCTTTGTGTGTGGAGGATGCGGTGGGGGCACGTGCCACAGCCCGCGTGTGGAGGTCAGATGACAGCTTGTCAGGCTCTCTCCTACCCAGCAAGCACCTTACCTTACCCACCAGCCCTCTCATCAGCCTCCCTGCTGTGTTTTAAAATGAAATAAAAGCTAATGCTGTTGGTTTGACCTACCCAAGTGCAGCGGTGGGTGTTTGCTTGTTGTTTGAGACAAAGGCATTCTGTGTGGTCCTGGCTGGCCTTGAGTCCATAATCCCTCTGCCTCAACTTTTGGAGTACTGGGATTACAAATGTGTGTCACCATGCCTGATTTAAATCTTATTTTGGAAGGAAGGGCAAACAAAGCTTATGTTGAAAGGAAAATGCAGCCCTCCTTTGTTCAAAAACCTTAGTCTTTTTACTATGGAAAAGTTTAGACATAGGAAAAACTTGAGAGAATGGTGTGGCTCTTGACATATCATGTCTTTCCCTGCATCAGCTGCTGTGGGCACCTGGCCAGAATTCCTTCATTTAAACACACACCTAGAAAAAAAATAAAAATAAACACACACCTAGTTCCTCTACCACTGTTTTAACTGTTTGCCTGTCACTCTCCCTAAGTAACTGACTAACTAGCTAACTAAGTAAGTAACTAACTTTAGGAGACTGGGTTTCGTCTTGTATCTCAGCTAACCTTGAATTTAGCATCCTCCTGCCTCAGCATAGGGTGTTGGAATTACAGCTATGTACCACCATACCTGGCTTTACCCTTAGATTTAGGTTAAACAAAATCTAGACAATATACTATTTTATCTAAGGTGTACTTTGGACACCCTAGGAGTTCAGATAAGCCAAGAGTGAAGTTCTGTCTCCAGCCACCTAAAGCCAGCGGATAATTATTGAAAGTTACTTAAGGGGCTTTTAAAGCCATCTGCTCTCCCTTGGGCTTCTGCCTTCTCCAAGTTGGAAACCTCACTTTCCCAGTGTTTACGGAGTGGCTTCTGGGTGTGAGAGGACTGTAAGGGGCCCACCCCAAGGGGAGGTGGCTCTGGACAGTAGAGGCTCTGCCTCTTGGGAGCCTTTTGAGGGAACCAAGGATGGAACTTCTTTAAATGTATGTGTTTCCTGTCTTCTCTCTCAGATTATGCTGGATTTTATTGCTGTTGTTAATGTTCTTGAGAGAGGGTCTCCCTCTGTACCACAGGCTGGCCTTGAACTTTTGGTCCCCGTGGCCCCCACCCCCATGAGGCCACAGTATGCGCCACGCTGCCTGACTGTGCGGGATAGCACTTGGTTGTCTTGTCTCCTGTGAGGCAGTTTTGCAGCCCGCTTTCTGCACTGTAGAGTGCTTGTTTCTGTGACCTATCGGCCTCCACCGAGACTTGTATCTCTTTGGTGTATGTGTCCGCAGTAGAGAAGCCACTGGGGACCCTGATGGGAAACACGGTGGAGAATGATGTTTTATTTCCTGGGGCTCAAGAGTTTTATGGTATCTGCCTCCTGAGGGGACTGTGTGGTTCTTTGTCATCTTGGTCTTTGGCTTTTCTGTCTAAGAAGGCTGCTCTGTAGCCCACTCATCATACAAGAAACTGGCAAGTGCATCTTTCCAATTCATCCTTCCACTGGGTCCCACCATTGCCCCACCCCCTAACCCCCCCACTGCATCATGCCACTGGGTCACACCACTGCCCCTCTCACCACTACCCCCCACTGCATCCCACCACTGCATCCTTCCACTGGGTCCCGCCACTGTCCCTCCCACCCCACCCCTCACTGCATCCCACCACTGCATCCTTCCACTGGGTCCTGCCACTGTCCCGTCCCACCCCCCACTGCATCCCACCACTGCATTCTTCCACTGGGTTCCACCACTGTCCTGCCCACCCCCCACTGCATCCCACCACTGCATCCCACCACTGCATCCTTCCACTGGGTCCTGTCACTGTCCCTCCTACCCCACCCCCCACTGCATCATGCCACTGCATTCTTCCACTGTGTCCCACCACTGTCCACCCCACCTACCACTGCATCCTTCCACTGGGTCCCACCACTGCCCCCCCACTCACCACTGCATCCTTCCACTGGGTCCCGCCACTGTCCCATCCCACCCCCCACTGCATCCCACCACTGTCCCGTCCCACACCCCCCACACTGTATCCCACCACTGCATTCTTCCACTAGGTCCCACCACTGCCCCTCCCACCCCCATGCTCCACTGCATCATGCCACTGCATTCTTCCACTGGGTCCCACCACTGTTCCCCCCACCCCCCACTGCATCCCACCACTGCATTCTTCCACTAGGTCCCACCACTGTCCCTCCCACCCCCATGCCCCACTGCATCATGCCACTGCATTCTTCCACTGGGTCCCACCACTGTTCCCCCCCACCCCCCACTGCATCCCACTACTGCATTCTTCCACTGGGTCCTGCCACTGTCCCCCCCCTCACTGCATCCCGCTACTGCTTCCCATCAGTGGCCCCCCTCCTCTGTGTCCTCCACTGACACACCACACAGTACAGCAGTCACCTTTCTCTTATTTCAAATGTGGCTCAAAAAAAGTTTTGAAAGGTCATTTACATGGCTACATGCACAGGAAAGTTGGAAAATGTGTTTGTGGACAAATTTTCATCTCTCCGCTGAATATTTGGAAGCAGTTAGAATTTTAAAATGTACTTTTAAAATCCTTTGATGTTTTAAGTGTTTTCTTTAGCAACCTTAGGACTTGAGTTTTAGGCCTTGTGTTTTAGGCCTTGTTTTGAGTTCCAAGAAATTCAAACATTCATAATTCCAGCCCCTCAGGAGCCCAAGGAAATATAATGAGACCCTGTCTCAAAAATATTAAAATACACAGAAGAAATAGTCACCAAACAAAGCCTGGGCCCTTTCTGATGTTCTTGAGGGGTGACAAGAGAAAACATCTAAGTCCCTCTCAATGTCCCGTCAGTTTCATATAGTGACTTCTCCTTGGGAACACAGCAGCCAGTGTGTGAGAGTCAAGCCATGCCCCCCCCCAACACACACAGGTTTTTGCATAGGATGGACTAGTTGTGTCAATCTGTCTGTCCTCACACCCAGGTCAGGGTTGCATAGTTCTGTGAGGTGTGCTTGGGAGTCTAAGGCTGTGGAATGCTGGAGAGATTCCAGAGGCTGTTGGTAAACACCAACCAAGTGAGCGAGTGGCTAGTGTCTCTTAGTGATCTCAGAACTTATTTGGGGCCGGGGGAGGGGGGTGTCACATGGTATGGGAAATGAGAAACTGTGCTCATGGGTAAGGGTTGGATTTTAATTTCTCTCTCTTTCTCCCAAAGACTCTGCAGGTAATTCAGCAAGGAGTAATCGATTAAACTGTGTCTGGCTGCCCTGTTTAAGGATTCATATGATCAACCAAGTGTAGGGTCAGAAAGATGTGTGTGTGTGTGTGTGTGTGTGTGTGTGTGTGTGTGTGTGTGTGTGTGAGAGAGAGAGAGAGAGAGAGAGAGAGAGAGTGTGTTTTTGAAGGGCTTTTCATTGATAGCTTTATTGTTGTTAAAAACAAGGACTATAACATACTGGAAACCACAGATTACAGTTGGGAATGATGAACGTTTCTATCTTAGAGCTTTTAGGAGGATGGTGGGCTCTTAGAGAGAGGACTCTGTGTTCTCCCTCTCTGGCTTTTAAAGAGAGCAATACCCTAACAAATTGTGGGCTCGAAAGGGCTCCAGCGGATTCTTCTGCGGAGTCCTTGTGTGAAGTGTGCCTCTCTCTGCGTGTTGGAAGCTTCGAAGCCCAAAGTTATGGGTGTGCTCCTGACCCTGATTGGGGGTTCCTGGAGGAGGATGGCTCTTAAAAAAGCCATTTGTTTATGCTTTTTTTTTTTTT
>OU015747.1:140336575-140346614 GCA_907169655.1 Acomys percivali
TCTCTCTCTCTCTCTCTCTCTCTCTCTCTCTCTCTCTCTCTCTCTCTGTGTGTGTGTGTGTGTGTGTGTGTGCGCACGCACACACACAGACATCTCCATTGACCAGAAAAGTGCTGGGGAACAGTGAGAATGAGGGGTGCTAGCTCCCTCTGAGAGGTCAAAGGTCAACCCCAGATGATCCTACAACCACCTGTCAGTCAGGATAAAGGGAGGGAGCAGTTCAGAGGCTCCTGTCAAGTGTGCATGTTTGCGTGAGTGACAGCTCAGTGCAAAGGTGTGGCTCAGCTTTCATGCTGGCTTTGTGCTGACAGGCACTCAGCAAGTTTGTCACCTCTGAGCAAATCACTTTCTCTTGGGGTCCTCCACTTCCATCCCGTGATAGATAAAACTGGAGGGCAGACCCTTTCTAGTCAATCCGGTAGTAGCTCCTCCCCAACTCAAGGTGGGGAGAGAGCAGACTGTGTACATGCCCCCAACAGGAAGGTCTTCCACACAAACCTGGAGAGGATAAACATTGGGTTAGCCCCCACAAATTGTGGCCTTGTGTTTTGTGGGCACCTACTGCCTAATTTCTTTTACAAATTAATATTTTACCCAAAGCTATCAGCTGGGGCATTAATATCCCATAGTTGGCTATTTTCATAATGTATAAAGGTTTTAATGACACAGGGGCTTGGTATACATCTCCCTCAAAGGAAGATGAACTCGCACTACAGATGGGTGTGTGGTTTGAGTGACGTTAATCTATTGGCACTTGGCAAGGATTCTGACCTTCTGATGGAGGAACTATTTGATTGACAGGAAAACCACATCCCCCCACCAGTGGAATCCGCCTCTATTCTACAACCGGCTTACCCATAGCCAGGGCTTTAAAATGATCAGCACAGGGGCTGATGAGATGTGTTTTACTGTTGTCATCTAGGATTGCCACAGCAGGAGCTCAAGGCAGGAACCTAGAGTCAGGAACGGAAGCAGAGGCCAAAGGGGGTTGGGGTGGGGTGCTTGCATGTGTGTGAGTGTGTGTGTGAGTGTGTGTGTGTGAGTGTGTGTGTGTGTGTGTGTACTTGGAAATCTTAGCTAGCTTAGTCTCTGCTGTAATGATAACTGTGCCTTCATTTTAGAAGGAACAGAGGTGGTAATTGCTCAACAGTCACTCTTCAGTCTTCCTCACTGGGTGTGCTCTGCGGGAGTCATGATGCCTCTGAGACTGCTTTCCCTGCTGCCACGATCCATCCTGGTCGGCTTCAAGGGTCCCTCTTACCTTACGACTGCAGCTTGTTTCGTGGCTGCAGGAACAAGCGTGGTCCCTTTGTTAGTTGCAGATGTGTTCTTGAATCCCCAGAGCTGCCCAGTGCGGAAGGCAGGGTGCACACGAGATCATCTTACGGCTCTCCAGCTGTGGAGGATAGCGGCTTAATTCTCCAGAGGCACTGGAACATAGCTTGAGGAGCGGCTCAGAGCCCTGCTTTGTGGCTGCACCTCAAGCATTTCTCCTGCCTGAGAGATGCCTTCAGCACTCGGCTGGAACTCCTTCCTTTCTCTCAGGTGGAGCCATACCAGCTCTGCTTCTTGATTGACAGCTGAAATACTGGGTGAGGCGGGCAGCCTGTTAGAGCTTAATACAAGATATTCTAAACTCTTGCTTCTGGCTGATTACCTCCTCAGAATGCCTGCGTTAAGATCAAGGCTTTAATCCCTTGTAATTGCCAGGACTGCATGTGTAACCCTCACAGATGGCATTAAAGCCATGCCATGGGTCACAAAACTGGAGCAACCAAACCCTCAACAATCTTTTGTCATGAATAGTTGAGTGTGTGTGCAATTACACATCATCTCATTATAAACGAATGGGTGACGGGTGGAGATGTAGCTCGGGGGAGGGTGCTTGCCTGCCATGTGCGAGGTCCAGGACGTGCTCTCCAGCACCACAATAAAAAGGAATCGTATCAGCAGCACCCCGAACTAGTTCTAAAACATGTTTTCTTTGGAGCACTATGAGCCACATCAGAGCGAGAAGGGACAAGATCCTCCACAGACGCAGCTCTGTCTCCTGCTTTCCTTGTCACTGAATGGTGTCTGGAAAAACAACTCAAGAAAGGACTTGCTTGAGCTCCTGTTTGAGGAGGTAGACTGCAGCAAGGGGCAGAGGCGTGCCAGTGCAGGTCGCCTTCACAGCCAGGCGGGGAGCAGTCAGGACGTGGGGCAGCCCCCCCCCCCCGTGACCCATATTCTCCATTAAGCCCCCACAGCTTTCTCAAAGACAGTACCATCAGCTGGGGACCGAGGGCCCCAACACTTGAGCTTACGGGGACATCCTCGTACTTAGGTCACAGCACAAGCTGTCCTCCGTCCGCTCTGCTTACAGGTCTTTATTCTCTGGGATCTTTCCACAGTCATTACCGTGAACACTGTCTGCCGCTGCAAACACTAGCTGACATTTTAGTGCGTATAGACAGATACACATCTGTGAAAATGCAAAACTCCGGACAAATCCAGGAAGTGCTCACATGAAAATGTTATCCTCCTGTGGCTCTCCCTATGCTGGTCCATCTTAGCCGGTTCTTAGTGACTAACTCAGAGACACAGATCCTCTTTCCGGGGAACCGGTTTTTACTGCCATCTTTCTCTGCCATTGTAGAACTCAGGGCACCAGAGCTGTGGGCTCAAATGAAAATACAACATGGGATTTATGCCCGGAGGCTGGCCAGGTCTGGCTTACATTTGGTGCATTAGACAGAAAGCTGGCCTTTCCTCAGGGGAATGAGGTCCCTCTAGTCATGGAAGAGTGGTGGCTTCTGCTTGTAATCATTGGCCACATTCCACACACTCTGTGGCAGTGTTTGGTGGTGAAACCTGGGGAACCCATCTGGGCTGAACTTTAAGCTGGGTGTGCACAGCTGTGCCTGGCGGGAGAGACAGCCCTTGGACCAGGCACGGGGAGTTGCTTGGTACCCAGCTAGCTGGGGTTGTGATTCTGACTCCATTTACTGTGATGCAACTTGTAGAGATGGGGCCAGATAAACCTGTGCTGTACCTTACCCCCCACCCCCAAAAAAAAACAGCTGGGTAAGAAGCTGCAGGCAGAGTCTTTCTACTCCAGTGTGGAAACAGCTGGAGGAGGCATGAGAGATGTAAGTGGGGATGGAGGAGGCCCCTTGGGGTACAGCTTAAACAAACCAGTGTGAAGCTGGAAACCTCATGCAAGATAACCAAGCCCAACATTTTAAATAAGAGCAACACAGAAAGCCGTGCTGCAGACGCCACGAAGGATAGTTTTTCCTCTCCTCTTCCCAAAGCTTTAAAATTGTTACTAACATGTGCTTGTACAAAGTGATAGGCTTTGTAGTGTCCTTCCTAGGTATGTTATATACTTAACTGTGTTTACTCTCCCTGATCATCTCCTGTTCCCTGCTATCTGTCCCCCCACCTGCCCATGGGAATGCTGGGATTACAGTGTGAGTCACCACACCCAGCTTGTCATGGTGGTGGGATTGAACCTAGGGACTTGCGCATGGTAGACAAGCACTCAACCAATTGACAACAGCCACAGGTTCCCATATGTCTTTGTGTATGTATGTTGTATATGTATATATGTGTGGGCATATAAACATACACATATATAAACATATATGTATCTATGTAAGGCATACATACACACACATACCTTTATGTACATGCATATATATTCTAGGAGTCACATATGAAAGAAAAAGTGACATTTGTCTTTCCAAGTATGGTTTACCTTGCTTAATATGCTCTCCAATTCCATCTGTTTTCTGGGAGAAAAAAACCATTGTTTTTTATGACTCGCTTAAACTCCATGGTTTATATTTGTACATTTTCTTGGCCCGTTTATCAGTTTATCTGTGGATTGACACCCAGGCTGACCCTGTAACTTGGCTGTAGTGAAGCCATTGTCAGACTCTCTCTTTGGCTGTATACCCAGATCATACAGCAGGGCCCAGTTTCACTGTTGGAGGAACCTTGATACTGATCTCCATGTTGGCTCGCTAGGACATCTTCCACCAGTGTCCATGGCCTCCCCCACTCTTGCCAGCATTTGTTTTCATGACAGTCATTTCAGTGGGGATGACTTAGAAGCCCACTGTAATTTTGATTTGCTTTTCTGTGGCAGCGAGAGGGCGTTGAGCTTCCCCCCTTGATCTATGGACTGTTTGGGCTTTGTTCATAAATGCCTCTCCATTTCATTTGCCTCTTTACCACAGGGCCTCATTTCTTGAGTAGGTTTTATAACTGTTTCACCAGATAAGTGCATTGCGAATCACCGGAAACAGCTTGTCGCCTTTTGGGAAAGAGTGTATTGGCAGCAGCGGCAACAGGCGCTTATACCACAGATTCAATTTCTATTAAAGGTGATTTGCTTTGCTGTTTAGGACTCTTTACTGTTTACTGCCGCTCAAGATCAGGACTTTGAGTCTCAAATCGTACTGTTCTCTCTCTCTTTCTCTCTCTCTCTCTTTCTCTCTTTCTGTGTGTGTGTGTGTATCTGTGTTTCCTGCTGTAGTGATCTCAGCATGTGGGAATGAAAAGAAGGAAAAATAGAAGAATACCCTACAAGGTGTAAGAGCAATACAAATTTTATTTTCGGGCTAGAGAAATGATTCAGTTGCTAAAAGCACTGGCTATTCTTGCAGAAAACCTGAGTTTGATTCGAAGCACCCACATGGTGGTTTACAAACATTTGCAACTCTGATTCCAGAGGATGTGACGCCCTCTTCTGGCCTCTGTGGGTACCAGGCATGCATAGACAACATATGCATGCAAAACAATTGAACACGTTAAATAGACACATCTTTTACGAATTAAAAAAAAAAAAAAAAACAGTTACTCCCCAAATCAATTCTTGAGTTGTGTGTATGGTAAGTGCTCTCTCCTCAGGGTTTGAATATTAAAATTTTGAATGAATATCTGTATTAGGACGAAGCATGGAACGTGGAAATACGGCACACATGTCAGCACTGCTTCTAGTGGAAGGAGAGATTAGTCTGCTGAGCAGCTGTGTGCACTTCCTTCCTTTACACATGCTTACAAAGCGGCTCTCTTACGACTAGAAATCACTACACTGAGCCTCACAGCTAAAGTACAGGGCCGCAGTTCTCATTTGTAAAAGGGACTTAAGTATGGCACTTCCCCAGTGAAGGGATTGATTCAATGAAGAAGAAGCTCCAGGGACTGTCTTTTTTCAGGTGCTGAATTAAGCACCTGGGGTGGGGGGCAGGGCAGGGGGCTGGGGGGCAGGGCAGGGGGTTTGGGGGGCAGGGCAGGGGGTGGGGGGCCGTGTCGAGGCAGGAGGTCGGCCTGTATCTCACGTCTCTTCTTCCTGGGGTCAGTGTGGGCACCACATGGCTGTTCTAGTAGTGTGACACTTGCCTGCGACTAGACTTGAGAAGGTTGCGGGACCTCCTCCTGCCTTGTGGTTATTTTTCTTGTCTTTTAAAGGCCTTTCTATTGTCTGTTGTTAATCCAGCTTCCGTTAGCTGATTCCTCATGTTGCAGATGCTAGCTGCTTCCCTTCCCTTCCCTTTCTTGTTTGTTTCGGTGTGTGGTTTTATTGTTGTTGCTTGTTTTGCTTTTGAGACAGAGTCTCTTGTAGCCTAGGCTGGCCTTGGATCCTTTCTGCAACAGAATCATCTTGACCTCACCCTCTTGCCCCCACCTCCCAAGGGCTGGCCTTATAGAAACGTGCCATCACACCTGGTTGGTTCTGCTGTTTGTTGGTTTGAGGTAGGGCATTGCTTTGTAGCCTAGGTTGACCTCAAACTCATGATCCTCTTTCTTCAGCCTCCCAAGCGCCAGGATTATAGATAGGTGTGAGCCGCTGGCCCGTTTCCCCTCCTCTCTGTGTGTTTATGGTGTGCGCTCGCGAGGTGAGTGTGTGCATGTGTTTGTGGCCCAGAGGTTGAAGTTTTGCCTTTCCCTCAGCTGTGCTTATTTGAGAAAGAATCTCTTCCTAACTGGAGTTCCTCAGTTCACCTAAGCTTAACCCAGCACTGGGATCGCGTAAGCATGATGCTGTGCTTGGTGCTGCACCCAGGTGCTGGGTACTTTTATGTGGGTGCTAGGGTTCCAAATCGAGGCCTTCCTGCTTGCTTAGCAAGGACTTTGTGGGGGAGCTACCTACCCACTCCGTACCCCCACCTGGCAGTGCTTCCTAATTCTGTGGTTCATAGACTCATCCTCAGCTTTCTGTCCCTGTATGTGGTAATGTGAGGTGATCAGCTTATGACGAGGAAAAGTTGATTTCAGAGTATGGTCTCTGCTTGTCATTTGTTGGCCCCTTCGTTTTGTGCCTGTGACAAGGCAGCGTATCCTGCTGGAAGGACGCAGAGGAGCAAAACCAGGCATACAGCAGTCAGAAGGCAACGGAGAGAAAATGGGCTCAGGGTCCCCGTGGTCTTCTTCCAGGGCGTGTTCCCAGCAGGCCCTGGTAACCTGACTCGTGAGGCACATGAGCCTCTGGGAGGTGGGGGTTTCTAGTTCTAAGCCACGACAATATGGCTGCTAAAAAGAGCCAGTGCAAAGGGGTCATGTGACCTGCTTTACGACATTTTGCTTGCTGTGGGCCATGGATGTGGGTGGCAGCTATTAGCTAGTCAGTGTTCCTTGGAGCCTATGGATAAGAAATCCCATCTTAAAGGAAAAGCTCTAGGAGTCCAGCGTTCCTTCATATGTAGAGTCACTGAGAGAGAAATGTCAACACTTGGAGGTAGAGGAGCCACAGAGCTCTTCTCTGCGGTGCCCTGTAAACCCCAACTGCATCTTCTCTCATGTTAGAAACATGGAGGGGCTCACAGAAGCCGGGTCATACCGAGCTGGGTGAGGACAGGCTCAGTCAGCTTTGTCTGAGTGGAAAGGGGCATCGCTGAGGCGTGCGTTTTGTGGGTACCCTTTGCAGCGCCACGGAGGAGGCCACCATTTCACCCATCTGAGAAAATATCCCTGGCAGCCTATGTGCTGCTCCAGCTTTCATAGTCCAGGGCACAGCTGGTGTGCTGGGAGAGCAGGACCAAGGCTTCACTGGGGATTTTTGTAGGGATTGCTGTGTGGTGAGTGGAGGGCTGGCCAGCTGCGGTGAGGACGGAGAAAGAATGCCTTTGGAAATTAAACTTGGCAATGAGAACATTCTTCTGAAGGCAGGGCTCCAGGTGAGCTGTGAGCCAGCCCAGTTTTCAGAAGCAGCGCTCTGTCTTTTTTGCACTAATCCCGAAATCCTAGCGCACGTTCATATAAAGAGGGGATTGGGGGCATGAAGGTACCCGTTTCAGTCATTCAGCACGCTGCTCATAGCCGAAGTGGTTGAGGCTCCAAGTTTTAGGGTGATAATCACACTTTCATCTACCAAATGCCGCTGTAATCTGCCGAGAGCCACCAGCGGCTTTGGGGGCAGCTGGAGAGAGAGGAGCCTTCCAGTCTCAAAGCTTGGTATGCAGAGAAATTAATCACAGTTCATGTGGACTAAAAATGGCACAAGGTCGCTGCTTTTAAAGCACTCACGAAAGCACAAACCGGAGCACGTGGCTTTTTGGTTAAAGTCTGGTGGAGTTCTGTGAAACATTTCTACATTGCCAAAGCTTTTCGCTGGCGGGGTTTATGGTCCATGCTGTGTGTGAAATCACACAGGGCACCCTTCTGGACTTAGGGAAGAAGTCAGCCCTGGGGCTGGGGAGACAGCTCAGCATGAGGACCTGAGTTCCACCCCAGCTAGGACTCGTAAAAAGCCGGGCATGGTGGAGCACACCTTTTAATTCCCAGCACTTGCAAGGCAGAGGCAGGCAGTTCGCTGTGAGTTCAAGGTCAGCCTGGTCTACAAAGTGAGTCCAGGACAGCCAAGGCTAAACAAAGAGACCCTGTCTCATAAAACAAAAAACCAAAAACAAACAAACAAACAAAAGCCAGATGCAGTGGGCCACACTTATAACCCCAGCATCAGGAGGCAGAGACAGGAGACTACTTGGGGCTCCCTAGCCAGTCTAGTCTTGTCGATGAACCCCAAGGTCCTAGTGAGAGATCTTGTCTAAAAACCTAAGGTGGCTAGCTCCTGAGGACAGACACCCAGGCTGACCTTGGCCTATGTGCTCCATATACTCCCGTGCAGTCAGCCCCGAGCCAGTCTTTCCCATTCCCTAACATAACACGGGTTCACGGGCACCCACGTGCACAGGCAGCAGAGTTGGTTGGGAGGTCCACAGAGGCCACGGTACCACGGGCATGTGCTCTTTTTTAGTTTGTCCCAAGCTGGGACGGTAGAAGAAGCTGAGTCTTCGCCTGCAGGCCCAGGGTCTCAGGGTTCTGACAATGCAGCTGTGGGCGGCTTGCTTTCTGTGTGACCATGGACTGTTGGGAGAAACACAAGCTGATGGGATTTTTTACCATCTTACCTAGACACACTACTTCGGCCTTTGGTTCCTCAGCAAGAGCCAGCAAGCGAGATGGGTGGAACTGGAGAAGCCGCTGAAGAAACATCTGGACAAATTTGCGAACGAGCCTCTGCTTTTCTTCGGAGTCATGTTCTATGTGCCAAATGTGTCATGGCTTCATCAGGAGGCCACGAGGTAGGTGCATTCCCCCCTCGAGTTCCCCATAAGGGTGTGGATAACCAAAGGCTTCCAGTGAAGCGGAGGTGCTGGTTGTTGTAGTCGTGTGTGGAGGCAGAGAGGGCGGGGTAGCTGGAGGGTGTCTTCCCGTTGCCATGGGGACGCAGAATTTCTGTTTAATCCATGTTGCTAATGCCAGGGGACATTCTCCGTAGCCCAGTAAGACAGGTGGAGTTTTGTGTCCAGCAGCAAAGAAGTAAATTGTTGGGGATGGTGAACCGAATAGTTAGGCTAGAATTTAATAAAAGCTGATCACCTCATTCTGCTTCTGCGCCCCTCCTCCAACACCACCGGACTTTGCACTTGGGAACTGAGGTGGCTCTAAAGATGGAAATGAAGTCAGGGAGGAAAATGTCAAGGGGGCAAGAATTTTGATGATGTGGGTTATATGAGGAGCAGGAACAGGAAGCCAGCAGCACAGCGGAGGCCCGTGGCTTGCCGTGCTGTCTTGCGCCCTCGAAGGAACTGCAGACGTTCCTCACGTTCAGGTGACTTACGATTCACTGAGCAAAACAGTGTGGTGTCAGTATGGTGTCCATGATGGCAAGAGATGTTTGTGAAAGTGCCCCGGAGTGGCTCATCAGGCTGTCATTCCTGAGGGAGCCAGAAGCCCAGGAGCGCATTTCTTTTTAATGCTTGCTTACATTTAGGGTGTTGGGAGTGCTAGTGACATGCACAGAGGACGGCACATGGGCTTTAGGATTGTAAAGTTCTCAAATGCTGACACAGTTGAAAGTTTCATGTGTCTGTTAGTCCTCTTTCCTCTCCCCTCTTCCCCAATCCCTCTTTCTTCTTAATGAAAATCTGTTGCTGGTAGTGGTGGAAACGGCTGTGCCTGCTGCCCAAACATGGGGACCGGAGTTGGCACCTCAGAACCTGTGTGTAAGCTGCAGGTGGCAGCATGGGCCTTCAATTCCGGCGCTGGGAAAGGGGGTGGGCAGAGACAGGGGATACGGGGTAGGTGATTGAAAAGTATGGCCTTTTGAGGTTAATTTGAAATTCTCTTCTCACCTACTGGAGGTGATGATTGAGGAGCAAGTCTCTTCAAAATGAAGATGCCTAACAAGAGACTGGTGACATTGGAGAGAAAGATGAACTCGTCAGGCCCAGGGTTAAGGTGACAACTGAGTAAGAGCATAAAAAGGTATCAAAGGGAGGGCTGCAGGATGGCTCAGGCTCCACAAAAGCACGAGGAGCAGCATTAACTGGCAGCAGTGAATTCTAGTCTGGGGAGGGCAGACAGGCGAGGCCCTGGGGCTTTTTGGACAGCCAGTCTCACTGGAGTAGAGAGCCCCAGGTCAGTGAGAGTGAGAGACCTGCCTAAAACATAAGGTGGAGAGCAATTGAGAAGAGCTACCCAACGTCAAGCTCAATCCTACACACACACACACACACACACACACACACACACACACACACACACA
>OU015747.1:140348716-140385402 GCA_907169655.1 Acomys percivali
TGTTGCCGTCCTGAGATGTTTAATCTCTGACTGACAGGCCCTTCATTTCCACTGCACACCACACTGAGGTGAAGGAGCCTCAACACGACCCTGCTTTCTTTGCTTGCTTCTGTTCCTGTTATTGCCTGGGGCTCTTAGGATGGGTGGATCTCAGTCTGCTATTATGAATATGATCAAAGAAAAATGTGCTTTACAAAGCCCAGTAGACAGAAAGCTTTTATGCAAATAGAAATGTGCCTCTGGTCACCATTTCTGCTCCTGGCTCTAAGTCCTTGCTGGAAGGTGTTGGGATGGGCCAAAGCTGATGTGTGTGTCTCCATTTTCAACTCTAATTTCCTAATGTTTAACTAAAGTTTACACCCTCAGTTCAGCCAGGTATGTGCCTACGTCACAGGATCTCAGGTACCAAGAAGCTACAGTCTTCAAAGGTGTGCTTTAAAACAGAAATAATTTGATTATAACACCTTAAGTCCTGGGCTATTATGTTTCTACTGGCTTGTTATCTGGGACATCTTTAAATACAATAAAAAAAATGTGGTTTTTAGAGAGCGATCATGAAAACCAGCTGAGAAATAATTTCTCAAACGGAACTTTTTTTATTGTTCTGAACTCCTTGATTTTCAAGGATGTGTTTGTTCGTCCATTGCCTGTCAAGGGCTGGTTAGTGTAACACTGCAAGGCTGGGAAGGACACGGCATTTAGTGAAATGGAGAGAGCTTGTAGTGGAGAGCCGGCCAGGATCTGTACATGCCGAGTGGAATAGGAAGACCCAGCACACAGCGCTTTCCTTTAGAGAAGGGTCGGAGAGGAGAGAGGCCGGAACCTGGGGAAGAGACGCTCCGTTGTGTCCAGGCATGCCAGCTGTTGACGGAGGGTTTAAAGACATCCACTCCTCATAAAGAACTCTCTGGATTTGCAGGGGGAGTCATTATGATGGGTGGGGTTGGACATGCTGCTTTGATTGCAAAAAGGATTCCCAAATATCTTGGGATGGTGGAGGTGCGCGGGGAGTCAATACGTCAGGGTCCTGCGCTCTCTCTCCACCCTAGAGCAGAGTACGGGGCTGCTGAGTTGGAGTGGAGATGGGGGCGGGGGAGAAGGAGCTTGGGGATGGATCCGCTGTGTCTACACAGTAAAGGCACAGCTCCGGGGCGCAGCAGATATGGGATGTGTAGACTTGAGGCTGGGGCTGTCCTCACAGCCCTGATGTTCTGGAGTTACACGCAATGCTCTGTGCTGAGTGTCACATGGGCCTGATGAGGTGGGTGTGGGTGTTTGTCCCTGAAAATAGTGTTTGCTTTTACACCTAACAAAGGGCTATTTGGGTCATTAAATCAAGAGAGTCTTTGATTTTACTTTGAAACTGATTAGGAAATATTGAGTGTATGGTGTGTTTGTGGGGCGGGGCTTGTCAGAAGACAGTTTTGTGGAGTTAGTTCCAACTTTACATGGTTTCCAAGAAATGAAGTTTCGGTCTTATACAGCAAGCACCTTCCTCTCCCCTCTACCCCCATGCCCCCCTCATCCCCCGCCATCCTGCCAGCCCCCCTCTTTCCTACCACTTTGCCAGAGCTGCATTCTGTCCACATTTCTCCTCATCAAAGATGATGGACTGAGCTTGGGAGGACTGATTCTGATTGACAAGACAGTTCTAGAGATCAAAGCGAGACCCCCTTATGCCAGACAGACGCCATGTTGCCTATCCTTGTTACCCAGTGCCTGAACTGACTACGTTGGCAGCATTATTCCTCCCTATGCCCTCTCTGGCCCTGTAGGCCTTTGGGTTGTGACCTCTCATCTTTGTATTTTTCACACCATATCCCCCCATCAACGCATTTGCTTTCATGCAGCCGCACTCCCCCTGTCTTAATGCTTTAACTGCCTGCAAGAGATGATTGTGGTTGAGCTGAGTGTGCAAATGTTTCCCTCCTTTGAAGACCTTGTTTGTGTGTAGGCATCACTTTCGGGGCGAGATGGTCTGTAGTCCTTATGCTATCTGTTGGAGCACTGGGGCTCAAATATTTCACAATTCTTACGCATTGGTTTCGGTTCCTGCCTTGTCTCTGACCATCCACGAAGTTTATTCGTAACAAGGACATTATATTATTTTTCTCATCGCTGATCAAAATGCCTGACAAACAAAGTAAGGGAAGAAGGATTTATTCTCGCTCACAGTTTGAGGGGACACAGTCTGTTGTGACAAGGAAGGGATGTCAGCAGGCAGCTTAGTGGAGTGGGGAAGTGAGGCTGACCTCCTCACAGGAACAGGAGGCAGGGAGAGAAAGACCAGACTCTAAACTGAAGGCTCTGTCCTCCAGTGACCTGCTGCCTCCAGCTAGGCCCTGCCTTCCAAAGGGTCCCCAGTCCCAGGAACACTATCACCAGCTGGAGAGGAAATGATGAAGCCCACGACCCCACGGGGAACGCGTCACATCAAATGATGACAGGTACCACCTGTCTTGTGTCATCTTCCCAACCCGCCACCTCCCAAGCCATGAGCTGCCATAGCCTTTTGAGATGGGTATAGTCCATCCAGACTCGTGTGTAATATCCAAACATGATGCCCCTTAGGCGGCAGAGTGCTTTATTTACAGAGCCAGAGTGACAAAGGGACATCGCTCAGCTACATTGACACTTATGACAGAAGCCTGCTGACTTAGGGGAGCCGCAGGTAGGGTTTATTTGAACTCTCTGAGGGCCCTTGCCAACTCCCCGCTCTCCTGCCCCGTGACTGCTTAGACATACCTCAGAATTGCTGGCATGAGAGGGCCGAGTTCTGTCAAAGAGAAGGAAGTAGCGTAGACGGAGCGAGGGGGACAGGCACTTCTTTGACAGAGTGAGCATCGGCCACCATTGGGAGCCAGGATGGGCTTTAGTTTGAGTTAATAGTCAACTCCCTTGGGTACAGAGTGCCAGGCTTTCAGATGACGCCAAGGCCTTTGGAAGGGCAGAAATGAGAGACATTGGAAATCAGTAGTGGAAAGGCATCGCTGCAGCTTGCTGCTGCTGAAAGTGTCGTTGTGTGTCATGTCCGTGTCCCCCCTAGCCCCCCCCCCCCCCCGCTCCAGATTGGCCCTCAGTCTGCTTGTGGCTGGAGGTAACTAGGGGATGTTTTGCCTGCTGTTTCCCACCAGCACCAAGGTCAGAGCAAAGTGCAGCACATTTGACCTAAAATTAGCCAAAACCAAGCCAAAGCACTTGATGCTTTTACTAGGAAATTGTGGCGATGAAGTAATGTTATTAAAAAACGTGCTTCCGACAAGCAACCATTTTGAAGAGGTTAGAAACGATGGATGACGAAAGATGGTAGAAACTAGGACGATGAAAGTGTTATGTTTGTCTAAATTAAACTTCAAGTTTTCTTGGCTGGAGTCCTCAAAACAAATGACCCACTGTGAGAAGGTGGAGGCGATTGGTGTGGCGGCTCTGGTGGGCCATCTGACATAAGCTACTTAGCTTCTGGAATTCTCACGTCTGTTTCAAATGATTACTGGAGTCAGAAAAGAACTATTTTGGTTTAATGTTCAAGGAAAATGCAGAACAAAGACTGGTCCACTAAAAGAGCCCCAGGTCCTGGGAGCCAGGAGACCTTAGTCTCGGGTGCTGTTTCCTAGTCAGGCCCCGTCAGCTCCTCATGATGCATGCCTGTGTATGTGGCCAGACAGGAGAGCCGAGTGTTGTGAGCGCGCTCTGTCAGAAACATAGCTGGGGCTTGGGAGATGGTCAGTGGGCAAGAGCACTTGCTGTGCAACCGTGAGGATGTGCGCATCTGGAACCCCAGCAGTGTGGTACGGAGATACGCAGGTCCTGTGAGAGTTCACTGGCCCGCCAGCCTAGCCAAAAAGTGAGATGCCTGTTGAGTAAGGGACCCTGTCACAAGGCCGTGACTGAAGAGCAATAAAGGAGACACCTGACATCCTGTTTGGGCGTCTGCACGTGCTTGCACAGCTCCATGTGTGAACATATTCACATGCATGCACTATTGATGCAGACGTATGCCGCACACAGACTAGCAAGAAAGAAACACAGACGGATGTGTGTATCTTTCCGCAATATCGGAATGTGTTCAACAAGAAATTCACAAGCTATGTCTAGTCCATTGGCCACAGTTTGTCGGGGTAATGTGACTTCCCTTGATAACTGGCCCTTGATTATCACAGGCTCTTTTATTCCGATCTTAATTACTAACATTAATTTTCTAGCCCCTCTCTTCTCTCTCTCTCTCTCTCTCTCTCTCTCTCTCTCTCTCTCTCTCTCTCACACACACACACACACACACACACACACACACCATGTCCATAGGTGTCATTGTTTGCAGTGGCCTTCCCCATTGGAGGCAGCATATGAAAGAGAGTTGCCGCAGGTGGTGGGGTAAGAACTTACAAACACAGTGGGAGAGCTTATGGGGCAGGCAGAGTTGAGGGTCAAAAGCCCACAGTGGCACAGATAGGACCATCAAGCCTAGGAGCAGTCCAGAAGGACCAGCCAGGCAGTGTGGCCATGCTCAGCGAAAGCATGTGGACAGTTAGGAGACCTGGCATGGTTCCTGAATGGACTAGCGGTCCGTGGTGCTGTTCCCACAGCAGTGTTAACTGTTGCTTTTATTTGGTCCACATAAAGGAAGGTGTGACACCGTCATTGGTCTGATGTCTTCTTAAGTCCTTGGACCTGTTTTTTTGTTTTGTTTTGTTTTGTTTGTTTTATGTGGTTTTAATATGCTTGCATTCCCAATGTTTATAGATGGTACCTTCTTCATTGTTACTTACCATTTATGCTGATGGCTGGTGTGTGTGCGTGCATGTGTGTGCGTCTGTATGTCTGTATGCCTCTCTGTGTGTCTATGTGTTCACTGAAACCAGACATCAATCTCCAATATCTTTTCTCAGGATCCACTTTTTTTTTTGAGAGCCTCTCCCTGCCCTGGTGCAGCTGGCCTGGCTAGGCAGCGAGCCTGTCTCCACCTCCTGGTGCTGAGATAAGATGTATTAATAGTAAACACCTGACAGAATCAGTCTATAAAAAGGAAAGGTTTATTTTTGGCTCCCACTTTTGTAGGTGTCACTTCATGACTGGTTGGCCCTGTTGTTCTCCACGGGTGGCGCATCGTGATGGGAACGCACGATGGCAAAGCTGTCCCTCTTTGTTAGATCGAAGGAGTAAGGAAGAGGCAGAGCTGGGTCTGTGGCCTCCAGCCCCTCCCCATGACTTGAAGCACTCCCACCATGCCCACATCTTAAAGGTTCTGCCACCTTCCGGCAGACCTGGGGACCTTGGGCCTCTGGTGACAGTCCATATAAAAGCTTTAGGGCAAGGTTCATATGTTCCCTCTCATTTCTAGTGGATGGTTTTCAGTTCTTGGTCTTCTGGGGAGGAGGAGGAGGAGGGGGAGGAGGAGGAGGAGGAGGGCTGTGTTTGTAACTGTCCCCTCATGGAATACGAGATAGAAGTTATAGGCCTCTGCTTGAGACCCACCCCTGCCTACATCTTCAACAAAGGGTTGCTGCCTGCCTGTGTGTAGTCAGTCCTGTGTAACTTGGGCTCATCATTTTTCAATCTAGCCAACTAGTTTTTCTACCCTAAAATTATCTTTGTGTCAAGGCTTATAAAAAGTTGTGGTGCCCCAGGAGATGGCCCAGTCATTAAACCACCTGCTGCAGTTCAGATCCCCAGAACCCACAAAAATGTTTGGTGGGCATGGTGGCCCATCTGTAATTTTGGCTCAGAAGACAGAGGATTTCTGGAGATAGCAGGCTGGCAAGACTAGCCATATTTGTGAACTCTGGGTTTAATTAAGAGACCCTGACTCAAAGAACAAGGTGGGGAGTTATGGAGGAAAATTCAAAATCGTACTTTTAGGCCTCCATACACGTGCAGATACATCCCACACAGGTCATCATGCACACCCACCCCACACACATGATCATGCATGCGCACATACATGACCATGCATGCCCACACACATGATCGTGTGTGCTCACATACATGACCACGCATGCCCACACACATGATTGTGCATGCCTACATACACGAATCATGCACACCCACACACTTGCACAACACATACATACACAAAATAACTTTTTAAAAAAGAGTTTGCTGTTGATACTGAGACAGTTAGAAAAGCAGATGTCCAAGGACGACGCTTACAATTGCTCAGGAGCCTGAGAGAGATTTGGAAAACAGGATTTATAGAGAGACATTTCCATGCTGAAAAAAAATACTTGGCATAGTTTTGCCAGAAACCACAGCATGGAAGATACGGAGATTCTTGGGCAGTGACATACTTGCTGGTCTGGTTTTTATCTTCAGCAGGCATTGCTGCATTTGCTATCTTCAGCCATGCTTGAAGATTCTGTAAGGGAAGCTATTCACGGCCAGTACTGGGAACCCCATCAGGGGCCAGTGGACTTGCGTTGTAGTGTGGCTTGGACTTCGGGCAGCTTCTTCTCTTGTTTTCATCTTCTCTTTGAGATCTGTGCTCCCGGGCAGCAGAAGATCTACAAGTACCTATTCGCTGTGCAGGGGATAGCATTGTTCACGGGAGCCTGGCCGGTGCATCCTCAACTGGCGCATCCCAGTTCCACCTGTGTGAATAGAAACCTTAGTGTCCTAAACGCTTTCAGTGGGCCTGAGATGCTGTCAAGACACGGGGAAACCACTCTGCTCCTGTGATCCTCGGGTGTCCAGATCCACCCATCACCCTCAACACAAGAAATTGACCATCAAGCTTAAGCTGAGGTCCTCACAGTGACAGGTGTGCCAGGGCCTGGTGTGTCACTTGCCTTCTGGCAGGTGTGGAAGCTTAACATGTATTTGAGGGTTGGAGGTCCAGAATGGTGCATTTACAGAAGCTGAGAAGGGCTTTTCCTGCAGGAGTTGGGGTGGGAGGCAGAAGCCTGGCCCTTGATAGTCTCCTCCACCTCCAGCTGCAGTCCCAAGGTCAAGAGTCTGGCTGCAGTAACTTAGAACTGCTTGGATGATTTGTAGTTTCTAGGGGATTTATAAGCAATTAGTCCTGTTGCCTCATCCCCCCTTCAAACATCTCTTAAGCATGTAGTCAGTATTTCCTCCTAGACCTTTTGGCAATGGCGTTGCCTGGAGTTAAGGATTCTGAGGAAGAGCTTGTTCCCTGAGGCCATTGTTAGTGTCTTCTTCTTCTCACTAGGCATATTGCTAACAGCCCACTACCCCCTCCCCCTACTGCTAATCATATTTTCAGGCATTTCTGCTGACTTCTTGCCGCAAACCTGGCTTGTAACCAGAAAGACGGCTCCTTGGGCAGTTGACTCATGCTTGCAGGGGTAATTGAAGCTGCCGTTCCCACAGTGGCTGGGAGGTAATATTGTGGACACATGATGTTCAGGGCAGGCAGGTGTGTATTTCAAGCAGATGAGTCAAGTCATATTTATTAGCAGCATGAGAGGGATGAAGGCTCCCTGCTCTGCAGCTGCAGTTCAGAGGCGTGGCACGAGCTGCCTAATGAGCAGGCTGCCTTGTGTCTCCTAGTACCTTCTTCCTGTTCTGAACTCCCTCCGCCGATTGGCAGTTCACATTCACACCTTCCCACTGCGTGAAGGACTGATAGGCTCACCTTCCCTTGCTGTTCATTGTAAGCCTTACACAGACACATTCATACACGCACACATATACACTCGCACATGCACATGCATACACACAAACATAAACACACATACATACGTATGTACACACGTACCTACAAAGACACACACATACACACGCACATACACACCCATGCACCACACACTCATACGTACACACATATACACATATCACACACTTACATACAAACACATATATAAACACTGCACACATACACACACACACACACACACCTTTGTTGGTGAAGACTGAATCAGAGTATGTCTGCATGCTAAGTGTTCTACTACTGAACCATATCCTCAGCCCCAAAGTTTTCCCTCCCTCTCCCCCTCCTTCCCTCTCATCTTCCTGCCTTTCTCCTTATCCTTCATTTCTCTTGTGTGTGTGTGTGTATGTATGTATATACATACATACATATGTGTGTGTGTATATACATACATACATATGTGTGTGTATGTATATACATACATACATACATATGTGGTGGTGGGAGAAAGAAAGCAGGTCCATCTCTGAGCTGCTCTGCTCCAGGCCTTGAGGCCTTTTCCTTATTAAGAGTGCAGCATGTTTTGGTCACCTGCTTTTTTTTTCTTTTAAAAGATAAAATTCACAAAATGTAAAAAGCACCTTGTTACTTATTTAAACACAGGCAGCTCTTTGTTTTTAGTGCATTCACAGAGTTGGGGGACCATCTTTATTGTCTAATGTCTTAACTCATTTTTCCCCCTCCTCTTCACCAGGTTCTGATATCTTCCTATCAGTGAAATCTTAGAAATGCGGACTTCGTGTCTGACACCTTCCCTTAGCCTGATGTCTCAAAGTCTGCCCACAGTATGGTTCCTGTCAGTATCCATTCTTGTTCTCAAGGGACAGGGCTTACCACTAGCCTAGGCTGCTCCTGAGTGTGTGATTCCCTGGTGATGATTACAAGCAAGTCCCACACTCAGTGACCCCGCCCCTTCCTGTAGCCCTAAGGTCAGTGACCCCACCCTTTCCTATAGTCCCAAGGTCAGTGACCCCGCCCCTTCCTGTAGTCTCAAGGTCAGTGACTCCACCCCTTCCTATAGTCCCCCACTCACCCCTTCCTGTAGTCCCAAGGTCAGTGACTCCATCCCTTCCTGAAACTTTATAGCAAGGTGTGTTGGAGCATATTTTGTTTCTTCATCTGCAACTGACAATGTGACTTTTTAAAATGTTTTTTGGTTTGTTTTGGTTTAAACATTTTATTTAACTTTAATTTATGTGTGTTGGTGTGAGAGTGTCAGATCTTGGAGTTTACAGACAGTTGTGAGCTGCTATGTAGGTGCTGGGATTCGAACCCAGGTCCTTTGTAAGAGCAGGCCGTGCTCTTAACCACTGAGCCATCTCTCCAGCCCAACAATGTGACTTTTTATCTTGTGGTGACTGTAGGTTACAGTACTCAAAAGTTTTGTTTTGTTTTCCCCCTGAGATAGGGTCTCTCTCATTCTGGAGCCAAGGCTGGCCTGGAGCCTAGACTGTCCTTGAACTCACAGAGACCTGCCTCTGCCTTTGACTACTGGGATTAACGGTGTGTGGTACCACACCTACCTCATATCCAAGGATTAAAATTTTTTGTTACATTTATTTGTGTGTGTGTGTGTGTGTGTGTGTGTGTGTGTGTGTGTATGTGTGCATGCGCGTGTATGTGTGTTTCTCCTCTTCCACTGTGTGGGATGGAAACAAGGTCATCAGGGTATCAGGCAAACAGCTTTACCTGCTGAGCCACCTTGCCAGCTCCTCGTACACAAGTTTTTCGTGTGACTTTAAATCCCTAATCTTCTTGGCTATACTTGGGGGGCATAATTGTAGGGTGGGCATGGATAGTTCTGTATAACTTTCTTAGAAGTTATAACACTGTATTCTGAACTCTGAGAGATTTAAAGGTGGGTTAAAACAAGCTCACATTCTCTTTTGACATCAACACTATATACTGTATTTTTTAGGCTTCTGCGGTCTTGGTTCATCTCAGCCAAAGCAGGCAGGCCCTGTCTGGTCCTACAGATAAGACTGAACAGGAAGGGATCTGAGCCCACAGACAGTCCCTCTTGCTCTGTGATGTGCTGTGAAAACTGAGTTCCTTTCTCACACAGAGCCCTGGTTCAATAGAGGCCACTATTAAGGAGTTTATGGTCTCTATATGCTGTACTTGGAGTCCCTGTAATTTGTTGTAATTAACTCAAGAGTTCAAGAGCAGAGAGCGTGGCCCACGTCTGGGCTTGCCTTGGTTCTTACGCAACGTTGCTGTCACTGGTCTTTTTTTCCCGTAGCGCTCAAGGCCTGTGTGTGTTTGTGTGCATTTAATCGAACATTATCCTTTTTAGGAAGGAGTCACAGGTCTTTGAGTCACAGAAACTTAGCCTTCCTAAGAAGTTAGGTGTCTCTGTCGAGAGAAAGGGACTACTGACCAGGTGTTACTGAAACCTTGTACAGCTGAACACGTGCCAAGAGCATCCTGTGTGCGTGTTTTTGTTTTCTTGAGTACACATCAGTTAGCTTGTGACTGTGAGTAAGGCCGGAGACAGACTTTCCCTCTTAAGGTCATCGTTGTCGCTTGGAGGGTGAGTCCCTTTCCATCTACTCAAGGACACTTTGTTTCCCATGGTTGCCAGAGCGCTCGCTCGCTTTGAAGTGCGGCTGGCGTGGTTTTAATTGACCGACAACTCGGACATTCATTAAACATAAAAGCTTTGAGATAGTGCACAGGCCCGGTACCAGACACATTATTATGTATGTCAGGAGGTGTGAACTGAAATTCTTCCCGAGGGTTTTGAGGGCTCAGGGCTGGGGAAGGAGATGGCCAGGCCCACCTAGGGGACTGTCTTGTCTGGATGTGGAGGACAAAGCCAGTGTGAGCCACCCTGCCCATTATTTCCACCTGCAGCTGAGAGCAGCCTTTGGAATGCTGGGATGCGCTTTGTCTCCCTGCTGCTACCCAGGCTGCTCAGCTTGCTCCCTCCTACCTCAGAATGCTAGGACAGCACGTCTTCATCTTTTCCTCTCACCTTCCTTTCTTATTTGTACAGTGAAACATCAGACAGAGAGCAGTGCTCTGTCAGGTGCGTTCTCCACCATCCCGGGAGAAGATTCCAGTATGTTCCAGCTAAGAGGCTTTCTGCTGCCACTGGTTGTGAGGAAAGGTTTCTAGCCAGGAAATGGTGTTTTAAACCTTACCCTGCTTTTAGCCACCCAGCTGGTAATGGCCTTTCCCACTCGGATCCTCCATCGTTCTGTAGAGACTTCAAAGACAGAATATCAAGATGTCCTCCAAATCATGGCATCTACAGTGGCTCCTCAGTTGAGGAGAAAAATTGGCTGAGCTGGATTTGAGCTATGGAGGAAGGATGAGCTGACAGGAACATAGGGTCACACTGGGGCGATGGACTAGCGGTCGTAGCTCAGAGTGCCGTAAAATCCACCTCACTTCAGGCAGCACAAAACCAGATCCAGAGAATTCTTGGAGTGCACCCTGCAGTATAGTTGTAGGCCAGCCTCCCTGAGGCTGAGGCACACACAGGCCTTGTGGTAAAGGACCAGCCGGCATCTGGCTTTTGGTTTAAGAAATAATGTCACCTTGGACAAGTGGTTCTCTCTGAGAACAGTTTCCTGCTGTCCATGTGGAAGATCGGTGCATGGGCATTAAAGTCTAATTAAAGTTTAGGCTTAACTAGACAGCATCAGTTTACTGCCACAAAATCTCTAAGGCACTCGCAATCAGAGGACTGCCGCCACCCACTTTGTCTGTTCACCTGAGGCTAAAGCTGTTTGCGATGTCATCTTTGTCCAGGATACAGGAGCAACGTAAAAGGAATCCCTTCTTGCATGCTGAAGGTTTCAGGACAAAAGGAAGTAGAAATCACAGGAGCTCTGAAGATGTCTGCTGTACTCACACTCCGTGAGGCCACTTTGTTATCAGGAAATGAGGTCATCCAGGGGTGGGGGGGTGGGGAGGTCCTCCGAGCATCTACAGCACCACAACAGTCCACCATTCCTCTGCCTCCATCCTGTGGTCCTCACACGGCAGTTGGCAAATCGAGGTCCAGAGGCTTTGCAGTTGTCCAAGCTTCTTCCCAACTGGGAGCTTCTCCGCTGCCCTGGACTTGGAGTGAAGGATTCTGTTGGGGGAGGGGTGGGAAAATATTCTCAGAGCTCCTTGTCTGTGTCCTCAGCCTTTGAGTTCCTGGCACCTTTCTCGTGGCTCTGCGGTAAGACATGCCCTGCTTTCTTAGTAGGCTACCACAAGGCGCTTCTCAACCGGAAGGGACAGACCTGCAAATAGAGCACAGACAGAATTCAGATTGCTCATGTGTGACTTCAAGTGGAGATGAGGGTCCCAGCCACACACTTGAAACAGAGGGATAACATTGTGCCATGTTGGTTTTTTTTTTTTTTTTTTTGCCTTGTTTGTTTGTTTTTGGTGGGGCTCTCGGTACATCTATCATAATACGGAGTTCTCCATTTAGAGAACTTGCTTTAGATTAAAATCAAGATGAAAACAACACAATGAGGACATTTTACCTTTACTCAACATGTAGAATCATAGCCTGATTCTTACAGAGAGAGCCAACTTGTAACTTAAAACCAGTCTCTGCGGCCAGATGGAGTGTTTCAAGGGCTTTGAATACGAGGAATGTTTTAACATTTTCCTTGCGAGCTTAGATTCAGAGAGGACCTCTCTGGAAACTTGGCTGTGCTTCATTTCCTGGCATAAGGATTGGCTGGATGGATTTTTTTCCTTTCCACCCACAGTGCTGACAGGGTGGAGTGTACTTCCATGAAATTGTATGTTTCCAAAATAGGACCCACGGTTTTTCTTCACTGCAGTCAGAGTTGTATGTCTAACCAAAACAGAGAGGAACCCAACAATTCTAAAAACAGAACGCCAGCTCTGCTCTCAAATCCTATGGGACGCCATTTTTATATTTTACAAAGGCGCTTTCAGTGGGAAAGTAAATGGAGCAAATAATTTCCAGATTAGTCCAAATTTTGTTCTTAATTTTTTTTTTCGGTCTTACTAGTAACAGGCAAAGTCTCATGTGGTGACGGCACATACCAGTGCGCAAAGGTCTCTGTAGGATGGATGCTGCCAGACTAGAGCGTACACAGCTCTGACATTCTGTATCCAGGCACGAGCCTACACTAGCCTACGTGTGAGGAACATTCCAGTGTTCGTTGCTGTAGGATTGGAGTAATTGTTTTCTGTCACACGACGATCCGACTAGACCCTGTCGTGTATGTGGGCTGTCACAGGATGGTCTGGACAGAACGTGTCATGTATGTGGGCTGGGCTGGGGCCCAGTGGGTAGCAAGCTTCTCTAGCATGACAGCCCTGGGCTCACTCCTTGGCACTGCATACCAGGCTCCTGCGTCCAGAGGGTAGAGACAGGAGGAGCAGGGGTTCAAGGTCATCCTTGGTTACTTGGGGAGTTGGAGGCCAGTCTGGGCTGCGTGAGGCCCTGTCGGAAAAGCAGCAGCAACAAAAGAATAGGTGCTGATGAACGGCAGGCGTTGGCCTCAGGAGAGAAGTCGCTGTGGTGCTTGATCCTGTGGGTTCCTTGGTCACTGTCTCGTCCCCAGAAGACTCTGCCGACAGTCTCTTGGCTGGTCACTTTCACGTCCAGGGTGACACGGGAGACAGCTTCAGTTCTGGCAGACGTGTGAGGACACCCTCACAAATGTTTCCCCCAGGTCCTGGAGGACTGCCCTATTAGACAGCACAGTACAGAACTGTGCTAGGGTCCTAGCCAGGCAGGGACAGGCCTGGTCCTCCAGAAGATCACAGCGTATCTTGCATTCATGCTTCCCTGAAAGTGCTTCCTAAATTCATGCTGACACCTGCCTGCCCCTTTGGCTTGAATAAGTCAGAAGCAACCCCACAGTTGAGAAGGGAATGTCACAGGAGATTCAAATATTGTATAAGTAGTATAATGAGATGACACCCACCCTGCCCTCCTCCCTACCCCCCCCCCCCCCCCCACTTCCCCCCAACCTGCTCTCTCCCCCAACCTTGCCCCCCCCAACCTGTTCCCCCCTCCCCCTGCCCTGTTTGGTCAGTTTTGAGAATCCCATTATAACTTTCCTCAGTATACTTGAAGGTGCCTTCTGGCCTGAGAGCCTGCCCATAGGAGCTGAAGGGGTTTTCGTTTTTTGCTTTCGGCCCTTTAGCTTAACTGGAGAGAGACAGTGTGGTCCACAGGGCGCAGCCTCCACCTTTCCTTGTCCCACTTTCTGCTCCCATTCTCTCAGTTTTGAAAGTAGGATCTTCAGACTCGAAGTGGCTTGTCTTCAAAGATGTATCTGCTTTCACAGTGAACTCTTGGCACTTAAAAGGGGTTTTGATAACTTAAGGACCCTCTTGCTGGCTCCGGTTCCTCACTCTAAGAACTGCTGGGGTTGCAGAGATGAAAGCTCCTCCACAAAAGACTCCCAGGCACTTCCCAGGGTCTCTTGAAGAGAGGTTACCTGGAGTGAGTGAGGCACTGTTCCCTGGAGAACTGGCCCAGGGACACAGTGTGCAGGATGACAGAGGGCACTGAGCGCAGAGCCTTGAGCGGTGCATGCAGAACTCAGAAGGCTGTTCAGCGTGCTCTGAGGTGAGAAACCTCCCTTGCTCCCTCCTCAGGCTTACAGAGCTGCCTCCCAGCAGGTGCACCAATACTGTGCATTGTCCCTTAGCTGTTGCTTGGTCGGGGAGGGGGGCGGGGGGCGGAGACACTCATGGTTTAGCTCAGGCTGGCCCAGAGTTCACTATATAGCCTGGGCTGGCCTTGAATTTGTGATCCTCTCGTCTGAGCTCCTTGAGTGCTGGAATTAGAGATTCACACTGCCACAGCTGCTGTTGGTTTTAAACAGCAGCATTTCATGTGTTTGAATAATTGGCTGTGCCAGCTTTGCCTACAGCTGAGAAGGGTGTGCTTCTCCACGCAGAGGGGGAGAATGTGAGGGCCTGGTGGGGTTCCTGCAATTCAGCGGACCAGAGGAGCTGGGGTTGCGACTGCAGCCTGGCTCAGAGGGGAGACAGGCTAGCATGTGCCCGTGGACTGTACTGTCTGGGCCAGCCTCTAATTCTCTTTGGGAGAAATATCAAAACTGGGAAATAACAGATTGGAGAATGGATGCTCTGCGCAGAGAAAGTGAGTGAAGCATGTGTGAATGTGGCCATTCGGGATATTTTGATTTACTCTTGTCAGGATTCTAAGTTGCGTTTCAGTGTTGTTTGTTCAAATTCCCATGAGGGAACACGTCATGGCTTCCTTTCCCACTGTCATGTACTGTCACTAAGCTAAGCTCTCTAAGAATCAGTCTGTTCCTCCCTCCCTCCCTCCCTCCCTCCCTCCCTCCCTCCCTCCCTCCCTTCCTCCCCCCTCCCCCCTCCCCCCACTCTATGTCTCTTTTTCTTCTCTCTCTCCCTCCTTCTCTCTCCCTCTCCCCCCTTCTTCCCTCCTCTCCCACTCCTTTCCTCCCCACCCCACCCCCGTCTCTTTCTTTGCGTGTGTGTGTGTGTGTGTGTGTGTGTCCCTCCTTCCCCCTCCCTCCCCCTGCGCACACAACTTGCCCTTGGTTCCGCTGGGTTTTGCATTGATCTTACTGTCTCCTCTCTTGTCTGAGAACTTTCAGAGCTGGAGACGCTGGCTTTTCATGGCCAGCAAATGGCTTTGGCTGTAAGTTCTTGTGTCTAGTTCTTTGCCTGTGTGTGAGGACTTGGAGGTCAGAGGAGTCAGAACGGTGATGACAGGTAAGGACAGAGCAGCGTCCACTCCCTTGATGTATAAGTAGACAAAAGGTTTTCTCCTGGGCTGGCCTCTCAATTTAAAGCTCAGTGAAGATGATTCGTTGATACAGCCAAATGATACAAGCAGGAGGAAAGTTCCCAACTGAACAGTGCAACCTGTGAAATGGTTATGAACGTATCAGATAAAATGTCAGGTGCGAGAGGGAAACAGAAGTTGGCTTTCTGTTGTATATTAGGTGTGATTTAAAAGGATTTATTAAGTAGCTCCCTTGTTTGCCCTTCAGATCTGAGTCTAGGTTTTTCCCACCAGAGATGAACCTGTTTTGTTTCCGTGCCCTATAGACCCAGGGTGGCTGGGATAGGGTGGACAGAGAGCCAGCAGTGTCTTACCCTCTTGAGGTCACTAGGCTCATGTGTCACAGCACCTGTGATAGTGCAGGTATACTCAGCTAGTCTGTTCCCCTGATTGTCTGTCTCTGGGTAACCTCTGGGTTCCCAGACACACTCCTCAGAGTCAAGCTATAAAACACAAGTGATTATACCAGGAGCAGAAGGGCCAGGGCTGCCAGTATTTCAGACAGCATTGTAGTGGCAGTCGGCTTGGAGGTATGACCCTGGGAGGCCCGGAAGCAAATGTCTGCTGGGAGGAGGCTTCTGGGCCTCTGGGTCGTCCTGAGGGAGTGGCTTAGTCAGCAGGGGCAGTGAGCTTGTTCTAGCCCCTCATCCTGTGAGGTTGACATTCTCTGTCTGCATTCTGTTTTTGGAAAAGATGCTCCAGGATGGAAAGTTAAAATCAACTACATTTTCATGTGTCTCAATTAGGTGAGGTGAAGCCTCACTCTGAAAAGCTTCAGCAGAATTCCACATTATCTGACCAATTAGTGATCTGGTCTGCCACACTTTGGCATTTATACATTTTTATTTTTTAGGACTCATTTTTTATTATTTTAAAATTTTACGGGGCTGAAGAGATGGCTCAGAGGTTAAGAGCACTACTTGCTTTCCCAAAGGTCCTGAGTTCAATTCCCAGCAACCACATGATGGCTCACAACCATCTATAATGAGATCTGGTGCTTTCTTCTGGGATGTACGCAGAGCACTGTACACATAATAAGTAAATAAATAAATCTTTAAAAATTTATTTCTACTTCAATTAGGACAGTCAATATAGTCTCCCTACCCAGAGGCCCATCTCTCAGGTGATTCTAGATTTTGTCAAATTGACAATTAAGCCATGGAAAGCAGGCACCGTGTTGCCATGACGTTCGTGGTCTCCTGAGGACCCACCAGCAAACCATTCCAGAGTAGTCTCATTCACAGTGAACTGGCTTCAGCACCCGCTGCCCTGAACAGCGGGACACAGGGTGAGTCAGAGGTCACCTGTCTATCTGCAGAGATGATACTACAGTGTCACCTGTGTCCTGCTGTGACCGTCTTGCAGTGTCTGTGTGTTTATTATGGTCATCTCTTTCTCCCCATAACAGATACCAGTATTATCTGCAAGTCAAAAAAGATGTGCTCGAAGGGCGGTTGCGATGCTCACTGGAGCAAGTAATCCGGCTCGCCGGCTTAGCTGTGCAGGGTAAGTCATCCTGTGAGGCCCGAGCTTCTGCTTCCTTATGCTGTGTCAGGCAAACAGTGAGATGTGGCCTAACAACCTCTTGCTGAGGCTCCCTGGTCATTTCAAGCTGTTTTGCAGTAAGATGAAAAAACTCTTGATTTTGGGGTGGTGGGAGGGTAGATTTGCCGAAGAGGCTTTCAAACCGGTCCAGCTTTTGTTTGATGATAGTTCTAACTGAAGGGATTGTTTTTTAAAAATGCTGCCTGTAAATGAAGCTGCCTGTCAGAGTTTGGGGGACATTTTCTCAGGATTAGTCTACTATGGGCTGTGGTCATATTCTATAGCCTGATAATGTGAATGAGATAAAGTTCACCGGTGGACATGTGACAAATAACATGATTTGTAGTGACCTTGTCTTTCAACGTGTCTGGTTGTTTCCAACCTTCTCTACATTGTAGAATGTGTTATTAGGTATGATATATATATATATATATATATATATATATATATTTTTTTTTTTAACTTAATCGTTACGTGTGTGGGTCAAGAGAAGGCGACAGCTCCGCTGGAGCTGGAGTTTCAGGTATGTGAGTGCTTGGAACCAAACTCAGTTCTTCTGGAAGAATAACACATGCTCTTAGCCGCCGAGCCATTCTCCAGATCTGTACTTTTAAAATTTTATTTTTCTGAATGGTGGGTTAAATGCAATCGGTCATTGAAAATAAGAAGAGTGTGTATACTTTTAAAATAGTTTTTATTTTGTGTCTGTGAGGATTTTGCCTACCTGTGTGTAGACGCACTGTGTGTGCAGTGCTTGGTGAGGCCAAAAGAGGGCGTCAGGTGTGAGCCAGCACATGGGCTCTGGGAACTGAACCCACGTCCTCCTCAAGGACAGCCAGTGTTCCGAACCGCTGAGCCGTCTCTCCAGCCCCAAGAGAGTACGTAATGTCTAAGCCCACTTCCCTTTCAGTTCCAGTTTCTTTCCCGCTGCAGAGTTCTTAGAGCACGGGCGTCTGTCCACTCCAGGGTCAGGAGAAGTACTGGAGCTGCGGTCATTGTGGCACCACCAGAGACCCGAGAAGACCCAGCATGGCCTTATCTTCCAGTTGGGCCTTTCTCCTTTAAGAGGCTGTCTTTACTGTTCCCACTGCTCATTCCTTTGGGGGTACTCTGGGCATCCTGGGTGTTGAAAACCCTTGAGGAAGTTGGTGAACTCAATCTGGATTCCCTTTTTCACTAGGTCCTTAAAGTGAACATTTTGCCTGTATGGTGAAACCATTTTTTTAAAACCATATTATGTTTAAACCATCATTCTCCTGGGCTGGGAAGATGGTTCATAAGTGTAGTGCTAGCATGCCAGGATGAAGGCCTCAATTCGGATCCCATGAGTGCACATAAAAGTTGAGCACATGTGTGTATTAGCATTGGAGGGCGGAGACAGGAGGCTCCTGGGGGCTTGCTGAACAGAACAGTGAACTTCAGACTTAGCTGGAGACCCTGGCTCATAGAATAAGGTTGCAGAAGCAATTGAGAAGGAGCAGAGATTGGCCTCTTGTCTCCACATGCACACAGACGGATGAATGCACCCGTGTGTGTGCATGCAGTGCCCCCCTCTATCCAGCCCTCTCTTGTTTCTGACAGCCCCCTTTAGAAAGACACACCCACAGAAACAGAAGAGCAGATAGGAGATGTGGGTGATCATACCTGAAACAGATCGCCGCTTTGAGCGCCTCACCTGAGTGGCAGATGCGCTCCACCTGTAGGGGGACCTGCACTGTCTCTGCCACTGTGTCCTGCTGACCTCTTTGTGTGCAGATGTAGCCCCCTCTTCCGCTCGCTTTGCCAAGCCTTTCCCATGGAATCGAGATCCCGTGTGGGGTTGGGTTCTGTAAAAGCGGGGCAGAGAAAGGCAAGGTTATTTCTGGGGACGCAGTTTGCACGTGCCCCAGTGTGGTTGTGAGAGAGATGGCAGTGGAGACGCACGCCCCTGTGTGGTTGTGAGATAGATGGCAGTGGGGACGCGTGTCCCAGTGTGGTTGTGAGAGAGATGGCAGTGGGGAGGGAGGGACTTCCTGGCATCTTGCGACATGTGAATGTGTTCGGGAGCTGTGAGGGTTTTCAAGGTTGCTTGCCAAGGGTGATTTACCGTGGGGGTTTCCAGCTACATTTCTCCATATTAACCTTGACTTAGAAAGTCCCCTTGGCAGACAGGCATGAGATACCAACCTGGTACACACTCGATAAACAAACAGGTTTGTTTGCAAGTCTTTAAATAGCCATCAGGGCTTACTTCCAAATTATCCCACTCTTTAAAAAAAAATTTACCTAGTGGTATTCACATGCCAGTACTGATAGTTGCTAGGTAAAAGTGGGGACAACAGCAGATATAGCTTGGTACTGGTCTTGTTTAACGGGGCAGCGGGGAGAGTGCAGTAGACAGGTATATGTGGGCCCAAGTTTGCCGTGACGTATTCTGTCTGTGTCTTCCTGTACTGATTGCTGTCGTGCCCTGTCTTTTCTTCCCAGCTGACTTTGGAGACTATAACCAATTCGATTCCCAAGAATTCCTCCGAGAGTATGTGCTGTTTCCTATGGTGAGTCTGCTTCTTTCTTATTGAAGTTTTGCTTTCCTTGGACATTTTCATTCTTTATTTTGAGATTCTCTGTGCTTCCTGGGGAGGCGTTTCATGAAGCACCAGGAAATGAGGGTGCCTCCTTCCACTTCAAGATCCTTCCTGGTTCCCCGCCCCCCAGGCGGAACCTTGGTAGGATAGAGATTGGTTCCAATAGTGTTTTTTTTCTTTTGATGGAATCTGTAAGTTTTTTATGTTAACAGTCATATAATCAGGAAATGTGGGCTATTTTCCTCTTTCTTTCCTATGTAGACCTTCCACCCACCCACCTGTCTTGCCTGTCTCAACTGCTTATCTATATTTATCATATATCTATGTTTATCTATCATCTGTCTATCTATATTTATCTATCAATGTATCTATTCATCTATCTTTTATATACCTGTCCATCTATCTCATTTGTTTATCTATATTTGTCTATCATCTATCATTTATCTATCTATATTTATCTATCATTTATCATTTATCTATTCATCTGTCTGTCTTTTATCTGTCCATTTAGCTAGCTAGATCATTTGTTTATCTATATTTGTCTATCATCTATTTATCATTTGTTGTCTATATCTATCATCTATTTATCATCTCTCTGTTTATCTATGTATTTTTCTATCTATTATTACTCTGATTATTTCAGCTAGACTGCTAGTACCATTTGAATGCGAGTGATGAGAGTGGGCTGGAGGTAGGTCAGTTGTAGGTCACTTTCCTAGCTTGCGTAGCCGTTGGGGTCAGTTCCCCAGAACCACACGAGAGGATGAGAGATGGGAGGATGGTGAGAATACACAGACATCGGGCTAGTTTGCAGGAGCATAAAAGCATATGATATATAGGCACGGATTACCTCAAGGAGTTGAAGGACAACTATAAAACACTGATGAGAGAAATTCAATATTACATCTGAGAGGACGGAGCCCCAACTGAGGAAGTACCTCCGTAAGATCTGGTTTTTGGCTTGCCCGTAGGGCGCTTTCTTAGCTAGTGATTGCTGAGAGAGGGCTCAGCCCAATCAGCGGCGCCATCCCTGGGCTGGTGGTCCTAAGTTCTATAAGACAGCGGGCTGAGCAAGCAATGGGGAGCAAGCCGGTGAGCAGCACCCCTCCACGGCCTCTGCCTCAGCTCCCGCCTGCAGGTTCCTCCCCTGTTTGAGTTCCTGTTCTGGCCTCCTTCGGTGATGGGCTGTGGGTGCAGAAGCCACTTAAAGGTTTTTCCTCTCCATCTTGCTTTTGGTCATAGTGTATCATCATGCCAATAGTAACCCAAGCTAAGATACCACATGATGCTGGCTGACACAGCATGGCACTGGCTTACAAGCAGACATGTTGACCACTGGAGTGAAATGGAGCCCAGGCACAAATCCACACATGTACAACCAATTGGTTTTTGACAAAGAGGCCAAGGCCATGCAAGGGAAATGATAGTATCCTCAAGACATTGTGTTGGGAGAGCTTGGAATCCACATAAAATGGAGTAAAAGCGGGGCCTTACTCACCCAGTGTGTATGAGTCAGATCCAAGTGGATTAAGATGCAGACATAAGCCCTGCGGCTTTAAAACTGTTAGATAGAGCAAATGCTACAAGGCCTTTGTCTTGGTGATGATTTCTGATGTATGACCCCTAAAGTACAAGGAACTAACCAGCAGCAGGGGTCGCATCAGACTAAAGAAGTAATGGACAGCAGAGGCCATGATTTACAGAGCAAAACTCACACATGGGAGTGAGAAAATATTTGCAAATCATGCTCTGGACAAGGCTCTTGTCGCCAAATCTATGGAAGTCAAGTATGATGATAAGGAAACACTGAACCCTATTACAAATGAGCACGCGACTTGAATAAACATTTCTCAAAAGAAGATTAAAAAATAAACCCAGGAGACATGTGAAGACTATTCAGTGTCAGTGATCACGAGGAAATACCAGTGTAGTGTACAAAGGAGTGCGGCTTCTGGTGGGATAACTGTAGTGTTAGTGTTAGTGTTAGTGAGGGTGAGGGGAGAAGGGACTCGTGCCTACCACAGTTGCTAGGATGTGTGTTAGCACAGTCACAAGGAAGGTATGGAAGAGATAAGATCTTCTCATAAACACATGTGGTTGTTAGCAGTAACTGTCACGGAGACACTTTCTACTGAGCACATCATAGTGCTCAGTAGCCACATGCGTGTCTCGGGGCTGCTGTGTGGGAAAGATCAGAAATGTTTTATCTTCCCCCGGAGTCCCCCTGGGAAGTGCTCACCGTGAAGCTGGTGGCTGCCTGTGCTGAGCTGGGACTGTGTCTAGGCTTGGCCTTCCCCAGTCTTTCTTCTCTGAGTACACATCCCTCGCCCACCCTGCCATGATCTGTCGTGGGTGGTCTGTCGTCTGAAATTTTATCACAAAGTTGCTGAATGGTTCTGAGGCTATATTGGGGCTGACACCCTTTACCGGCCACACAACCTCGAGCAAGTTAGCTGACTGCCCTAAGCCTTAGTCTTCTCATCTGAGATGAGAGTAACCTCAGTCCCACTGTGATGACCAAGAAAAACATCCCTGTAGGTACCTAAGTTGGTCCACGGGAAAGTCTCAGTAACCAGTCACTTGCATGTGTTACTATTATAATCACGCTCTGTGACGTGCCACCATCTGCATTTCAAAGTGCAATACAACAGGAAAAGCTGAGAGATGGACAGACTGCCGTTTACCAAAACCAAGAAGTTGTCTGTCATCAAAATCTCTTGCCCAGTAACATGAAGGTTACATGCCATACAGCGGGTTTAGCTCAGTCAGTATGTGTTGGCCACTTACTTTGCATTATGAACTTGGAAGGGCCGTTTTGGAAAAGCCCTGTGACTGGCTTCTCATGGGATGGGAGGGATGCTGACCTTGAGGTACCCATATTCCAGCAGGCGAAGGAGAGCAAGGAATGAAATAGCACGGTGCACAGATAAAACCACAGAAGAGACAGTGCAGACGGTACATTCAGGAGGGGTGTGAGAGGTTCCCATCATGGAGGAGGTGTGTCCAGGGGAGGGAGGGCAGCATGGAGCTCAGTGACGTTTCCCATTTCATGGCCCTGCTGTGCGTCTCTTCCCCAGAATCACAGGCTCAAAAGTATAAAAAGTCACAGTAGAATCTGTGTTGAGAACACAAGCTTGCCCGAGGCTCTGAACTCTCTGGGGGAGGAGGCGTGGAAGCGATGGCTGGGTCCCTCTGAAGAAAGGCCCAGATGCCTGCCCAGGTGTTGGCCTAACTGTGCAAGCAGTGGGGGGCCGCAGAAAGCTGTCAGCTTTCTGCTTGGTTTTCCTGGCGCTCTCAAAAGGAAGCATGCATTCCTCTGCCTGAGGGGGGAGGGGCCGAGGGAAGACAGGATGGAGGGGCCCTGTTTGATCTTGCTTAGTCCCTGAGTTGTCAGGTGGCACTTCTTCAGCAGAGAAAAGAACAAAGCACACAGCCGTTCCACAGGTGTGTGGCTGTGGCACACACCCTGCATTTGTTATGCAGCCACTGCCATACTCACACATCTCTGGGATGTACATACCTTAGCACCCCCCCCCCCGCCCCACCCTTGCACATATACACAGGTGGAGGCACTGAGCTGAGTGTAATAGCAGAAGGGTGCCTTTGGGCGTTTTCAAAGTCGGAGCTGAGAGTTTAATGCGGCCTTTTGATCTTCACGTCAGCTTATTCTGTCCCTTTATGCCTTTCAGAGCTAGCACCTGGCATGGCTGCCTGAGATGCATGCAGCTAGTGTCTCAGGCACACAGACCCTGCTAGTCTCACAGCAGGAAGCTTACTTAGTTCCTTTCGGTCATCTCGGTGGCCATCTAGATGTCAATCAGTATTGTGACAAACAAAGACTCCATTCGCCCCACCCGCTTCTCTCTGCTTCTCAGGAGCTTAGAACCCTCCGGACAGAACTGCCACAGTCGTGGGCTAGTTTTTCAGCTTTGAGCAATACCGACTGTTGTTCTGAGATGGACTGCTTCTTAATAGTTAAGTGTCCATTTTTGTGTGTTCTTGGGCGTGGTGGCCCATGCCTTTAATCCTAGCACGAGAGAGGCAGAGGCAGGAGGATCACTGTGAGTTCGAGGCCAGCCTGGTCTACAAAGAGAGTCCAGGACAACTAAGGCTACACAGAGAAACCCTGTCTCCAAAACAAACAAACAAACAAACAAACAAACAAAAAGTATGTATGCATGTGTGTATTTGTCTGTGAGCTGCCCAAGCCAACTATTTCACCAGTCCCCAGCTCTCCAGCACCCGTACTAAAGACCACGAGCCACCCAAGCCATCTTTTTTTCACATAGAGTCTAAGGATAGAACTTGGGTCTTCAGATTTTGACCTTAGCCCTGTGGGCAGGGAGAAGGCATCTGCAGACGGTGGCTGGAAGGTTCTCGGCATCACCCACACAGCTTAGAAGCCAAAGGTGCATGCTTTGCCCTCTAGGTGCCCAATAGCCATGTGTTCCTTTTGGCTGAGATGTGAAGGGGGGCGGGGCGCAGCTACACACACCTGTGGTCCTGTGGAAGTTCCTTGAGGCCCACCTCCGCCCCTCCCCCTCCCACGTTGAGCAGCGAGTTACACCAGGAAGAGCCACCTCTGCCATCATGCAGCTTAGATTCATTGCCTGGAATTTTCGAGGTAGACAAAAGGTCCTGGCGCACTTGATTCCAAGGACTCAACCGGCTTCTACCCTAATCATTAAAAACACAGACCCACAGGCAGCAGAGATTGCTGGACAGAAAAGGGCTGGCAAGGACTTGAGCTTGATTCTCAGAATCCAGATAAAAGAGAAGCTGGCTCACAGTCCCTGTGCTGAGGAGGCGGAGCCAAGTGGCTCCTGGAGCTTTCTGGCTAACTGGCCTAGCCTACCTGGTGAGTTCTAGGCCAGGGAGAGTCCTTGTCTGTAAAATAATAACAACAACAAAACCACTCCCCAGGGTGGCTACACCTCCTCAGTGTAGGAGCAAGAGCTGAGGGCATTCTCTCCATCCATACACACACATGCATGTTCATATGCACATACATGTACACTTGCACACACGTGAATATATGCACATACAAAGTACACAAGTACATACCAAGCAGTTTAATAAAAGTGCATGTGGGAGGCAGACAGACAGAGAAAAAGATAGAAAAAAGCCTGTCTGGGACCCATGGCTATGGTACGAGCTTTGCTGTCTGGGACCCAAGGCTATGGTAGGAGCTGTGTGCAACAGCAGAAACCAAACTGTTGAGCCCATTCTTCTGCAGTGTGTGTGTGTGTGTGTGTGTGTGTGTGTGTGTGTGTCTGTCTGTCTGTCTGTCTCACTGGGGACACATGACAAGGAGCCACTGACACACCATCCCTGATCTTCTGAGTGCTCCTCTCTTTCCAGGATTTGGCCCTGGAGGAAGCTGTCCTAGAGGAGCTGACCCAGAAGGTGGCCCAGGAGCACAAAGCCCACAGGTGAGGCAGGAGATGGCTGACTCCAGCACAGCACACCATCTGTGGGGCAGGGCCTTCGCGGCTCCACCCTGGCCCTGCCTGTGCTCCCTGCTTCCTCCCTCCTTTGTCCTTCTTCCCTTTATATTTTCTCTTCCTTACTCTTCCTTTTCTCACCACCTTCTCTCCTTCCTCTTTAAAATTTTTCCTTTTTAAAATTGTGAAAAATTTCATATCGTAAGCAAAATAAAATATTTTTTAAGGCAGACATCTTGCGCAGGGGTGTGTGGACTGGTGCTTTTAAGGCGACTCATCCTAACTGGGTCATTTACCTTCCTTTTCTTACTCTCTGTTGAGTGAAAGGCGGCTGAGCATTATTAGTGCTTAATAAGGCGCTGTCCTCCCCCGTGGAAATGAGCCGCCCCCAGAGGCCAGGCCTGTGGCACAGCTCTCGGAGCTGCCGCTAGGACCCCGGGGGTTCCCTCGGACTTTGCATCACTGACCGGTTCCTCTCCTGATGCTGTGCTGATTGCAGGGGGATCCTGCCAGCAGAAGCTGAGCTGATGTACATCAACGAAGTGGAGCGTCTGGACGGATTCGGGCAGGAGGTCTTCCCAGTGAAGGTAACACGCTGTTTCCTGCCCCTGCTCATTTTCCAAGTTAACGTGGCTTGCCAAGGGCCAAAGTGACAAAAAAGACCCGACAAGGAGCAGCCCAAAGGAGGAAGGCTTATTCTAGCTCACAGTTCAAGGGGAGACAGCCTGTGGTGTTGGAGAAGGCAGCTGATCATATGACAGAGTCAACAGGAAGCAGAGTTAGGCTAGGAGACCCCGGGGGCTCATCCCCAGTGACCTGCGTCCTCCAGTGAGGTTCCACTTCCTAAAGGGTCCATAACCTTCCAAGGGTGAAGTTTTCAAACACACCAGCTCATAAGGGCGGAGGGAGCAGAACAGACATTTCCATCCTAGCCACAGCAGTTAAGAGCTCACGTTAGGTAAAGTGAACACTCAGAGATTTGGGATTTGATCCTCAGCAGATTTTCTTCAGTTATAGGACAGCTGTCTACATGAGTCCAGGCACCTTAAAGCATCCAGGCCAGACCTGTCTTTCTTCCAGCAGGACAGGCAGCTGGTGCCCTTGGACGTGAACAGAGGCTACCTGGTGGTTTTCCTCTTGTGCTACGTCTCTCTTTACTTTCCTTTAGCAGTGGGGGCGATTGTTGGTGAGGCAGACTGAAGCGTCTCATACGCAATCACGTTTTACTTCTCCAGCTCCACAGAGCTGTGTATGGTGGGTGTTTTGTGGAAAGCACGCCTAGGAAATTGTGAAAGCGAATCACATCCTTTGTAACTGCCCTACCTACTGGAGTGGGTGTGGCTGGGAGCATCCTGAGAGCCCATAATCCAATTTCCCCTCTCTGCTGACCAGCTCTTCAGAAGATGGGGTTCAGATGGTGCACCCCGGTGGTCTAGGAGAGGCCTGTGATGTCAGCACACACACTGCGCTCACCACTGGCTCCTCTGGCTGCTTTACACGGGTTTTGTCCCCCTCCGCTGCTCTCGCCTTGCTTTAATGAGAACTGCCTATGAGCACGGAACAGAGTCAACCGGGGCTGCCGCGTCTCCTGGAAAGGGCTGGATGGCTATCTTTTAGATTTGTTTAATTCTCCTTTGCTTCTCTAATGGCTGCCCTTGGTAGGGCTGCAATCCACTTCCCTTGCAGTAATGCCTGGCGAGGCCATCTGCAGCCCACTTAGAGCAACCCATATGTAGTCTTGACATTTTGTGTCACTGAAAAAAATCAGTAAGCGTTTTCTCTATTTCTACAAAACCAGCTCCTCTGACTGGAAGTTAGGGGTTTCATTGTTGTCACCATTTGCTTGTTTATTTTGAGTGTCTGAATTACAGGAAAGGCAAGTAGTTAAGCTAGTGCTGAAGTCTACTGTGCAGTTTCATGAGACTGACTGTGTGGTCCCTACGTGCACGTCCATCTGGAGCCAGCTCTCCCAGCATAGGATCCTCGGAATGTCCCCAGCCCTCCTTGAGCACTGTCCCCCTTTCTTCATCCTCCACATGCAGTCAGTAGCTGCTAGCTGAGCTTCTCCAGTACCGGCAGAGCCCATGGGCTCATAGGAGGTCGCTCAAGACTGCAGCTGAAACGCCCTTCCCAGTAGGGTGCCCAGCTCTTAAGTTCGGTTCAGTGTGATGCCTGCAGTGTCCAGTGGGGCCCAGCTGCCTTGGGCATCCCTTCTGTGTGTCCTTCCATTGTCTTACTCCAGGAATGACTCTTCCTGAGTCACATTCACCACCTGACTCTGGTGTGGACCTGCAGGCAAAGCTGGGGTAGGGGGGATTCCTGTAGGTTCCCCTTTCCCTCCTAGCTAATGGTCCTCACCTTCTTTCTCCACATGCATCTTTCTGTGGTACAACTTGCCTTTCATCTTTTTTTCTGCATAGAAACTATGGTGTTTCTTCTTCAACCCCCTGACCTGTTCTCTTTTTACGTCTCCACGGGTTGACCACAGTGGCTGTCATACCTTAACTCAATCCCCCTAGACTTGTGATGTCCAGTTGGAGGGAGGGAGGGAGGGAGCGTCCCGTCTCGGGGGGGATGGGAGGCCTGCCTTCCATCTTTGCTCTTGTTATCAGGACCGCCCCCCCTTGTACCAGGAAAAGGACCTACTCTGGTGAAAGCAGGGAACCTCACGATAGCGCCTCCAAAGTTTAGTCTTAGCCCACTGTTACCACAACCCTGGCAGCCAGGTATCCCAGGAAATGAGTGGGTGGCATCTGACTTGTCGCCCTAGAGCTGAAGACAAGGCACCCAGTGTCTTTAGCAGAGGGCCCAGGGGTGGCCCGCCAATGAAGTTCACAAAACTTACCCTGTGTCACAAAACTCACCATGAGCAGACAGCGAAGCATTCCCTATTTTTGGGAGTTTTGAGAATACAGTGTGTTGTTGCTAACTACAGTTTGTGTAATGAACAATGAATCTCTGAATTTTCCCCTCTAATTTAATTAAAATTTTTGTTGTGGCCCACATCTCCTCACCCCTGCTGCCCCTAAATTCTGCCGCTTGCCACCCCACTCTCTGCTCTGCTGGGCCCTACTCCCATCGAAGTGAATGCGCTGTTTGCCTCCCCGTGCCTTTCCTATTTCACTTAGGATAATGGCACCAGTTACAAATGCCAGAGCACCCTATTTAAAGCCCACACGGTATTCCGTCCCCCACATCTTGCTCCACCCGTCTCCCTCGGGCTGGATAACCTTGGCTATTGTGAATGGTGCGGTACAGCAATGGTGGTAACAGATGCCTTCTGTTGGTCTCCCGCAGGACAGTCACGGCAACAGCATGCACCTCGGCATTTTCTTTATGGGGATCTTTGTGAGGAACAGAATCGGAAGACAGGCAGTAATATACAGGTAATCTGCCCCGCCCCTTCCCGTCAGAGGCTGTAGGTGGTGCCGTCAGCTGTTGCTACTCAGTGAGTGGAGAGCCACGCTGGACCTGACCTGCATGGGCTACATTTTCTCAGTTCAGATGAAAGTAGCCGTCTTCAGAACTGATGGGGAAAAATTGACATCGCTTTTCCTGGAGGCTCAGCCCCTTCCTCCCTGACTACGGGAAATGTGCATTTCAAGCCCACTGAGTCAGTGGGTGGGCCTTGAGAGTGGGAAGAGCAGGTGTGTCCTCAGTCCTGCAGGTGTGTCCTCAGCCCTGCAGGTGTGTCCTCAGTCCTGCAGGTGTGACCTCAGCCCTGCAGGTGTGTCCTCAGCCCTGCAGGTGTGTCCTCAGCCCTGCAGGTGTGTCCTCAGCCCTGCAGGTGTGTCCTCAGCCCTGCAGGTGTGTCCTCAGCCCTGCAGGTGTGTCCTCAGCCCTGCTGGTTGCTGTTGTTGGGACCGTCCCTGGCCACAGCCCTGCACACTCTGCCTGACCGTGTGCTGCCCACGTGCAGACTATTCTTGTACTAATAAAAGGGGATTGGTTGCCTATAGAAGTGTGTCTTAGAAGCGATCAGTCTGTGATAACAAATGAAATGACCTGAGTTTTTTTTTTTTTTAATTACTTGGACCCTTTAACCTTCTTTTCCATTCAGTTCAAGCAAATCCTGTCCGGGGATATGGTGAATGGCCCCCACCCACCCCTGCCCACTAGCTGGTCTTTGCATGGTTGTCCACAGGCTCACCTTTGTGTACTAAAGCAGTCTGGCCCTGTGTTGATTGACAGAATACCATTCTTGTGTGTGCATCTTGTGTGTGCAGCTGTGTACCTGGGGCAGGTGTCAGTGACAACTCTAGCACACGAAGCACAGGCTCCTCCTGGCCTGGTGGCTTCCAGCAGGAAGTGTCTGGATCAGGTAGAGCTGCACCTTTACAGTTGTCCAACAGGAGCCACCTGGTTGGCATCCCTTGCCCTAGGTCGCCACTTAGCCATCATTTTTATTTTGCCCCCTTGTTGTTTGAAGCTGGGATGAAGACAGAGACCAGAGGACACAAACTTTTAAGGGCTAGGGCACTGTATCGTAGTTGGTAAAGTCTTGCAAGGACTTAAGTTCTGTCCCCAGAACAAACATAAACATGCTGGGCATGGTAGCAAAGCTTTGTAGTCCCAGAGCTGGGAGGGCAGGGCAAGTGGAGATCTTGGGATTAGTTGGCTAGCCTAGCTAACGTCCTTAGCAAGTTCCAGACCAGGGAGAGACTGCCTCAAAAACTAAGGTGGAGGGTGACAGAGGAAGGACACTCAAGCTTGTCTCTTGGATTACACACACACATACACATACACAAAAGCTTGTCACTTGGATTACACACACACATACACACACGTGCACAATCTTGTCACTTGGATTATACACACACACACACGTGCACAATCTTGTCACTTGGATTACACATACACACACACACACACACACACACGCAAAACTTGTCACTTGGATTACACACACACACACACACACACACGGCACAAGCTTGTCACTTGAATTACACACACACACACACACACACACACGCACAAGCTTGTCACTTGGATTACACACACACACACACACACACACACACACACACACACACACACACACCCCTGAACTGAAACAGCCATGTGCAGATGTCAGTACCAGAAGCCTCTGGTAGTGTTTATTCCATTCCTTCAGCAGCTGCACAGGGTGGGCACAGAGTGGGCACAGGGTGAGCGCTGGCTATCGAGTTTTTGCAGTTGCTTTGAAGGAATTTTATCTGTAAAAGAGAAGCCACTTCCTTTCTCTTGAGATCCTACCAGCAGGAGGTGGCTGCTCAGCCTGGTGTCTATACCAGGGAGCACATGTATGGAGAGCACAGCTACTCTGGACTAGGCAGGTGACGGGCGCTAACTTGGAAAACCCTGGGTAAAGAACTCGCCCGTCTCAGATTCAGGGAGTTGGGTTCTCATTAGTGTCTGCGTTGCATCTGCTGTAAGGAGGAGCAAACCCGCTGCTTTTTCTGCCTCCGATAGGATGTGAAAATTGAATTCTGTGCAGTAGGCTGGCTCAGTGCAGGGATTACAGGCATGGAGACATGCTGGGTGAGGAGCCTGTAGCTTTCCTGGGCCTTATGAGAGATCTAATCCCAGAAGGAAGAACAGCGGGGAGGGGAGTGAGCACTCCAGCAGGCCTGCTCTCTGCCTGAGTGCATGGACTGAGGGAGTGCTTCATAGAGCACGAGTCTTAAAGGGCTGGGGACAGAGCCCAGAGGGAGCACTGTTTGCCTGCGTGCGGGAGGCCAGTCTCCAGTGGCACAGAACACTGTGTAGTGGTGGAAGCAGGTGGATCAGGGCTTTGTTCATGGTCACTGTCAGCTAGATGGCAAGTTTGAGATCAGCCTGGAATACTGGAGACCTGTCTTTTTTTAAAAAAGGAAGGAAGGAGGAGAGAGAAAGAAGGAGGGGGAGGAAGGAGAGGAAGAAGAGGAGAGGGGCAAGGGAGAGAGAGCTGCATGCATCATCAGCTGTAGCTGGAGCATTAAAAAGATGGCTAGGAACTTGCTCCAAGTAGAAACGGAAGCAACCACTTATTTCTTGGTGTCTGGCATCTGCTTCTGGGATTAGATTCCTCCTAAGACCCTGGCTGGCCACAGGTGCCACACACAGGTGGACTTGGTGCCGTCATGCCTGTATCCATGCACTTAGTCCATGCCCTGCACACCGATGTGGACAAGTCTCTGACAACAGGCAAGAAGAGCATGCACGTGTGTGTTTAGATCATGGGGCATAGATACATAAATCAACAGTGGGCATTTTTTTTTCCAAGATGGCACAGTAAATGTGCACATGGCAACAGGACTTTGACTGTACTTTGAGGTAAGTTAAACATTCAGGGGAGGCGCCTCATCATCAGAAAACTTGGCAGGAAGGTAACAAGACCTTTGCAGGTTTTTCTCAAAGCTACCCACAAAGAAAACGTTTGACGGATGTCACTATGCAGATATATTTCAAATCGAATTGTTACCCGAGTGAATTAGTGCATATTGCATTTCTTTACATTTTCTCCTTTGAAAGGTGGGATATTTAAGCTATTGTTAAAAAGAGAGAATAGTTATGTCATAATCATGAGACCTTTCTCATGGCGAATACATGGACCGTTTCTGAGTAAGCTCTGTCACATTTCTTTGGCCCAGGTGGAATGACATTGGGAGTGTCACCCACAGCAAAGCAGCAATCTTGCTGGAGCTGATTGACAAGGAGGAGACTGCGCTCTTCCATACAGTGAGTTCAGGGGCCTGCATCGCCTGGGGACAGATTTATTTTTCTTAAAGCTAACAATGCTTTTGCCTCATTCTCTATGCCCAGCCTTCTGATAGTGAGACACATTGTTGTCATCTATGAAGTTGACACTTAAAGAGTGCTAAATCAAGTCACACATGCACACAAATGTGCATGTACGCAGACAGATACACACACACACACACACACAGATACCTACATATGTACACATGCATGCATACCTACACTTGCTGATGCACACACACACACCATCCCTCATCATGTCAGCACTGGGCTGCATCCTTAGGTGTCCTGGCTGCACATTGGACATACCTGTACTCCATAAGGGACGCAGTGCTATTGGAGAGATTTTTTTCTAAAACTTGCCTGGTCATACATGACTTCTTGCAAGTGGTGGATGCCCCCTCTGGCTTCTGCACTCAGATTCATGTTTGTCCAGCATGGCACAGCACTCTGGCCACAGTCTTCCTCAGGTGGCTCCTCATTGTGTCCGACTGCATTGTCTGTTGCCGGCTGACCTGGAATTTTCAGTCCCCTCGTAGCCCACACTGTCTGGAGTTATTCGGGTCCCTTCTCAGGAGCCAAGGCGGTCCCCTCACCACACCATCTCTGGTTGGGTGACATTGGTGTTAATTGTAGGCCTTGATTCAGTTACTTGCTCTGAAGGTTCCGGTTTAGAATTACTGAGAACCTGTCAGTTCATCATTACAGACCGAGAACTTTTGATGTCACTAACGGATGGCCATTCCTGCCATCTTTGCTGGCCATGGTAGCGTGGACACCGTGGAAACCAATGGTCAGTTCACTGCCTGGCCTGGCATGTTATTTTGTTCTTCAGATGAAAGGGAGGAGATTAATGTCTGTACAGATCAGTCTTCATGAAGCAAATATCTAATCAAACAGATGCTTATTTTTTCCCCCATCTCTTCTTTTTCAAGGATGATATTGAAAATGCCAAGTATATTTCCCGGTTATTTACAGCACGGCACAAGTTTTACAAACAGAACAAGATCTGCACAGAGTAAGTGAATGCTAGCTCACCGTCTCTCTGAATGGCTTAGTCCTATTAAATCGAGCGCTTTTCCCTTGATCCTTCTAGAAGCCATAGGAAGAGACTAAAGCCAGTCAGAAGGCAGAGAAGTCTACTGCAGTCCATGTGCCTAGAGAGACAGTCATTCATTCCCAAATTGACTACAAATGTTTAACTTCCCGGACGCGGAGGCCACATCAGTGCCTTTCTGGCTCTCGGCTCCGAGTTCGGAAGACCCAGCTGCTCCCAATTTGCCCAGGTGCCCCTCCGTGTTAGAAGTGGAGTACGTTCAGAAGTGGGGAGCACAGCGATGAGTCTACTTAAAAGAGAAGACGCTGCCGCAGGCCCGGCCTGTTTCCGCTCACAGTTGGCTAACCCTGCGTGCGCTCCTGGGTCGTGCCATCTGACGGCAAATGAGAGGCCAGGGTAATTAGAGGGGGATTTGGAAGGCACGCCGAGATGGCGCACATCTGTATGCCTTTTTAATTTAGTTCGGAAATAAAGATGATAAATCTGAGTCTGATTGAGGGCACTTCCTCATGGCCTGACCTCGGAGATGGCGTGCCGGGGGCCGACTCTGCTGTCGCCCTGCCTTTGGCTGCTTTCAAAAGGCGTTCCCCAGCAGAACACACTTGCCGCTTGGGCCCCCAAGGTGTTTAATTTTGGTTCAGAGAGTGTCAGGGATGGAAATGCCAGAGCGAAGCTGTCTTTCCACTCCCACAGTGGGCACATCCAAGCAGGGTAGCCTATTGCTGGACAGCAGGTGCTGCTGGAGAAAGCAGCTGCTCAGAACTGGGCCCCAGGTGAGTATAGACATTTTTTTTTAAACTCCATGCATTTTCAAACTATACACTGAAATTGGTCACTGCTAGGGCCTGAAAGTACATCTCATAGCCTAGGTCTACCAGCAGCAACATTGGCAAAGATGGCATAACCATGCCTTTTGCAGACACATAGTCAACACTCAACCATAAGGAATCTGTTCTGCTCTTGCCTTTGAATTCTGCTGGTGGCCTTGACGCTATCAAGAATTTTGTAGCTTGACTTCCATGTGGTTGATATGAACCCATTTCAGAGTGCCAGTCTTCAGGTTTAACTGTTTCTCAGCAAACATCTTCATTGCTGTGCTCACACTGTGTTCACACCGCTCTCCTGTGTTCACACCGCTGTGTTCACACCATTCTCCTAGAGTGAACATCATGATGTAATGCTGAAAACCAAGAATCCTGACCCGGGGTAACTCTGCATGGGGAGCACTTGAACCTCGCCTTTCCTGTGTGCACACTGAGCGCTGTAACCCTGGCTCAGGGGCGGCCTCCTTCCCCTCCCAGGGCTGCCCACTCATGAGCCACGCAGGCTGGCATTGCAGCATCTGCTCCTGCAGAGCCCATCCTTGCCGGTGGCAGGCCTCACTCCAGGGTTTGGCTGCTGCCCCTTTGACCTAGGGAGGAAGAGCTGGAGGACCGTGTTTACCTCAGTGATGATAATGCTGGTTTTGGCCAGCTGCTAAAAAACTCAGCATTGCTGTGTTGTCGCCATGGTTTCACCATGGCAAAGACGCTTATCAGCAAGCAGGTAGAAGGGCAACTTTCCAAATAAGGATGGTCTGTATGAAGAATTTTAGCCTGATGAAAAGACTGTATCTTTTGATTTTTTTTCTCAAGAGTGGATGCTCCCTGTTCCTACTTGTGTCACCTCTCTGTTATCATTGTTTAATCAATGCTGGGGTGCTCTCTTTGTAAAAAGATTAGTTGGGTTCCGGATAGAACCTCAGTTATGGAATATTTGCCTAGCTTTGCTGGTTTGACCTCCCCCACCCCACCCCCCAAGCATCAGAACAGAGTTTAAAGCAAACAAAAAGGACAGATGGCTTGGTAAACATTTGCAGTGTGTATTATCTTTATGGGCTCAAACTGAAACATACTATCTCTATTTTTGGGATTTTATTTAAACTGGAAGCACTTTTCAAAGTATTTTATTATGCATATATGCACACAGGACATGCTGGACATTGTTTTAGAAGTCCACGTGATGTGAGGTTTTTAAGTCTTTTCTCGCTCATAATATTTCTTTTTAAATAAGCCTCATTCTCCCAGTAGTAGTGAGCAAAGCATTATGAAAATATGTGTTGCAATCATTTTGAGGACAAAAGAAGAGTGACCAAGAAGTTGAATTCTTAGCATCGGTGTGTGAACCGTGTTTGCTGTGTGTGCTGTGAGGCAGGCCTCGCTGGTCTGGCCTGCCTGCCACCCCACCCCACCCCACCCCACCCCACCCCCAGCCTCCCTTGTCTGACCTTTTGTACTTCTGGTCAGCAATAGCAATGATTCTTATTTTTAATTTTTCGTATAGACAGTCAAATTCTCCACCCCCGATCAGACGCGGGCCCACCTGGAGCCGGTCCTCACTGGTACGTACACTCTTCAGGTAGTGGCCTGCCTGTCAGGATAAAGGCTGTGGTGGATTCGAGGGGAGAGGACAAAGGGTTCCATTGCTGTGAGAGAGTTGCTAGAAGTATAGGAGGCCATTTTTCAGCTGCAGGAGGTGTGGTAAGTACCCACTGTGTCCCACTCACCCACGGACACGTCCCCCCATGTGGTCTGAGGTTCTCCCCAGTCTCATTCCAGATCAGAGTGATCATCTACCTTCGGGCCATTTGCTCATCCTGCTCTGTTAACAAGTCCCAGTTGTAAGTGCTACAGATTCTGAGGAATTCACTGTCACAGATAGAGCCAAGCAAACTAGCCAGAAAATGCCTTTTAAACGAACCGCAACCAAATAAGTCTGGTTAACTGTCTCAGTATATGAAACGGATGGGGCATTTTCTAATTTCCAGACTTCAGTCAGTATAGCCGCAGCCTCCCGTTGATTTCTACGTTTTAGAAGCTGTTCTTTTTCCTGGTGAGACGGACAAGATGCACAGCTGTAGATCTACTGTAGGCACTTCGTGTCCTAAGGACGGCTCAGGGGTGGTAGGACAGACCTGTGTTTTGTTTTCAGCTTGTCTCGGCACAGGTTTTTAAGGCGTGGCCTTTTAAAATATTTTTTTAAGATGTATTTATTATGTATACAGTGCTCTGCCTTCATGACAGAAGAGGGCATTAGGTCATATTATAGATGGCTGTGAGCCACCATGTGGTTGCTGGGAATTGAACTCAGGACCTCTGGAAGAGCAGTCGGTGCCTCTAACCCCTGAGCCATCTCTCCAGCTTTTTATAGATAGCCAAGACAAACATGTGGCCTTCCTCCTCAGGTGTATGTACAGTTCTCTACAGACAATAGACAGGAGCCCCTAAGTGAAGTCTTCTCTGTATCCAGTGTGTGCCTAGCCTGTCTCTTAGAAAGCTTGGAGGGCATTGTTTTTTCTTTCTGGAAAGAGCATGATAGAGACTGTTAGAATTCTAGAGTTGAGCCACACGGGAATTCCTGAGCGCGTGTGGCTATTGCCGATGTCACCGTGACCCTGTCTCTGCCTTGTGGTCTGGCACGTTAGTGATCTTGAGGGGCCCTCTGCTCTTTCTCGGAGTGTGGTGCGTTTGCTCATGCTTGCTTGCCTGCTTCACTGCCCTCTGTTGATGCTGTCTGCCCTTGCCCTTCTTCATCTTCCGGTTTTGTTAGTGAGATCAAGCATCATTTGTTCCCGTGAGCTATGCCTGATGACAGACCACAGGCTCTCAGGCATTCCTGGGATCCAGAGAGCCTGCCTTGATTTCTTGGAGTGGGGGGCAGGCGAGTCTACAGGGGTCTAGATTCCGAGGTCTCTTCACCCTGCCCTGTAGGTCTGAGCCATCCTTTCGAGTGAGACAACAGACTATGGTATCTTAATGGTCCTTGCTGATAAGCATCTTGGCTTCCTTGCCAATTTCTCTGTCTCTCTGTCTCTGTCTCTGTCTCTCTGTCTCTGTCTCTGTCTCTCTCTCTCTCTCCCTCCCTCCCT
>OU015747.1:140385502-140402974 GCA_907169655.1 Acomys percivali
TCTCTCTCTCTCTCTCCCTCCCTCCCTCCCTCCCTCCCTCCCCCCTCTCTCTCCCTCCCTCCCTCCCTCCCCCCTCTCTCTCCCTCTCTCCCTTTCTCTTTCCCCTTTATGATGCCTATAGTCATAGATATGGATATATATATATATATATCCATAATTTTTTGTCAATTTGACATAAACCCCTGGATGTACCTCAGAAAATAGAGTCTCATTTGAAGACTCGCCTGCACCACACTGGTATGGGCACATCTACAAGGCATTTTCTTTTCTTTATTCGCTTTATATCCTGATCGTCACACCATCCTTTCTCTCTTCCTAGACCCTCCGTCCCTCCCTCCCTCTTCCCCCACCCTCCTTTTCCTATTCCTTAGAAAAAGGGTAGCCCTCCTGCCCTACCAACCCACCCCAGCACACCAGGTCGCATCAAGCCTGAGCATGTCCTCTTCTGCTGTGGCCTGGCAAGGCAGCCCTGCCAGTGGGACGTAACCAAAAAGCAGGCAGCTGAGTCCTTGTTAGGGGCAGCCCCTGCTCTCCTTACTAGAGGACCCACATGAAGCTCAAGCTGCCCATGGGCTACATCTGTGTAAGGGGCCTAGGTCCTGTCCATGCATGGTCCTTGGTTGGTGCTTCAGTTTCTGCGAGATCCTCTGGTCCCTGGTTAGTTAACTCCGTTGGTCCTCTTGTAGGGCTCCTGTCCCCTCCTTTATCTTTCCTCCTGACTTCTCTACAAGTCTCTCCACACTTCACCCAATGTTTGGCCGTGAGATTCAGCATCTGTTTCAGTCTGCTGCTGGGTGGAGCCTCTCAGAGGACAGCTATGCTAGGCTCCCATCTGCAAGCGTAGCAGAGTATTGTTAGTAGTGTCAGGGGTTGGGTCTCTCCCATGGGGTTAGAATCAGGTAGGGCCAGGCATTGGTTGGACATTCCCTCAATCTCTGCTCTGTCTTTATTCCTGCACATCTTGGAGGCAGGGTAAAATTTGGGTTGATGTTTTTGTGGGTGGGTTGGTGTTCCCCTCCCTCCACTAGGAGTCGTGTCTGATTAGAGGGTGTCCTCTTCAGTCTCTGTGACCCTTGCTGCTTTGCTCTCACCCCATATCGTCCCAGAATCCTACCCTGTTGTAGGTCCCCAGCTTGTCACAGAGATGCTCCTGCCCACAGCTTCTCTTCTCTCCCAGGGCATTTTCTACATTGATAATTGATGTAGAAAGGCACAGCCCACTGTGGGTGGTGCCATCCCTGGATAGGTGGGTCTGGGCTGTATAAAAAAGGCAGCTGAGCATGCCAGGGCAAGCCAGTAAGCAGTGTTCCTCCATGGTTTCTGTTTTAAGCTCCTACCTTGAGTTCCTACCTTAATTTCCTCAGTGGACAATGACCTGTAAGCAGATAAACCCTTTCCTCCCAAAGTTGTTTTTAGTCATGTTTTTATTTTTTATTTATTTTTAAAATCATGGCAATGGAAACCACACTAGAACATCTATGTTGTGGCGTTTATTTCTGTATTAGAAGATATGGAAAAATTATAATATATCAGAATAAATAAATGTGGATTCGGCATTTATGTAGCTTAGTAGTAGAACATTTGTCAAACATGTGAAGGGCAGGAAGGAGGCCTCAAGTGGACCTTTACCAACACCCTCCCATGTCCCAAAAAGAAGAAATTAAATATAACCCAGAAACAGCATTTGGAAATGGTTTTTCACTGTATACTTAGCCCAGTTCATAAAGTCACTTAATGTTTTGTTGTTTTCTAAGTAGGAGCAAGAGGCGGCTGTAATCCAAGCTTCTTTATGCCTCTGCTTGAGTTTTTCCTGCTATTGTGTCTTCAATCGCTTCCAGCCTATAAAGCTGACAGTCCTTACCCACTGCGGAAAATTTTAGTTGGAATGATGTGTTGTCCACAAAAGGAAAAATACTTGGAAAGACTTTGCAGCTCTAAAGTCATCCACAGGACTCGTGCGGTTATTCCAAGGCCAGCAGTGTGTCTCCTCTGCACCTGGGGTCTCCTCTGCACCTGGGGTCTCCTCTGTACCTGGGGTCGCCTCTGCTTCCTTTCAGGCTTTTTCTCTTCTCTCATTCTGGCTGGTTTTTGGATCCCTTGTTTTCACGACCTTCCTGGTTACCCATCTGATGCCTTGATATGGATCAGGATGGCCTTGAAGGCACAGAGACCTGCCTTTGTCTGCTTCCCAGGTGCTGGAACCCAGCTTCTGAACCAGTTATCTTGAGATAATAGCTAGCGGGCAGAGATAGGAGATGGACCATCCATCGTCTTTGGTGCTTTATACATTGTTTTACTCCCCCCCCCCATCTTCTGCCCAGAAAGTGGTTCAGATTGGTCTAATTGGGCATGTTTCAGACTCAATGGGAGAGATCCTGTATCCTAACTGCACTAGAGGACCTGTGTGCCCCGTGCCACACTTGGTTCTGCAGTGGCCTTGACCCTGTGTGTGTCACATGTTGGATTCCTTTGTAAATTCACCACTGGGCCCAGTGTAACACAGCGCTGACCCTACACGAGCCTCGTTTCATGCTGTGAACTGGGACTGTGGGTTCTGCTACTGTGTCGGGAGCATGTGGGCCCGGGAAGGAACCAGCTTTGGACAGGATAAACCAAGTTTCCCTTCTTCTACTTCCTCCATGGGTGCGCCTCTTCTGCTACCTGTTACAGAGGTTGGTGCCCGAGACCACCCTAGCGAACGGCTGCACACAGCTTTGGATGCTCGCCTCTTTCTCTCTCTGACCTTGAACCAGTCTCTGTGAGGTGGGGTGGTCAGAAGGGTGGCCTACGGTGGTGCTGCAGTGTGTTCTGTCTTCTCTGTTTCAGCCAAGGCAGCAGCCGTACATCCTGCCTCCCATGCAGTGTGGTGAGCACTACTCGGAGACCCACACTTCCCAAGGTAACTGCGGCTCTTCCTTCTGCCTCTGTAAGACAAAAGCCTGGGTCCCAGGGCACAGCAAAGACGCTTGCTTGAAAATGTCAGTGATGGTTTGATGTTAACTTTGTCATGGTCGGGCTGGAGACATGGCTCAGAGGTTAAGAGCACTGGCTGCTCTTCCAAAGGTCGTGAGTTTAATTCCCTGCAACCACATGGAGGCTCACAACCATCTAAATGAGATCGGGTGCCCTCTTGTGGTGTGCAGGCATACATTTGGGCAGAATACTGTATACATAATAAATAAATAAAGAAATCTTAAAAAACAACAACAAAAAAAAAACCCAACTTTGTCCTTGTCTGACCACAGTGGCCAGCAGATTCAGTTTAGACAATTTAGCATATCAGCTGCCTGGGAAGATTCCAGCGACTAGGCCACCTGGAGGGTGAATTCCTGTTTCCTTGTCTTCTTCTCACTCTTAGTGGGCCAAGGTTGGAGACCGACTTCACCCTCAGTGCCCGTATCAGGAGCCTGGAGCAGCCACATGGTGATGGGTTGACTGAGAGCAACGCTCACCCTCATCCCTCAGTTTTTCCCTTAGCTTCCCTCTAAGCCTTTGAGCGTGGATCCAGTGGTTGTGAGGTGTTGACTGTGTGTATTGTCTCATTTGATCCTCACAGCAAGCCTGAGGTACTGTTGTTTCCATACAGAAATAGGGAAACAGAGGTTAGGCGTATGGATATGAAAACTCAGTGTGTGTGTGTGTGTGTGTGTGTGTGTGTGTGTGCGTGTGTGTGCGCGCGCGCGCGCCTGCCTGCCTGCCTGTGTGTGTGTATGTAGAACAGAGGTCCACGTTGGGTGTTTTTTCTTCAACTGTTTTTTCTCTTTTTGAGACAGACTCTGGCACTCCGCAGTTAGCGAGATGGGCTGGGCCGTGAGGGGACCTTCCTGTCTCTCGCTACCCCACCCTGCCCATGGTGGGATTACAGACACGAGTGTGACCATCCTAGCATTTACTTGTATGTGTGCTGAAGATCCAAACTCAGCCCTCATTTGCCAGCTGTGCCATTTGCTTATCTCTTGTAGCAATGAGCCCTTGAATCTTTTATTACTGAGCTAACTGCAGCTTTAAGACAACGATCACAGACCTTGCATGCTGCGTATTATATGTGTCGTGAGCGTCTGTGATCATGGCTGCTCGGAATCAGCTGCAATGTGAAGGCCGAAGCGTGAAGCCTTAAACACGACCAAACGGTTCAGTCAGTAGTGCTTTTTATGAACAGCCTGGCAGAGTTGCAACACGTCTGTGGGAAGGCACCGAACCCCACGGGATCAGTCTGCACACCTTGCTCCCCTCGTTTCTCCTGGCTTGATTGCGTCTGCATTTCTCTTTCAGATTGTTGAAGTTTTGTAAAAGATGTACTTATTTAGTTGTATTGAGTGCTTGTGTGTGTGTGTATACCACTTGAATTCAGTGTCCATGGCAGCCAGAAGCCCATGACAGAGCCTCCAAAGCTGGGTTACAACAGTTGCGAGCATACACATGGGTGCTGGGACCCAAATTCATTGACCCTGTAGTCAGAGCTCTTAACTGCTGAGCCACCAGTCCCAGTTGGATGTTGCTAACCATGGTTCTCTTTTTTATCTTTCCTTTGTCTCCCCTGCTCAGTGTGTGTGTTAGCAAGAGGCTGGCTTCCATGTATGTGTCTGGCTCTGAGAGGGACCTTGGATACTAGAGTGGGCCTGGCCCAGAAACTGGCCTCGAGCGGCTCTTGGCTTGGGGCCGTGTGGGTGACTCAGAAGTTGTCTTCGTTGGGGTTTCTGTTACTGGGATAAAACGCCATGACCAGAAGCAGCTCGGAGAGGAAAGGGTTTATTTCAGCTTAGAATTCTCAGGTCACACTGCAACACTGAGGGACGTGAGGAACTCAAGGCAGGAGCCGATGCGGAAGTCCGTGAGGAACGCTGCTTACTGGCTTGCTTACTCAGCCTGCTTTCTTACACCACCAAAGACCACCTAGCCCAGCATGCCACACACACACATACACAGTAAGCTAGGCCCCACCACATTGATCAAGAGAATGCCCCACAGACTTATCAATATGGAGGCATTTTCTAGATTACAGTATCTTCTTTCCTTATGTAAAGGGAACATCAAAACTAGGCAGCACAGTAGCTAGGTTACTTGGTGTGCAAGGTTGAGGACCAGAGTGTGGATCCTCAGAACTCACACAGACGCTAGGTGAGGGCAGAGGTGGGGTCCCCTGAACAAGGTGGCCAGCGGGACAAGCCATATCAGCAAGTTCAGAGTTTGAGAGCTCTGCCTAAGTGAAGAAGAGCAACCGAGGATACTTCCCAGCATAGACATTGGTCCTCCATACAAAGTTCATATGCTCACATACCTGTATGCCCCCACGCACCCGCACCCCGTAAATGTACATGAAACAGCTTCTGTAGCTCTTTACTTTCTTTCAGCTTTTGCTCATATTCACTAGAGTTGATCTTGGGTGGAGCTAGAGGGCAGTTTCAGGAACATCTCAAAGGCTCCTGATTCTGACCTCACCATCTGCTAGCTGCCACTCAGAAACCACAGCCGACTGGCCACCCCTGAGCTGTTGGTCTCGCTGTTTTCTGAGTGCTCAGTGGTCCATTTGGTTAAGAGCCCTTTTTGATGTAGTCAGAGAGTGGTTCCGAGGGCGGGGCAGCTTCAAGTCTACTGCTCTGTTAAAACTCTGACTTCCTGGCCCAAATTTCCTATTCTGCCCCTAAGCTGTGCACCAGAGTCCAGGTCTCCCCAACAAGTGGCTTATTGTTTGAGTCTAATTATAGCAAAGTCGAGTCTAAGTAGGCGACGCCCACGCTGTGCACTTTCTTTGCAGTGTGCTCCGACATAGTCTATACATGGACACTTCATCTAAGATAACAGTTCTTTGTGACATGTGTGGGTGAGACATATTTCAATATTTATGACATACTTCAATAGTTCACTCCAGGCACATAGGGATGAGCTCTTTTGAAACAAGGTGGTGTGATGGCTCTCTGTTTGACTTCTTGCAGATAGCATTTTCCCTGGGAACGAGGAGGCTTTGTACTGCAACTCTCACAACAGCCTGGACTTAAATTACTTAAATGGAACAGTCACCAATGGCAGTGTATGCAGCGTTCACAGCATCAACTCCCTCAGCTGCTCCCAAAGCTTCATCCAGGCTTCTCCAGTGTCTTCCAACCTCAGCATCCCTGGAAGTGACATCATGAGGGCCGATTACATCCCCAGCCACCGCCACAGCACCATCATCGTGCCGTCTTACAGGCCAACCCCAGATTATGAGACGGTCATGCGCCAGATGAAGAGGGGGCTGATGCACGCGGACACCCAGAGCCGGTCTCTGCGGAACCTCAATATCATCAACACCCATGCCTACAACCAGCCCGAGGAGCTGGTGTACAGCCAGCCGGAGATGCGGGAGAGGCATCCCTACACTGTCCCATATGCACCCCAGGGGGGCTATGGTCACAAGCTTGTTAGCCCATCTGACCAGATGAACCCCCAGAACAGTGCGATGCCTAGCAAGCCAGGGGCCAGCTCCATCTCACACACAGTGAGTACTCCGGAACTGGCCAACATGCAGCTCCAAGGAGCCCAAAACTACAGCACGGCCCACATGCTGAAGAACTATCTCTTCAGGCCACCACCCCCTTACCCTCGGCCCCGTCCTGCCACCAGCACTCCAGACCTCGCCAGCCACCGCCACAAGTATGTCAGCGGCAGCAGCCCTGATCTGGTAACGCGGAAGGTGCAGCTCTCCGTAAAGACCTTCCAGGAAGACAGCTCTCCTGTGGTCCATCAGTCTCTACAGGAGGTGAGCGAACCCCTTATAGCCACCAGGCACCACGGCACGGTGAATAAGCGCCACAGCCTGGAGGTGATGAATAGTATGGTCCGGGGCATGGAGGCCATGACACTGAAGTCACTCAATATCCCCATGGCTCGTCGCAACACTCTTCGGGAGCAGGGTCCTTCCGAGGAGGCAGGTGGCCAGGAAGTGCATGGGCTTCCTCAGTATCACCACAAGAAGACGTTTTCGGATGCCACCATGCTGATCCACAGCAGTGAGAGCGAGGAAGAGGAGGAGACCCCCGAGGTGGTACCTCAGATTCCTGCCCTTCGGGAGCAGGTGGAATACAGCGCCCAGCTGCAGGCTGCCCTGGCCCGGATTCCCAACAGGCCCCCGCCTGAGTACCCAGGGCCGAGAAAAAGTGTCAGTAACGGGGCACTGAGGCAGGACCAGGGGACCCTCCTTCCTGCCGTGGCCAGGGCCAGGGTGCTGAGGCACGGACCAGCCAAGGCCCTCAGTGTCTCCCGGACTGAGCAGCTGGCTGTCAACGGGGCATCTCTGGGCCCCTCCATCTCTGAGCCTGACCTGACCAGTGTGAAGGAGCGGGTCAAGAAAGAACCCGTGAAGGAGAGGCCTGTGTCAGAGATGCTCTCCCTGGAGGATAGCATCATAGAGAGAGAGATGATGATCAGGGTGAGTGTCCCCACTCCCGGGTCCCTGGAGGCCTTGAGGAGGGCGCCTTCAGGGAGCATTGTGGGCATCTCAGCCAAGAGTGATGATGTCACCAGATGTCGGGGTTGCTATTTCAGATAACACCTTCCATCCCATTTTCTTTTGTGGCTTGCAGCTGGTGTACTGTGATTGGGTACGTCCCTGAGGAGTTTACTCCTAAGCCCCAGTTCCCCATCAGATTTGCCCCTCAAGGAACTCACACACGTGTACACATTGAGTACATCCCTGAGGAGTTTACTACTGAGCCCTAGTCCCCATCAGGAACTCACACACATGTGCACATTGGGTACATCCCTGAGGAGTTTACTACCGAGCCCATCAGATTTGTCCCATGAGGAGCTCACACATGTGTATATGTGCACCGTACGTGCATACATACCACATCTGAAGATACCCTTCAGTGCTGGTATTAACAAATAACCCTTCACTGGGATGCACACAGCCTAGAAAGCTAGTTCTGTTGTTGGGGCAAAACCACATGGTGGCAGATGTGTATAAACAAGAAAATAAACATCTCTTACAATGAGAACATTGTTGGACTGTAGTTGCTTCTGGGGAAAGAAAAAATCCTCCACTAACTGCTTTCCCTGGAAATCCTGACCTCCTTGAAAACTCATTCAGCTGCGTAACTAGTTGAGCCAATTCTTTCCCATTCATCCCAGCTGCGCTGCCAGGTATCTGGTCCTCTTTTCGGAGCTCTGAGAGGCGACCTCTGTTACACATGCTTTGTTGGAAGTCACTAGACTCGTTACTAAGTCTTCTGATCATCCCTGGGGCTCAGAGAGAGGAAGTAAGGGCTAGCTTTACAGAAACCACGCTGCGGATCTCAGAGATCGAATCCAACCTTGTGATTTTAGAGCAGGCCGAAGGCAGTTCAGCCCCAAGGATCTGGTGGTCAGCAGGGTGGGGACGAGAGCCAGCGTGGACAGACTTCATGCTTCTTGGCTTGCAAGTAGAGAGGGAAATTGTGAAGTTTGTACCCATGCCTCTGGCTGGGGGTGAAGTGAAGTGCGGGAGTGGGTGCCATGAGGAGACAGCTTTCCCAGCTTGGAAAAAAGTAATTCACTGACGTAAAATGATGTTTCAACACTTTCTTGGCTCTAGGCCTCTTAAAGGCTGCATTCGCTTCAGGGATCCATGAGTGTCATTAGCGTCGAGCTCCGAGGTTGGCCCTGCCAAGTTTAGACTTAACAATGTCCACATGGCTTGTATCCTTGTGTTGGCCATACCCTGGTGCTAGTCCCCTGCTTGGAAGCATCGTGCAAACCGAGAAAGAATAAGATCCCCTTCCCTAGTCCTGTCTTATTCCAAGATGGTGGTTCATCCCCACTGGCAGATCTTAACAGTTAGCTTTTAGCTAAGGGACATGAGTGCCCGTGCCTCTATTCCTGTCCCTGTTAGACGTCCCCCTCACCCAACCTCATATAACTAGGGGTTCGCAGGCTGCCCTTAGTCAATGTCCCAACCTCAAAGAGGCACTAGGAGGCCAAGAAAGAAGGCCAAGCCTGTCAGTGGCTCCGGACCCAAGATGAATCTTTGTCTTTAAGTGTATATGTACTCACTGGCCTAGGCAGTGGCCACACGGTTTCCATGTTCCTCTGTGTGTGGCGACTAGGAAAGAAAGCTCCTGAGGCCATAGCAGACGAAGAGAACAGAGAGAGACCTCAAGCTCATGAGAACTGGAGTGGGCAGAGGCAGGCCCAGGTAGCTCCCTGTTCTCGGTGGCTTTTTATCCGTGGTTGAGCCTGCTGCCGCTAGGACCCCTCCCTTGCCCCTGCTATCACCTGGAAGACTTTGTCCCACTTTCCAGCCCCGAGCCAGGAGTCAGGTGTAGAGAACAGAGAAAGCCAGCTCAGGCCTTCTGGTTTGATTTTTGAGATGAGTGACAAGTTGCACCTAAGAGGCCCAATTCAGTTATCACTGTGCCCAGTTCTCCCCAGGCAGGGTCGTGAGCCTTTCTGGAGAATGTCAGTCCCAGCACCACTGCGGAGCCAGGAGGATTGCTTACGGCTTTGAGGACACCCAGGGCTGTATAAATGACCCTGCCTCAGAGAATCAAAACGAAAACGTTAAAAACTTTTCAAAATTCAATGAAGAGAAAGGGTAGGAGAGAATTATCTTTCACAAAACGGAATTAATTGGTAAGCAAACACATCTAGCCTCAGCCTGCGGCCGCTTGTGGCACAGAGTCTCCAAGGCTGGCTTTGCGGCCTCACAGCCGCTCTCAGGCTGCCCATCGCACGCATCTGCACAGCTCGCCCTCCAGTGCTCCAGTGCACATTTGGTTGCCGGTGCGCCAGCCGTCACCAGAGCAGCTGTCCTGTCGGTAGCACCCCTCACAAAGGCTTCCCGCCCATTGTAGGTAGCGCTGCGGTGACAATGGGGCCCGTGCAAGTTTGTCCCTGCCACCCTGCCCCACCTTCTCGGTGCCACATTTCTAACAGCATGGCTCCATCAAGGCGCCTCCTCCAGAAGTAAACTAATAAGCAGTGCGGTAAGGCACAGATCCTTGAGGAAAGCACACTACCACTTCTTCTGTAGCCGTTACAGGAGCCCACAGACCGACCGGCATTGCTTCAGTTGGCATCAAAACATCCTCTAGATCGCATTCTTCCCTGAATGTCTAAGACAAAAAAAAAAAAAAAAAAAAAAAAAAACAATCCTAGAGAGATGTGCCCATAGCCTGCCAGCAGGAAACAGTAAGAATTCCCGTACCCTGCTGATCCCAGGGACACAACGATATCCCACAGTGGTCCCAACGTCCAGCCCTGGCCGTACCAGGTTGAGCACAGAGATGAGAGGGGACATAGAGTTGGCCAGTCCACACTCCCGCCAAGCCCCTCCGGTGGTGGCCAGTAGTCACTACTCTCTGTTCTCCCTGGGTGGAGCGTGAAGGGCAAAGAGCTGATAGTTCATCATCTGTGGCCAGCCTGGGATGGAGGTGGCTCTTAGAAGCTGGTAGGGCCCTGTTCTGAGGCTGGCAAAGCAGGTGTCTCAGGGGCAGAGACCTAAGTGTGAGAGTCAGGCCCTTCAGCCTGAGCCCCTCAGAGCAGAGACCCGACTTTCCTCTTTTGCTGGTGTGTATGGCTCTGTTAAGCACCACTGTAGCTGGCAGGTTTTAGGCCGTTAGTCAGTGCAAGAGGCCTGTCCTGGTGATGGACTCAGACGGTGAGTGTAGTCCTCTGTTTTCTTTCTTCTGTCTTCAGCCTGTATTTTTCTAAGTATTGTTTGAAACCCCCACCCCACCCCCGCCCACCCTTTTTTGTTCTCTGGCAAACCCTGTGGCAAGGTATATTTGTTAGGGAGCCTATCTTTATCTTTCTAACGGATGAGTTAATTAAGAATAAAAGCCCTGGGGTCCTGTAAGAACTGGCTTCCCCGGGCAGGCACGGTGGGCATGATGGGAAGGCTGGGTTTGAGTCAGCCCCGCTGGTGGTGAGTGTCTGCATTCCTTGGCTGGGGAGTTACAGATTTGGGGAGATTAAAACACATTCCACCCTTCGCCTGGAATTACAAACAATGAGAACGTGTCTTTTCTTGCCGAAAGGATCTCGAGAAGCAGAAGATGACGGGCCTGCAGGCACAGAAGAGGCCACTGATGTTGGCGGCGCTGAACGGGCTCTCAGTGGCCCGCGTCTCGGGGCGGGAAGACAGCCGACAGGATGCCACCCGAGTTCCCATAGACGAGCGGGTAAGTTCTGGGCTTGTCAGCTGTGTCTCCAGATTCCAGACGTTTCTCTCTGCCCAGACCTGTCGGTGCTGTTTGCCTCGTGGGTCAATTCTTTCAACAGAAGACTTGGTCCAAGTGTGCTGTGTTAGAGCCTACGCTTTTCAGCAGGTTCCGTTTTGCCATTCTGGTCTCCACACTTGGTCAAGCGGCCATATTGATGCTTGGTTAAAAAGCCTAGCCCCGGGGATGGTGAGATGGCTCAGCAGGCGTAGGAGGTTGCAGCGAAGTCTGATGACCCGAGTTCAATCCCCTCCCCAAAGTAAATAAACAACTGCAAGGAAGGACCACCTCCCGTAAGCTGCGGCCCTGGCCCAGTCACTCAGCTCCTCACTACTTCTTAGCCATAAGGAGGGAATGTAATTATCAGTCCCTTATGCATTTTATATGATTTTAATATTTACTAAGCACAAATGCAAGTTTGCATTTGGTGTGGTTGACACACTTGGTTTCCTTGTGCAGTTGAGTCAAAATGCGCACTAGTTTCAAACATGCTGCAGGATGGGGAACATTACAAATCTTTATTTTCCACAATGAAACCATTACGTTTCTGTAACTATAGAAAACGGGGTTTTGTTTTGTTTTTTTTAATAAGATGAGAAAGTTAATTTTTCCAACTGTCATACTCTGTGTTTTGTCATACTGTGTCTCTTGGGAAATAGCCATCCAAGGTTTTAGGGTTCGTGTGGTCCCCATCAAGGGCTATAAGATGATGTGATCTATAGTTCTCTGGTTTGGTATCAATAGCTGTGGTTCTGTGTCACTGAGGTAGAAAAGGGGGGCCCTGAAACTGTCCGGCTTGCTATCAGAAGCCCTGGAAACTGTTTTCCTAAGTTCACTAAGCACATTTCAGGTGTGTGTGTAGGGTTCGATTTCTGTCAGCAGACACTTACTTGGTATTAGAATGTTTTAGGGGTCAGTGGGGACATGTTCCCCAATTAATACCATGTAATTGAAATTAGCGGGTTGGCCAAGGAAGGAAAAAGGCAAGGTGTTTTGTGCAGGTTAATCCTGGGCGCTCTGCTGTTGTCCTAAAGTTTAATTCAGTCAGTCTGCCGTGACAGTCGAGGAGAAGGTGCTTGGATGGTTGAGAGCAACACTGTCCTTTTCAGCAAAGATTGCAGCAGGTGCCAGCAATGGAATCGCAGAGTTTGAGTTTCAACTTAAGCCAGTCTATGCAGCTTGCAGGATATAGCTAAGTGAGAAAGGAAATGGCTGTCAGCCCAGAGAGACTGGCAGTGTGGGTAAGAGTGAGGGCAGTAGCTCAGGACCCACTGGCTCTCCGTCTTGAGATCCCATCACTGGGAGTCCTGAGAGCCTGGCTGCCCTGTTGGAATGGGGAGAGCTGACGCCCTGCTTCCCTCGCAGCTCAGAGCTCTGAAGAAGAAGCTAGAGGAGGGAATGGTGTTCACGGAGTATGAACAGATCCCCAACAAAAAGGCCAATGGCATCTTCAGCACCGCCACCCTGCCGGAGAACGCTGAGCGCAGCCGGATCCGGGAAGTTGTCCCTTATGAGGAGAATCGAGTGGAGCTCATCCCAACCAAAGAGAACAACACTGGCTACATCAACGCCTCCCACATCAAGGTGAGGGGCACGTCAGGAAACCCTCATGGGCTTGTGGGCTTGCGCTATATTCATTATCACAAAGAACCTTTCTGATGAGCTAACCCGCCCTAAGCCTTGCAAGTGGTGGGGGAGGGGAGCTTGGGGGCGTCGGGGCTGGGGGATTGCCCTGTTGGTTTGTGACTTCGAGGAGGTGATGGGCGTTGGAACAGTCACAGCTTTCATTGTCACAGTGTTTTCACTCTGCTCAATAGCACCACTACTATTGGTTCTTATAATAGCATAGTCAATTCCCTTTAGAACCAAACTCTAATTTTCAGTGCTCTTTATAAACAAGGAGTGATTTATACACAGACCATGACTGAGGATTGCATAGCAGTGGATGGGCTTGTGAGATTCTTTTTTTTTTTTTTTTTTTACTTTTTAGATTTAGTTTTACTTTATGTGTCTTAAGTGTTTGCCTGTGTATGTGTGTGCATTCCTAGTGGCTATAGAGGGAGGAAGAGGGCATCGGATCTTTAAGAACTGGGGTCATAGGAGGCTGTGACCCTCCATGTGGCTGTGAGGAACTGAACAGGTTCAAGGCGAGAACAGCAAGAATTCTTAATTTCTCAGCCGTTGCTCCAGCCTGTCATATGTGGGTGGCATTTCTGTCATCTGGAATACTCCGTGTCTCACTAGGTCATGGCTTAGCAAGACCCCAGGTAGACGTCAGAGCTGTGGACACATGGGTACCTAGAGCGAATAATTTCCTGAGCCTTCCCTGGCTTCCCTGATAACTAGATGGACTTCTTTAGCACATGGCTCTGACCTCTGACCTGCGAGAGCATTCCAGAGGCTCCAGCTCAGACAGTGGGTATAGGACTTAATTTTATTATTATTTTTTGAGACAGGGTTTCTCTGTGTAGCTCTGGCTGTCCTGGAACTAACTCTAGACTAAGCTGGCCTAGAATTCATAGAGATCTGCCTCCTGAGTGCTGGGATTAAAGGCGTGCCCACCATAGAACATTTTTTAAGCAACACAGTTCACCCGAGTAATCTATGAAACTAAACTCTTAATTTTCTTGGACTTTTCAACTCTGGTGGGATTGCTAGAAGGTTCCTTTGGCCCTCCTAAGTTGTAGTTAGGCATCTGGTTTGTGTATCACTCATAGCCAGTTTCCATATGGGATGTAAAATGTATGACATGGTTGGGTATAGTGTTTTTATGCATAGAGCATAGATAGGATTGTATGAATGTATTTATAACATACAGACAAACAAGCTGTTTTTTCCTCATATTTTTGAGAACGAGAACAAAACAAATAAAATAATGAATGCCAGGGAACTCTTAAGTAAGCCCGTGATGGTCTCAGTTAGATTATGAAGTAATGAACAGAATAGCACACTTACAGATGAGGATGGCACAGCTGCTCTCCGATGGCGTGCCTCTGAAAACCTCGTTCTCCTGGCCTCTTCCCTTGGCCCAGTCTCTTCCCCATTTTCCATCTGCTCTTTGGAAACAGCTGCCACTCCGCATAAACAGTGCCCTTTGGGCATTGTTACCCGAGATGCCTTCTCTTCTGCGGTGTTCTCCGAGGCCCACACTTCATCTTGCGGATCCAGGGCAGACCCGGGTACATTTCACAGGCCCAGAGAGCTTGCAAGAACTTGCCGTTGGTTTCTGGAGCTGAGCTGTATATTTCGCCACTGTTTTCTCCCTTGGTTTCCAAGCAGCTGTTAACACGGGAAGAGAATGACCGGCTCCTGAGGTGGAGTCACGTCTGTGACTCTACCTTTGCCACACGGATGGTTTCCGTGTAGTTACTAGTGCTCTCCTGTCAGTACTAGGAGGGGGCAGCATCCTCTGCAAGTATTTATGGTTCCTGCATGTTGGGTGCCAGATGATTTAACACCCCAGTTCCACAGACATCCCCCCCAACCCTGCACTGAGTCTGTGGATGTCTTCTCCTACCCGTGTATGGAAAATGAATTTTCTTGCCAGCTTTGACCTGAATATGTCTTGTGTAATGAAACAATGGCCGATGTTATTTTTGTCTGAATCAAGTTAGTATGTAGTTTCTTAAAATCAACGAGGAGGAAAGTTTCAGACAGCAGTCCCCTCATTGCTCTGGAGCCCTCTGGAGGTCTGCATGGCGCAGATGCACAGAGGGGCCTGTCTTTGTCACATCAAGGCACAGGAAAGGGAGAGGGTGACAAAGCGTCCGTGCAGAGGTCGCCATCCTACCTTCACATGTGTGGGGTCGTTTTTCCCAGTGGGATGTTTTTGCATGTAGAATTTGCTTTTATTAAAAGTCTGCCATATAACCCTGTTCTCCAAACTGGGGCTCACAGCCCTCTGGTGGCTGTGAAACTGACTTAATGACTGTAATCATGCATATACTTTAATGAAATACAGACTAATGCACAAAATGTATATGCATTAGGCCATTATATGAATGAATGTATGGATGGATTTTTGTATGTGCCATATATGTGTGTGCACGTGTATGAATGCATGCTCTGTTGCTTGCACAAATGAAGGCCAGAGGTCAACATCAGCTATCTTGTATATCATTTATAACTTTATTTTTTATTACATTTATTTATCTTGTATGCTCATGTCTGTTGTGTGTCTGTCATGTGTGTATACATGTATGTATATTTCTATGTGCATGTGTGCATGTGTGTATATGCATGTGTGTGTCCACGCATGTTTTGTGTGTACACGTGTGTTTGTGTACCCATGTTTGTTGTGTGTGTACGTGTGTGTGTCCCTATGTGTGTGCCTGCATATGTGCACATGCATGTGTGTGTGTGGCTGTGTTTGGTGTGTGTGCATGCATGTATGTACATTTATGTATGTGTGTATATGCACGTGCATGCCCATGTGAGGCATGTGTATGCCTGTGTGTTACTGTGCATGTGTACGTGCTTTGTGCCAGTTGTGAATGTTCAAGTGTGTGTATGTATGTGTATGTCTGTGCATGTGTGTGTATATGTATGTGTGTGCATGTGTGTATGTATGTGTTGTGTGGGTGCATGGGTATATATGTATGTGTGTGTGTGTGTGTAGGTCAGAGGACAATTTCAGGACTTTGTTCTCCCTTTCTATGATGTAGATTCTGGAGTGCAAATTTAGGTTATCAGAGTTAAAGGCAGGCACTTTTACCCAAAGAGCAATCTCACATAGCCCCTCCACATCATTTTTTTAGGTAGGTCTTTGCCTAAACCTAGACTTACTGTTTCAGCAAGTTTGGCCTGAGAGCCCCAGGGACCCTCTTCAGCTCCCTCGTGCTGGAGCATCAGGCATATACTACCATGCCTTGTTTGTGGGTGCTGGGGACAAAACTCCAGTCTCCACGCCTGCACAGGCATTTTCCCCACTGAGCCATCGCCTCAGCCCATATATATATATTGAATCTGTACCAGTTTACATGTGTCATGTGTTACATGCAATAAACGATAAGGTAACTAGTGCTTGATGAGCTGGCTTCAGCAAAAGTCTTCTGGTATGAAGTGTGTTCGCTGTTGCTTGTGCTTCTGGATTCTTGTGGTTGCACCGGTCCACTTGACCTAGAAGAACGTAGGGCTGAAGGTGGTTCCAGCAGCTGGGCTCACTCATGGATGCTTTCCTTGGCTTGCAGGTGGTGGTTGGTGGCGCAGAGTGGCACTACATTGCCACTCAGGGGCCCTTGCCACACACATGTCATGACTTCTGGCAGATGGTGTGGGAGCAGGGGGTGAACGTGATCGCCATGGTCACTGCAGAGGAGGTAAGAGGACGGCCTCCTAACACTCTTGTCCCGGGGAAAGGGGTGGCCAGAGGTGGGCATGGTACCCAAGACTTTGGCTCAGGCCACTCCATGCCCCGGCTTTGTTTCTGCACATCCATTTCCTGTTGGTGTGGCCCCTCTGTGTGCACTTCCTTCCCTAGAGATAGTTTATAGTGGACTCTTTCTCTCTTCTTATTTTCCTTTGGCTCTTAACTCTTTGTGAAGTACTTCACTGCAGTGAAAGCCAAACACAGAATCAAAACAACCTAACTTGAGTTCATCAGCCGGGCGGAGTGTACCCCACAGAACAGTTCAGGCTGTGCTGGGTAAATACACAGGGCCTCCCAAGCTCAGCCGCTGCCAGCCCTGCATGCCACGGTGCCTATCAGCTCACAGAGACCAGAGCCCCTGCATAGGGAAGGGCTTTCTTCTTCCTTTGCCAAGCCAAACACAGGTTCCCCTGTGCGAGGCTGCCTGCTCTGAGAGCCCTGGCTTTCCTCTCTGTCACAGTCTCAAAGCATTTACCCACCCCACCCCCGCCCCGCCTTTTAATCCTCATGAAATTCCAAATTATATTTTCAGATTCATTTAGGGAACTAGCTTCATGCAGTTTACTAAGACCTCTGGCATTTGTGAGGCCCCGTTTCCACCAGTTACTTCAGAGCCAAGAGCAGAGAGAGCTGCGGCAAAAAGGCAAAGTTGTGCCCAACACAGACACAGACACAGACACACACACAAACATAGACACACACACACATACACACACACACACACACACACACACACATTTTCTAGAGCAGTCTATGAAGAGATTTGTTGAAGGCTTGTCAGGTTCTCGAAGGTTAGACACACTTGCACGCTTACTCTCTCTGACCTTCCACCAATAAAGTTCTAGAGCTGGTAGACAGATCACCATTGGTAAAGTGCCTGCAGCATTAGCATAAAGTACCTGCCACATTAGCATAAAGTACCTGCCACAT
>OU015747.1:140402984-140421085 GCA_907169655.1 Acomys percivali
CATTAGCATAAAGTACCTGCCACATTAGCATAAAGTACCTGCCACATTAGCACAAAAACCTGGATCTGGATTCATAGCATCCACATGCAATCCCAGCACTGGGGAGTTGAAGGTAGGAGGACCCCTGGTTGAGACACTCAGTGTTACCTTTGGCCTCCGTAGGCACACATGCACATACCCATATGAATACATGCCACATACATACAGATGTACACAGGCAGAAATTAAAATTTCAAAACCAATGACACCTTTATACTAGACTCAGCATCCGAATAGATCACATCATGGAAGGGTCCCCTTATCTTATTAGCTTTTATTTGCTTGTTGAATGTCTTTATTTTGTCTCTCGGGCATGCTCTCATAGCCCAGGCTGGCCTTGAGTTCATAATCTAAGTGCAAGGTGCCATCTGTGCTGACTGGAGGGCGGGTGGTGGGTGAGATGGGCACCACCCTTGTGCCCATGGTGCTCACCTCCCTGGGGGGAGGAACACTGAAAAGGGAGCAGATACCATAAGCTGGGAAGGCTGGTCAGGTGGCAGTTGTGGCTCCTTGGAGATGTAGTCTTCCAGCTGAGAGAGAACCTAGTATCCCTGGGACAGGCAGGGATGTCTCATTTTGTAAAATCTAGACCTGGCTTGGGCACTGAAACAAACGTGAGTTTGAGTTCTCAGAGGGACCCACTTTTGTAGGATTGGCATAAGAGAAAAAAGTGCCGCAGACCTAGGGAGACTCAGTGAAGCCCGGCGGGTCCAGACAGGATGCCTGTGTTCTCAAAGGATGTGTCACCTTACAAGCAGACAAATGGATTTATAACCTTTAGTTAGTTAGTTATCTGCCTTGAGACAGGGTCCCACGTACCCCAGGCTGGCCTTAAACTTGCTGTATTGCTAAGGCTAACCTGGAAGATTTGATCCTCCTGCCTCCACTTCCCAGGTGCTAGGATGACAGCATGGCCCACCATACGATGTTTATACAGTCCTATGGATTGAACCCAGGGCTTTATGCGTGTTGTAAACGCTCTGAGCACATCCTGGCCCCCATGAGTTAGTTCCTCTAGCCATCAACTGGGTGGAGTCCCTGCCCAGCTCAGTGCTTCCCATGCCTTCTTCCTGCCTCTGAGCCCCTGCCCTCTATCCCTGCCCCGCCCCCATCAGCCACCAGCCCCTCCTTGTTTCCCACCCCACACCAGTGATTTCTGAACTGCACAAAAGTGAAAAGTAAATCTTTATCAATGATAGATTGTGCTTGGTCTCTGAATAGATGTTGATCGTTGGGAAGGATGGCACATTAGTGGCTGTTCTCTGGTTTAGCGGTAGGTTGAGCTGTAACAAGTCGCTCATGCTGAACAGAAGCAAGAGCAGCCTGGACGATGGGGCAGTGTCAGCTCAGGGCGCGGTGTGCTGGGGCCTTGGGTTATGGAGGCATGAGCAGGGCCTGCAATGGCCACCGGGGTCTGCTGCTTACCACAGGAAGCCTTGGGTGGCTTTCGGTTCTCCGAGAGCTCCCTGTGGGAAAGTAAGGCCTTTCCTGTCTCCCGGCCCAGCCCCTCCCTCCCAGCTCTGCCCCAGCCACCATGCAGGCCTTAGACAAATCATGGTTGTTTCCCATCTCTGGCCTTTTCACTTTGTTATAAATTCCCCACAGTGTGACTACAGGTTGCATTAGGGTATTATCCTCAGCCCAAATCTACAGGACCCAGTGGATGCTGCACAGGGCAGTGGAGATGGGACTGCCCCTCTGTCCTTGGATCCTAAGATCAGGAAGATAAGAGTTCATCGCTGACCTGTTTTCACTTCTGCTTTTGTGTGTGATTCAGGAAGGTGGACGGACCAAGAGCCATCGGTACTGGCCCAAACTGGGCTCCAAGCACAGCTCAGCCACTTATGGCAAGTTCAAGGTCACCACAAAGTTCCGAACAGATTCCGGTTGCTATGCAACCACGGGCTTAAAGGTAAAGCATCTGCTGTCGGGGCAAGAGAGGACAGTGTGGCACTTGCAGTACACTGACTGGCCCCACCACGGCTGCCCAGAGGACGTCCAAGGATTTTTGTGTAAGTTTTCCCAGCCGGAGTTTTTTGGAATGTTGGTAACAAGCGGGCTGTGGGCATGTCTTAAGCAGTGTGAGTGTTAAAATACTGAAGTATTGATCCCTTCACCTCTGCACAGGATGCATAAGAGGTGGAATAGATGTCTCTTGTGTTCCGTTAACCTCTTATGCAAGTCTGTAAGTCTGTGGAAAAGTAACTCTGCACTGACTCAGACTTTCAGTGCCTTGGTACCCACTCACTAACGTGTGCTGTAATAGGGATGGACTGTGTGGCAGGCAGCGGCTCATGGCAGGTAACCAACAGCGAGTGGGCAAACTGTGACCGCCACAGAGGCCCACAAAGCACCAGAACCTTGCTTGCTTTTATTTTGATACATTTAGAATCAGCAGTAGGCTCAGAACAGAGACCCAAACACTTCTGCGGTTCTGTTAGATTCTGATGCATTCACACAGAGGTTACTTTACCAGGAAAGTGGGGACAGGCCTTAAGAAGCATGGTGAACACAGTGTAGGACAGAGATGACTCAAGGGACCCAAAGTCCCGGCAAGGTTAGGGTTTTGCCTGAGATCGAGTGACCGGTTGTCTATAGCACAGCTGTTAATGAGGAGGGGCCTCTGCAGAACTCCCCTCCCGCCGAACAGCGCCCTTTCTGTCTAGTCTAGAGAATCTTCTGTTAGTGGGCTTGTTAAAGTTGTCTCGATAGTACAAGTAGATTGGCACGATGATTGACAGTTCTACAGGCGTGTGCGCCCACGAGATGGTCTGAAGCGTAGTCAGATCTTTACATCAGAGCCAGTTTAAGGAAAGACAGTCTCAGCTTCTGAAGGATACAGGGCATCCCTTCAAAGGATGTGGGTTGCCTAGTAGTTGTTCTTGTAAGAATCTCGACGCGGTGGTGTTCTATAGCACCGTGGAAGTGCTGGCTGTTGGAGTGTCCTTCTTATGGGATTATGGGGGGAAATGTTAAGGATTATGTGGCTGTTGGTGGCTGCTAGAAGGGGAGAGACCGTGTCTTGAACCCTCCACCCACAGGCTTGTTGCCCCTGGAAGTGGGGATCATATCGAATGCCCACATAACTTTATGGAAGTGGATTCCCCAAAGCCTAGTTTTTACATCTGAAAATGAGTCCAAGCCTTGGTTGACATTCACTCATTTGGTGAGGAGAAGGGGACAGGGCAGGTGGCTGCTCTTTCCCCAACAGGAATTGGCTTTGACAGGCAGGCATTTCAAGGGGACTTAGCGGATGCTCTGATCCCAGTCTGTTAATAGTATGAAATGCTGTAAGTAATGTCTAGAATCATCTGCTTGGGGGACTTGGGGATTTGCAGAGGGGAAAACAGAATTTAATTAAAAAAAAAAAAAAAAGAACTATTTAAAGAACAAGTTCTCCTGTGGACTAATTGACTCCCAGCTGGTCTCTTCTGGCTTCAGGGTGTTGCAGCAGATACCAGCCAAATGATTAGTGTCTTATAAGAATTGCAAATTATTATGACTAAAAACAAAAGATTCGCCCTCAGTCCTGGTGCCTCCCCTCTATCTCTCCCCCCACCAGATGCAAAGTCATGTGACACACTTGAGTGACAAGATTTACATTTTGTCCTACAGCCTACTTGGAGGAAATCCAGTCAGTCAGACGCCACACCAATAGCGTGCTGGAAGGCATCAAGTCCAGGCACCCGCCCATCGTGGTCCACTGCAGCGCAGGGGTCGGGAGGACCGGAGTGGTCATCCTATCCGAGCTCATGATCTACTGCCTAGAGCACAACGAAGTGAGTGGCCCACCTACCTCTCCCTTGCTGTCTTCTTGTTGTATTTTGTTGTTTTATGGGTGGATAGTGCACGTGGACCTGTGTGCTTATGTGTGGAGGCCGGAGTTCAACCTCAGTGGTTATTCCTTAGGCATCGTCACCTGCTTTCTGAGCCAGTAGCTCTCATTGTCCCGGAGATCACCAAGTAGGCTGCGCTGGCCGGCTAGTGAGCCCCAAGGGTCCTCCTGTCTCCACCTCCCCAGTGCTGGGATTAAGTGCACAGATTCATGCAAAGTTGTTGTATATACACAGTTGTTTTGAGGAATTTAACTCAGGTCCTCATACTTGAGTGGCAAGTAATTCACCAACTGAGCCACAGTCCCAGGCTTCTCTCTCTCTCTCTCCCTCCCTCCCTCCCTCCCTCTCTCTCTCTGTGCCATACCTTCGTGGTCCAGGTGCCTCTCTGAGGGCTATGCCTTGATGCCAGTTCTACATCAGAGCCACTCTCCCACCTACCTTGTGGCTGATTCCTCTCTGCAGACCTTTTTTCTAACCCGTGGATCCTAGCTGGACTCCAGTATGTACAGCTTTTCCTTGTCTCTGAGCGCTCACTGCTCTTTGTAGGCTCCTAAATAACAAAAGAACCTAGGGTATTCTAGAGACATCCAGCAAACTGACTACTGTCGCCATTCGTTTCCAGAGGTGGACAAATTCATTCTGTCGTGGGTTGCTGCCCATGACACATTGTTCTGGCCTGTGTAGCTCAGATGAGTCTTGCATTTCCGGAATGTGCTTTGGCCCATATCCTATGTGAAGATGCTTCTACATTGAACACAGTTGTTCCTCGGAGTACGGTTTTTATTTGGAGGCATCTGCTGGCCCTTGCCTGGCTTGGCAGCGCTTTGTGTAGCACAGTGGGTGGGACTATGGGCCAGCAGTAGCAGCCGTAAGGTCCCAAGCTTAGTGAGGTAGTGTGTAGGGTCCTTCTGTCCATTTGTGGGGTTCTGTGGATCTAACCAGGGCTGTGCCCATGTTAGGCAGGTGCTCCGCCATGATCTATAAACCTAGCCTAGCATGGGTGTTTGTGATTTTCCGTCGTCTTGCTATGTAATCCACAATCCAGGTTTAGAAGCACTCATGTGACGGCCTGACGCGGTGTAGCTTAAAACAGCTGTGTAGAGGCAGGAAGCAAGTTGTCTTCCTCTGAGGTCACTTCCTGTCTTCTCACCGCTTGCACCAAGCAGTTTCCAGTTTGCAGATTATGCAGCGAGGAACTCTTGTTATGTGCAATGGATGTGTCAGTGTGCTAGCATGTGTACTAGTAGACAGAGTTGAAAATCAGTGTAAGTACTGCCCTGTCTTCCTGACTGTGAAAGGCTGCTCTCAGCTCTTTGGAGACCCACCCACGACCTCTGTGAAGTAGTGACTGGAGATGACACAGCTCACCATGCTGCATGGACAAAGCCAAGCCAGGGCAGGATGGGTGTGGAATGAGGGATCCAGCCAACAGCGATCCCATGGCTTCCTGAGGCTCAGAGCCGCCTGTGGTGTGTTTAAGCATAGCGGACATCCTCAGTGCCCAGCGGCATGCCAGAACTTTCCCTGCTGGTATATGGCAGTGCTAAAAGAACTTCTGTCCCCATTGATAACCCAGAGATAGCGAGATGACTCTCGCTGTTCATTTCCTTTCCCGAGCACGGTATAGACAGCCCTATCTGTCCCGTTTGCTATGGTTGCTGTTGGCTAGCTCCGTTCTGTGCTCTTCAGACCTGGCTCCTCCCTCTCTTCCCTCCCTTCTCCCCCACCCCCCACCCCCATATCAGGGGAAGGGAGGATATGTTTAGTTTGTTATTTAAACAAAGACTTTCGACAAATAAATATGAAATGGTTATGCCCTATTTTTCTCCCATCCTAACTTGCCTTTTCTACAGCTGACATGATCAGTGCATTTTATATTTAATTGTAATTCTAGCAGTTTTCGTTTTGTCAGTGAAGTGACTTTTCCTTTTTTTCTACCCCTTTTCCCTATTTCTCATTTAATTTTTAAAAAATTTATGTGGAGTAGGGGTGCTGGGGTTAGGGTACTTGTGAGTGCAGCGCCCACGGAGGCCAGAAGGAAGCGTCTGAGCCTCTGGAGCTGTAGTTACAGTAGTTGTAAAGCACCCAATGGAGGTGCTGGGAGCTAGTGGTGAGTCTGGACGGGTGACAAGGACGCTTGCGTCCTGAGCCATCTCGCTAGCCCATTGTCTCATTCTCAGTGCAGAATAGCTGAACTTGGGGGAGGTTCCTGCAGGGAGGCTCGTGGCTGTGAGGTAGGGTTGGTAGTTACAACTCACCCAGGCTGCTCTGCAGAGCCTGTGGTGCCGTGTGGCCTTCTCTGTTGGTCTTTGTGTGTCAGTGATAGTGATGCATGTGGCAGGGGACACTTGGGTCCCAATAGTAGTGGTGGAGGTGACGGTGAGGAGTGATGGTGGGGATGGTGGGGTGATAGTGGGGATGGTTGGGGCCATGGTAAAGAAGATGGTGGGGGTGGGGGTGGGGGTTGTGTGGAAGTGGTAGTGGAGGATGGGGAGGCAGGGAGGAATGGCAGAGTTGCCATTGAGGGCTGAGAGGATGGCCCAGTGGCCATAAGTACTTGCTTGTGAAGCAGATGCCTAGCAGCCACAAAAATCTAGGTGTGGACAAGCACACTGCAAGCCAGGAGACATGAGACACACATGACACAGATGAGAACACAGGACAGGAACAACATGACACCCCACTGCTGCTGCTTACTGGCTAGCTGGCCTCCATGAAACACGGCAAGCCCCAGTTCAGTAAGACACTCAGTCTCAATGGAATAAGGCATCCAGTGTCTACCTCTGAGTATACGCACCCATACACACTGGTGTGCACACATATGCATGCACCCCACACACGTGAACACACACGTACACACACACACACACACATCACACACAAAAGAAATATCTAGGTCAACAAGATGGTTCACTGGGTAAAGGTATGTGACACCAAGCTTCACCATCTGTGTTTGATTCCCCAGGACACACACACATAAATATAATAATAATAATAATATTATTATTATTATTATTATTATTATTATTATAGAAATAGCTATCTTGAGGTTGAGGCAGAAGGACCATGATGTGTTTTAGTTAGCCTAGACTACCAAGTGAATTCCCCCAAATTTGTCTCAACTATGAAGGGAATGGAAGGAGGAACAATGGTATTTGGCATTTCCCATAATGCACTGCTCTGACAGAGCCTTGCAGTGTCAGTTCAAACAGCTTTCAGATGCACCCACACACGAAAACACAGACAAGCACAAGTTGAGTACCACCACATCAGTGTCAGGGTTCTCCAACCCTGGCTTAGAGCCCTAAAGCCCTAGAGGGGCGGATGCCTTAGCTCCGCCTCCTTCCTGGTCAGAGGCTCCGAGGCGGGAGGAGCCCAGGAGAGGCTTCCTGTCTCAGGCCATGAGTGCCCTGTCTTTCCTCTTGCAGAAGGTAGAGGTGCCCACGATGCTGCGGTTCCTCAGGGAGCAGAGGATGTTCATGATCCAGACCATCGCGCAGTACAAGTTCGTCTACCAAGTCCTCGTCCAGTTCCTGCAGAACTCCAGGCTGATTTGATCTCCTGGACGCAGCTCTGTCCTGCAGGGGGCGCCACTTCTCGACAACATCTGCCTCCCCAGCTGGAAGTGGATGGCTGGCAGCAGGCAGGAGCCAGAGTTACTTACAAGCATCATGTATTATTTTATATGAGATAATTTATTTTTTCCCCTCTTTGGAATAACTTCTGTGAGTTTTTATAATGCATTTTTCCAAAATAATATAGTGCTTCTCATTTGAACCACATGTTGACGGATCTGCAGTGTGAGCCTCCAGGAAGGAAGGTGGTGGCCCCGTGGGACATTGTAGACACAGAGGCATAAGGGAATGCATCTCTAGTGAAGTTGCAGACAGGTTGGCAGTGCCCCAGTCAAAAGTGGCAAGAGAAGGAATTCACCCTCTACTGGAGTTGAGGCAGGCGTGGTCCTTGAAAGGGTCCCTTTGCCCGCTGGATTCATGCTTGTCCGCATACTTGCTTTTCTCTCCTTTACTTCCTCCCTCATCCTCAGCGACCTCTCTCCCTGAGGCTGGCCCGGAAGGTGGGATCAGCTGACAGCACAGTGCCTTCCTTTAATGACGGTGATGCTGTCTCTGCTGATCACCCTGTGTTCTGGTCCCCAAGTGTGATGCGGTGATGGGACTGCACGCTGGGTATCCGCTGCTGCGTTGTCTTGTATGCTCCACACACTGTAGTCTGGTGGCCCTGGGCCATCTGCACAGCTCAGCCTCGTGCCTGATTGAGAGATGCTAACAGACCAGGGTGGGAATGGAGCTGGGTGGGGCCTGGCTGTGGATTCTTAAGTAAATAACGTTGCGGGTGGATGGAGCCTTAGAGGATGGGGTTTAGGGCACATTCCGTTTGCTACAAACCAACAGATTTCCTGTCTGTTGCTGAGTTGTTGGGCACGTCCTAAGAAAACTCACATCTGGCTGGCACTTAGTAGTAGGGCTCTGGCCAGGAGGTGCACACCTGGGAGGCGCATACCTGGGAGGCGCACGCCTGTGCTCAGTTCACTGTGTGCTCCTGATTCTAAGCTTTAGCTGAGGAGGGCTGAGCTGATTCCTCTTAGGGTTTCATTGTTGAGTCATCCTGAGGCAGGGTTCCAGGCTTGCTGTGTAGTCAAGAGGATAGCTCCCAACTTCCCTGTCCCCAGGTGTGTGCCACCCCACACAGGCCGTGCTTGCCCCTCGAGATGGCCATACTTGCCCCTCGAGATGATTGCTGAGACTCTGTCCTCTGCAGAATCACCCACTGCCCGCCTGTGTTCGTGTAGCCCACTCCATGGTCAGTGATGTTGTTAACCACACTCTATTTGAAGCTCAACTTCCTGCCTCTGTCTGCTTTTTCCTGAGTATAATTTTCTAGGCGTGAGTTCGCAGGACTGACCCTCAGGTCTTCCACGTGTCTTCGTCCCTGTTATATTTTCCTGTTTTCCTGAGCTGAAAAGAGCAACCGAGAGTGTGTGTGCCTTCGTGGCTTCTGACCTACACTCTAGTAGATGCAGATTTCTCATTCGCTCCTCGGGAAGATGAGCCAAGCTGTCCTCCCTCTGGGCCAGGGAGGCGCTGATGCTGATGCTGATCCGGCATCTGTGGGTTCAGAATCTGTAGGTGAGGCGGTGCTCCCACCCTCCCTTCCACAGTACAGAATGGATCAAAGGGCATGAGAGTGTGTGAGCCTCGTGAGCCTGTTGCATGGTGTGTATATTCTGGCAGGTGTTCGGGGGAAGGCTCGCCTACCTTGCTTTGACCGTGTTTCCCCTTTCGTCCCACTTACGTCATCACTTCATGTGATGAAGAATGCTGCTATTCACCTGTTGTCTCTCAGCCTTCATGCATGGGCAGCGAGGAGCCATGCTGTCCTTCGGAACTCCTCCCTCAGGGGCTGTGGCTACCTTGTGCTGGGAAAACGAGGGACAGGAAAGATAGGTTGGGTCCCCCACTTCCTAACCAACACATGATGGGACCCAAAGGGAAACACTGAAGTGTCCTGCACGTGCATGTATTCCGTTCTGGATCTTGGCTGCTCTGGCTCTTCAACCCACTCTGGATTCCTGTTCCCTGTGGATCCCTGGTTAAATTATCAGCAGGCATTAGAGTCCCTTCAGTAGCATCTGCATAACAGTTGCCCAGAGATGTTTTCTATCTGGGAAGCTGGCCAAGGAATAAACCTTGAAGCAAAGTGTATTAAATTAGCTATCTAGGTAGGCCTTTTGGAAAGGTTTCCTGATGATGTGTTGGGACCGAAGATGGAGTTGTCAGGGCCCACGCTGCGGTGAGGGCTTGAAGTGGGAGAGAATTAAAACACGAGCCGATGAGGCATCTCAGCTCAGAGCAGAGCAGCAGACCATCCCCCAGCCGCGGTTCTGAGGTTTTCCCATCTGCACCCCACATCCCGTCTCTCACTCATACTCATTTGCATATGTCCACCTTTGTCCTTGTGCAGGGGTCTCTGCATCCTGGGTGTTTAAGATGGTTCTTCTTTCCTGGGATGGCGAGATGTGCCAGTGGGGAAGCTGAGGCGGGTCTGGCTGAGCTGGGGCTGGTCTTAAAGTGACTCGGGTGGAGTAGAACTCCCAGAGAGCCTGCATGTCAGCGCACATGCCTGCCTGTCACTTTATTGAGGTGAAGCCATGTGGAGCCCTCTGCTCACTTGAGGTGAGCCACAGACACTAGGGAGGCTGGGGGCATCTCCCGTGGGCTGCATCATATAATGAGCTTTGATTTAATGCGCTTACTTTGGGAGACTTTTCCCGTTTGAGAAGGGCACTTCCCATACTCTTTGGTTAGAAGCCAGATGGTTTTCCCCCCTGAGTCTTGGGCTATCTCAGCCACCTCCACTGGCCAGGACAGAGGGTCCTTGTAGATTTCAGGACATGGCCCTTATGGGACCTAAGCAAGATGTATCCTGCCCCATCTCAGCTTTTGCTTTCAGCCACTGCCTCCCTACATTTTCCTGTCTTTTCTAGTTTAGTGTAGATTGACCCGTGTTGAGTTTCTGGTAATCTCTGAGTATATACCATTTATTTCTTTCCCAACTCAGTAAAGACGTAGCAACCATGTGTCTTTTCTGCAACCAAGGGCTAGTTGACACAGAACTGGTTCTCGGCGATCCTGCTACCTAGCTGTGGTGGCCTTGTGTCTCGTAGGGCGGGAGGTGCCCCTGAATGCTGACAGGCGTGGCATGGCAGATATGTCCCTGTGGGCTCCTCAGTCACTTCTCGAAGCACTAGCTTTTCCTGATCTGTAACCTCAGGCCAGACACTGTCGGTGAGTTGCAGATGTGTCCTCAGGCAACGAACGCCCCGCGCCTTCCCAGTGGCACAGCTGAGGGAGAAGGCGAATTTAGTTAACTGATTCCTGTTTTGAGAAGATGTGCCAATTACTTGAGGTAGCAAGGGCAAGAAACCAAGGACATCGTAGAATAAACTCATGGGACATCACTACCGCTGGCCCTGCCGGTAGTATGTATTCATTTCTTCTCAGTATTATGAATGACCTATCCCCAGAGTGCCAGGTCACTGCTGTTGGCTCATTTTACCAAGGCGGCGGCGGCGGCTGCGGCTGCTGCTGCTGCTGCTGCTGCTTCTTCTTGCCGGTGCTCTAGTCAGGGCGCCATCATTTAGTGTGTTCCTGAGTGGCACTCCAGCTCAGCCAGCTTCTAGTGGAGAAATCTGGGTCCTGCATGAGAACTGCATGTTCCCTGGTGACCTACAGCTTGACGAGTGGCAGACTCACTGGCTCTGGAGGATGGAGGAAGAAGGCACAGTCAGCCATGTAGGGCTATCACAGTCTGAGTAGGGGTAGGATGGCGCCGGCCTTTACATCAGCTTCTAAGTCCTTCAGTTGGCAAATCACCTTTCCGGCTACATCTGCTGCATGTAGTGTCCGCAAGTCTGGGGGAAATCTGGGGGCGTGCTCAGCCACATGCTGCCAACCCGGCCTGTCCTGCTGTCGCTTACTCTAGGGGAGCTGGGACACTGGCCTGCCAGCTGGTCCTGTTTTCAGCCATCCTTCCCTGCTCTCAGCTTTTGCACTTCCATTACGACCTAAAGGAAGTGTGTGTCTTCACCCGGTGTCTTCAGCCCTTTGTAGCCTCTGCAGCTTCCTACAGTGGTCACTTTTCTCCGACTCTGTCGCAGTCTTCGTTAGCCTGCTAGTGACGGGGCGTTGGGGACCTGGCACCCTTCAGACTCATAGATGGACAATGTATTGCTACTTGGCAGTCAGTTCTTGCTGTTCAGAGCTGCACTCAGCCTCCCCACTTTAGAGATAAACTAAAGGACATGTAGCTGCCAGGCAGAAGGGCAGGAGCAAATGCCAGCCTAAATATGGTGAACTGTGGCACAGAAGGCAGCTCTTTCACGATACTCTTGCCAGCAGGACGGTCATTTGTTAATGCCCTGAGCTTGTCCAAAGACGTGGTGGGGGAGAGGTCAGGTCACTGCAGAATTTCTTACCCAAGCTTCACATAGTTTTTTGAACCGTGCAGTGATGTCAGAGCTGGAGACTGTGATGCAACACCTCAAGGAAGACCATGGTCCAGTGTTTAGATCGACTTCTCCTGGGCTTCTTGTAACGTGACCTGTTCTCTGCCTGGATGGTGGCTCTGGGGACTGCTCGCCTGACACTGCACGCTGCTTGTGAGCAGAACATTCTGCCCTTGCATGCTACTTCCAGGGTTAACATTCGCAATTCCTCTGGCTTATGAGTCCCTGTGCAAGTCACATGTAGACAAAGTACGAACACGGAGTTTTGAGTGTTCTTGTTGTTGTAGGGAATGACGTGGCACCCTTTGTGATGTCACTGTCTGCATTTCCGAGACACTCTGCCTACCCAGAACGCCGCCTGCTCTCCTTGCTTGCTCACTTGCTTTCCACGTCACCTCTCTGAAGCTCACTTTTTAATCTGCCTGTCCACGAAGCCCCTATAAAAGTTAAATCTGGCAAAAGTCTTATACCTCTCTAAAATGTCCACATAGAAAAATCTTAATTTAACAAAAATATGGCTCCATGGCTTTAAGAAATGGGATCTGGGGAATGAGTGACCAAAATGACGGTGGTAGAAGACGCCTCACAGCCAGGCCCTCCTCCGTCCTGTCCCCCCCTCCACCCCCCCTGCACCTCCCCACCTCCCACCTCCACATTTCCCCCCACCCTCCAGCAGGGACTGATGGCAACTTAGAAATAACTATGGCAACAGGCTTCTTGTTTATTTTGAGGCGCCCTTACTGCTGGTGTCAACCTAGCCTGTTGCGGGACTGTTTCCTTCATGGGTTTCCTGGCTGACTTGCCTGGCGGGGCAGGTGCACCTCAGGGTTTCCCCAGAGCCCCCATCAGGGCTAAATCATGAAAGGCTATCTTCCCAACCCCTCTGCCTTGCTCAACTTTTCTTCCCCAATCTCTTCTGTCAGGGACGCACATTCTGTCTCAGGTGGGAGGCTGGGAGGGAGGAGCTGAGTGTTTTGGAATGGGTTTTTCCGTGTCCTGGGGTGGGGCCTCTTGCTAAAGCCTCAGGAATGCTGCTTGAGTTTAGCCAGGTGGCTCAGGGCAGGCACCCAGCGTCCTTGGTATGTCTCTGGGGCCCCCTGCCTCCCTTAGCGAAGTGTCAGGGAATAAATGCCTTCAGCATTGAACTGAAAACTGTCCTTTGGAGCCATTTTATTTAGACTCAAAGGCTGTAAAATTTTATTGCAACTTCCTTTGAAGTTCCCTGCCACTACTGGGAGTCCTAAAATTCTTTAACCGTATCCTTTCAGACACAAGCTCATTCTTCACTAGAGATGTTTTCCAGTGTGTGCCCTCCATCCTTCAGTGGTCAGCTGACATGGCTGAGGGTACCCTGGGAGGGGAGGGCTTACATTCGCAGATGACTATTAAAAGTGTAACCTTTTGTGACTTGTTACATAAATAGCTGGCTACTTTGTTTCCCCAGTGTTGCTCCTTCATTCAGTATTCTGACGGTTTCTTTTGGTTGTTGTTGTTGTTGTTTTTTTTTTTGGTGAGATATTGTGAATTTTGGTTTCCTTCAAAATAACTGACATCTAATAGCTTTTATTTTGAAATGATGTACAGACACCCCCACCCTCAGCCCCACCCTCAGCTTAGAAACCAGCTCTCTCTAGGGTTCTTGGGTCAGCCCACACACAGAAGCCTACAGACCTCCACTATGGCTGGAACCCAGCGCTGTGTCAGATATGCCTGGCCTTTGTGGGCTGGCCTGGACTTAAACTAGCACCCACTATATTGTAAGCATTCCAGGTTGGGACTCAGCACCCCATCCATGACAGCCACTTGTTCCTCAGCAGAGATGGTTGTCAAACTTTTCTACCAACTGCAGCTGAGGGCCGTGTGTTGGGGGGGGGGGGGAGGACAGGAAAGACAAGAGGACATTCCTTCCTAAGTTACGATGATCACGCTGACTGTACTCTGGCACAGACTCTCCCATCACGTGGATAATATTAAATGCCTTAAATAAAGCTATGCATGCTGTTCCATGAGCTGTTGTATATCAGTAGTAAGCTTCTGCTTGCCAGCCTCTTCCACAGTTCTGAGCTGTAGATGGCTGACTTTTGACAGTATTTTTTGCACTGTTTCCTGGTTTTTTTTTTTTTTTTTACAAAGTCTTATTTAGATATTGGTCCTAAAGGATGTTGTCTCTGTCCCCGTCGTTGCTGTAAAATGTTTCCTATGTGCCTTTACAAATGTGAGATCTTTATTCTAACCATTTTTTTTTTTTTGTAAAAGATATCTATTGATTTCTATATGCAATAAACCTTTTGTTTTGTTTTCAGAGAAAACCTAAGTCTTTTCATAACACATCAGCACTAGTTGAATTCAGCGGCTTCCCTTACTTGGCATGTTTGTACGTGGTGTGTGTGCATGCTTGTGCGGGCGCACATGTGTGTGAGTGTGCGTTCACATGTGTGTGCATGCCTGTGAGACCGGAGGCCAACCCTGAGTATCATTCCTCAGGAGCCATGTCCCTTGGACAGATCTCTCACTGGCCAGCAGGCCTGGGGCCCTTTCTCCGTTTAAAGATGCTCTCCCTTTGTTGGGCTATGCACACTAAGTCCAGCGGTTTCCCTGCCCCGGCCTCCCTCTGTACACTTCGTAAGCCCTCAAGTATGGAAAGGTCCCTCTCTGTGGGGTAGACCCCATCCCTGCCCTCTGGCGCTGTGGGCTCCTGCTGCTGTCTGAGCTGCCAGGCAAGAAGGAGCTGGGCTTCTGCTCGCATGGGCGCTGCTGACACCAGTGTCTGCTCACAACACATGGCTGGGAAGGAGCTTTCTTTGCTTCTCAAGCTTGCCCTGGAGTCTTTCCAGAACAGAAGAGAACTGCACGGGGAGTAGTGTAGGGATGGAGAGCGGAAGCCTCAGGAAGACAAGCACGGCTCAGCATCTTCAGCGGCACCAGAGGGAGGCCTGAGCAGCAAGCCCTCCTGCCAGGGCGGGCACCAGCTGGCCTCTCCTCGCACCTTCCCTCCTGCCTGCTTGCTTCCTCCAGAGTCCCTGTGCAGTTTAAGTAACTGCACACCAAAGAAGATGACTAACTCCACATACATGCAGATGTGAGAAAACAAACGCTTCAAGGACCAGCTCTTTTATTCTTTCCTCAATCAAGTTTATGTAGAGCATTCCAACAGGAACAGAGGAAAAACAATTGCATTTTAAAAGCTCAATCTGCCCAAAATGCATATTGCATGGAATCATGCCACGGCCCTTAGAAAAAGGAAAGCACTAGAAATGAGTTTTAAGAGCTGAACATGACCTGAAAACACAGCGTGGCAAGGCTTTGCAGAAGAGGCTGGGGTGCCCAAGAGGTTGGAAATATTCAAGTCCTGTGACATTTCTGGAGGAAAGCTGGGATGCAGTCAGTGGCTCGCCATTTCCTGCTTGATCTCGGAGATGTACGGATGATCCTTGCCGTGGGCTACCTCCATGATGGCTATGGCCTAGGAGAGGGAAGGATATGGGAGAGATGAACCCAAGCCTCCATCCGGCCTACTGCAGCCAGCCCAGCAGCAGGAGTCCACTGCCTGTCAGGGCTTCAGGACCCAGCCTGCAAACCACCTCACAGCACGCTTGTCCCACTAGTCACTGAGGCACAGGACATCGACAGAACATCACACAACTCACAGTTCATCTTAGCCAGACCCTGACTCTTCTCTCTGGGATGTGGGTGTTAACCCCATTTTCCCAGATACTCCACAGATGCTTTGGGAAACCCGGGGGACTGGGCTAGCCTGCGGCTGCAGTATTTATACAAAGTCTCTCAAAGTGGATCAACAGACCAACTCTGAACGTCACGTGCTGTCAACAACTGTGTAAAACACAAGGCGATTCCACATCTCAGGAAAGCGAGTCAGCTCCCATGAGGAGGACATTGACAGCAGGGTTGGGTGACCTGAATCCTGGCGCCATATCCACATAAGAAAGCTGGGCATGACACATGCTTGTAATGCCGGCACTGGTGCTGACAGGAGGAACCTTGGAGTTCAATGGCACGCACGCGCACACACATGCACTCACGTGAGGTTAAAGCTTCCAGCTCCAAGGATCCTCCTTAAAGGGCCACCATGCACCCTGGACTCCTCAGGTAACCCACTTGAGCCTTCCCCATCAAGGAAGCCTATCTCATTATAGGAAGAGGAGATTGTGGCTAAATTCATTTTAGAATTTTCCCAGGCAACATCCAAACCCTTGATTACAGACCAGGTATGGATTCTCAGTCCTAAGAGGCAGGCAAGCAGAAAACACTTCTCCCAGCTCAGCCCCGTTGCTGTGTGTACTCCTATCCCGACGGGCCTGGGTTTGACCAAGTACACGCTCAGCATCACATAGCACCCCCATCTACTGAAAGCACCCCGGAATGCCATGGCTGGAGTAGCCTAGAGCTAGTCACCCTCAGCTTCTGTGGCCGCTGGCCTCCCCGGGCACAAGGGTACAACGTGGACACTTGCAAAGCAGACCTCATGGCCTGGATGCCGCAGCCTCAGGCCCCACACACACCTTTCTCAGCGCTCTCTCCCCGGCGGCTTTGTTCTCCAGGCCTATGTACAGCCTTCCCAGCTTGAGCCACATGGAGGCCACGTTGAGGGAGTACACGGGGTAGTGCTTACTAAAGAGGAAGAGACAGCAGGTCACATCAGAGGCTGCCCAGCTCTCCACAGCAACCAAGGTTCCCCCCGGAGTCCACCAGGTCCTGGATGAAGTGGGGTGGGGGTCTGGTAACACCACAGGGACACGGTCAGTGCTTTGCCATTTGTGTCTGAGTGAACCTACACCAGAACTGTTGGGGGAAATCTTACCGTGAAGTGCGTATAAACACAACTTCAGCCCCAGCCCAGAGTTTCCCATCTCGGCTGTACTCAGACCAAGGCACTAGGGAAATGTCAAAGCAAACGCTGCTTTCACGCCGACGGCCAGCAGGCTTCTTACCTCCCTCTAGACAGAGGGCACACACACGCACAGACACACGCACACATGCTCACACACGTGCACACTCACATAGTATCTGAAGAACCAACTGAACCCTGAGCCCTCGGAAGCCACATTACCTTGCCTCTGAGTGATCAATCCCCCCCTGCCCCCCCACTCCCCCAACCCCCCCCACCTCCCCCCCACCCCATAGAGGACCATGCATCAGGATTTCTGTCTGCTTTGAACTCAGGCTTGCTTGATGGAGCCTGCTTAAGAAAGGGCCATTTCCTTGGGAACGGAGCCCAGGATACTGCGCGTGGGAGAGCGAGCCTGTGCAAATGTGGGAGACCTTTCTGCAGGCCAGGCCAGTGTGTGCTCTTCTGTCTATGCTCAGTCTATCAAATTCCCAGGCAGAAGGACCCATGCTGCCTTGGGTTGTGCAGCGCCAGAGCTCCCCCTGCCCCCACAAAGGTGAGGATGGGGGCAGTGGCCTGGGGACACCATCTGCTGTGTCCCTCTCTCAGAGGAAGGCTTAAGACCAGAGAACTTCCTCATTCCTCCAGGAGCACAGGGAAAAAAGGTCGGAGGCCTCCAGTTTAGCTCATTCCAAGAGGTTTGGAGAGCTGGCTTCCTCTTTGGCTCCCCCTGCCGGCGATCCTGGGCACTGCGGGTAAGTGGATGGCTTCTCAGCCTCGCCAGGTTACCAAAGGCATATTCTGGTGGAGTGGACTTACAGTCTAATGCTTACACCGACTCCACAGCTTACCCCCAGGATACCTACTGTACAGGCCTTGGGGAGCTCTGCAGTGATGGGGCCTCAGCCATGGCTGGCCGGCCAAAGGCTTCCTGCCTCCCTCAGTAACATCTGGTAGCCCTCTAGGATGAGTCTTTTCTCTGGCTTGGTCATTATCACTACACACTGGAATCTCAATAACCGCAGCCAGAACCCTGGTCCTAGAGGTCAGTGAGATGCGACTTGGACCACAGTGTGAGAAGGCGCAAGGGGTGGTGTGCGTGAGCTGCTGCTGCGGGAGAGCAGGCTCCTGACCTCCACTCAGCAAGTCACAGCGCCATTGAACATGAAAGAGGGAGGGGACACACACTCAAACTACCGGCTTTCTAGCCCTGGCCTGAGTGAACTTCTGTAGGTAGCCTGCGCTACTCTGCCCCGGGGGAGCTCTCTGGAGGGTGTCGGAGGCTAGCTCAGTGGGGCAGAGCCTTGGGCCCGCGACCTAGGCGCTCAGCACGGCCGCCCCGCTGCCCTCGGTG
>OU015747.1:140421095-140440156 GCA_907169655.1 Acomys percivali
CATGGCCCGCGACCTAGGCGCTCAGCACGGCCGCCCGCTGCCCTCGGCGCTCACCTGTAGGGCTGGATGATCTTCTGGCCGTACTTCAGGGCCCCCTCCCAGTCCTGCATGTACAGGCAGACGCCCATGGCCTGGTACATCATGTGCAGCATGTACACGTTGCTGTCCTCGAACACGGAGCTCATCTTCTCCTGGCTAAGCTCGCAGATCTCCAGCAGCTCGCTAGGGGGTGCTGAAGAGTCAAGGAGAAGGCAGCATTCCCGAGGTGGGGGAGCAGAGCGGGTAAGAGCCCTTTCTTCCGGGTCCACCCACCCCTCACCTCAGGGGAAAGTACAGAAGGGAGAACAGAAGCAAAGAGAATTACAATTCCCTTGAAGAAACACAACTAGGAAAACCGAAGACCTTGCTTGCTATGCGAACGCCAGCCTCCCAGCCTCCGCAAACCCTGGCTGAGGATGGGGCCCTTCATCTTCATCAAGCTCAAACCCTCACCTGCTGTACCCGCAGAGAAACGTTCTCCATGCATTGAGAGCTGAGCTACCCCAGCCCGGCGTCTCAAAAGGAAACTGCTGGAGCTCATGGCCTGGTGCTGCAGGCCGCCACCCCATTCTTGCTGTTTGGGGAGGCCAGCTGAGGAGGAAGGTCAGCTTCAGAGCCTGCCTGGGCTGTGGAGGCTGGTCACTGTCAGCCTGGACCACACCATGAAAACATGTCTCAAAATAAAACTAGAAGACCACAGGCTACGCTTGAGTTGCTGCCCAGCCCAGCATCTTCCAAGCACGGTGCTCAACAAACCACTTGGGAAAAAACGGAAAAGGGCCGGGGACGCGGCTCAGTGGCACAGCAACTTCAGGGCATAGGCAGGGCCATAGGTTCAATTCCTACTCCTGAGGGGAGGAGGAAAAGAGGAGGAGGGAGGGAGTAGCTGGAAGGAAGGAGGGGCAGAGGGAGTAGCAGGACAGAAGAAAGGAGGGAGGGAGTAGCTGGAAGGAAGGAGGGGCAGAGGGAGTAGCAGGACAGAAGAAAGGAGGGAGGGAGTAGCTGGAAGGAAGGAGGGGCGGAGGGAGTAGCAGGACAGAAGAAAGGAGGGAGGGAGTAGCTGGAAGGAAGGAGGGGCAGAAGGAGTAGCAGGACAGAAGAAAGGAGGGAGGGAGTAGCTGGAAGGAAGGAGGGGCAGAGGGAGTAGCAGGACAGAAGAAAGGAGGGAGGGGGTAGCAGGAGGGAAAGAAAGGTTTCCCATTCTGTCCTCTGGGATGAAAATCCCAGCTCTTTTCAAATCCCAAGAACACTGCAGTACTGTGTGAGAACATGGATTCTGCTGACAAAAACCCTAGACCTGCCACCACCAAGTGTCCCTGGGAGGTCACCCTGGTGTCTATGAAGCTCTTACCTACAAGCCACTAGTCCGTGTCCTTGTGAATGGAGCTGAGGAGAGCAAGGCTCTTGGTACTGCGACTATCTGTACTAAAACATCCATAGGCATGGCTCCTCCAGGAGGTGGCTTTGCCCCATGTGGCACTCCTGACCACTGTAGTCTAGTGAGGACCAGTACCTGGGCCACTGGCAGAGCTGGCACTGTGCTGTGGGTCCCACATGCATTCACAGGACACTTCTTCCATGCTCAAAGCCTCATGCCTAGCCTACCCTCCTTTTTGCTCCCAGCCCCCGGCCCCCCGTGCCAGGGAGAGATGGAAGTATGTGCCCAGACAGGACACACAGAAAGGCTATATTTGTAGTGCTTGGCTCTTCGGAATTCCTCGATGACATTGCGTGCGTATCTGACCATGTCTCGAACGGCTTCTGCCTGCGGCGGGCTGCTGAGCTTCCGGATTTCCACCTTGGCCTTGTCCTGAGGGGTGAGAGGGAAGTCCACAGTGTGAGATGTCCACTCCAGGGGACAAATCATACCTGTGATCTCACACAGAAGCAGAGGTTCGGGTTCTGGGCCTAAAAGAAAGCCCACACTCTGTCCCCTTTTTACCAAAACATGAACATGAACCTGATGGCCAGTCTTCCTTAGGCAAAATCCCAAGTGTGTTTTCTGTGGGCCAGCTCTGTGTTTGCCCATCTGTGACTCAGGACAGACCAGTGGCCAGGGCCTGAGAAGCCGTAATGTGGGTCATGCAGCACCTGGTGACGAGTTCAAAAAGCCTGAACCCGACTCCCAGATGCCTTTCCTCTCCCATCTCCTTGGGAAGCCGTGTGTGTGTGTGTGTGTGTGTATGTGTGTGTGTGTGTGTGTGTGTGTGTGTGTGTGTATACAGACATACATGTGTGCCAATCCATGTAGAGGCTAAAGGTCAACTCTAGGTGTCACTCCTCAAGGATCATCCACCTTGCTTTTGTGTCTATGTGGGGAGGGGAGGGGAGGGGCATGCCTGGGCACAGGAAGGAAAGAGGAGGTATCACGTGCCCTGTTCTCACTCCTTTCAGATAGGGTCGTCCACTGACCCTGAAGATAGGCTGGTAACCAGCAAGGCCCAATAATCTTCTCTCTACACCACCTACCCATACACGCCGCCAGCACTGGCTTGACAGGCATACATAGTAACACATGCCCTTTTATACGGGAACTCAGGTCCTCATGTTCACCCCTAAACAACTGTCCCGCCCCCACCTTGCTCCTGGAGCTTGTCTTTGTCTCTCTCCCTCTCTCTCCCTCTCCCTCCCTTTCTCTCTCTCCATTCCTCCCTCCCTCCTTCCCTCCCCCCCCCCACCTCCTGGAGCTCATTGAGTAGGCTAGGCTGGGCTCCAGTGATCTACCTGTCTCTGCCCCCACCTCCCCTTGGCCCAGTGCTGGGACTCAGGTTTCTCACTCATCTCATCTGTGTTGTTGGGACTGAATTCATGTGGTTGAGGAGGCAGCACTTTGCTGAGGCCCTCCTCACAGCCCAGGCAGACTTTCTAAGAATCAGAAATCTGGCAGAGCCTTCTCCCGCCTGCACAGCGCACTGCAGATGTCTCGCTGGCTCAGCAACGGCTGAGAGGAGCCTCGTCTACCTGGATTCCCTCCACAATTGCCACAGGGGTTGAAAGGGTCAAAGTGCACACCGTGTAGGGAGATAGTCGGGGGGTGGGGGTGGGGGGGAGCAGGGGTTGTCTCGCAGCAGGGGCCGTCCTCTGCCCCATCAGTGAACTGACCTTGTCCTTGGTCGTGCACTCCTGGCACTCACAGGTAAAGAAATAGGAGTCTCTCAGCCGGTCATTCCGGTCTTCTGTGGGGTACAGCAGGTCAATGTAGCTGGTGAACACCTAGGGTGGGACAGGCCAGAGGGCTCCGACAGGGAACGCAATTCCTACCACTGTTGTGGCTCTGTGACCCTCTGACATGGGAGACAGGGCAAGCAGGGCCACCACCGATGGTCGCACTGCTTACCTCAGCACCAGATCGCTGTAGCTGAGAGGCTGTGGAACTGTGTCCATCTCCCTGGGGTGCCCTGGAAGGACTACTCGCTCAGCCCCTACACCGGTAACCAAGAGGAAGAAGGACCCTTCCCCTCCCCCCACTAAAGATCAGGCCAAGGCTGTGCATGTGCAGGGAGAACAAGACCACAAACACCCTGGTCTGAGTACCTTTTCTCCTGACATCACACAACAGAGCAAGAGCTGGGGGTTGGGGGGCAGCTCTGAGCGGCCCCGGAGGCAGTGTGGCACACATGACCTCACTCGGGAGCAGCTGTGACCCTGCTGGCCAGGCAACTGGGAAGAGCTCACTCGGGGTTCCTTCATTCTCCTGGCCTTGCCTTTTACAGAATAGTCTGGAACTAAGACCTGAGCCTTCAGCCCTTCTGGGTGTGCCCAATACTCTGCCATTGCAACATGATGTCATTTATACAGCTCATGCTGGAGAGGTTTTGAACATCACAAAGACTTGAGACTTTGTGTCAGAGGGCTCTCAGATCTACCTTCTGCCACCTGTGGCCTGCCAGGTGGTACCCATCATGTAGCCACAGGGACAGATGCCTACTCCCCACACGACCCAAGCATTGCCTAAAGGTCATCATCCTGGCAGGGGTCATCATCCTGGCAGGGTCTCTGGGCCGGCCAGGAGTAAGGGACAACAGCACAGGGCTGGGTGCTGTGGTAGCCAGTGGCTCCCTGATTCACAAAGCAAGGCTACGGCATATGCTGGTTCTATGTAAGATCTAGAACCTGGAGAAATTGGCTCCTTTCTCTGTGAGGGCAAATAGCCCTGGAAGTACCGACTTCCCTACACAGCAAAGAGAAATACCAGCCCGCCCTTGCCTGCAAAGCAGTTGTGTCAAGGGCCAGGCCTTGACGTGACAGGCAGACAATGCAACCAACAGAAGCCTCCAGAAGATGGCGACAAAGGCCACTCCAGTTGCACCGTTCACGGCTCAAACAGCCTATCTAGGAAGACAGGCCACTTGCCTCTGCAGCTAGTCTACAGAAGCCAGGCTGGGCATTTTATTCTCCACAAACCAGTCAGGACCCTCACATCCTGGCTCCAGACTGGATGCCCACCTCATGCTGGATTTAGCAAAGGGGGGAGGGGTGGGAAAGGAGGCTTGAGTGTCGGCTGTGAACTGCTAAAACCTTCCAGAGAAATCAAAGCTTTCTCATCACTTAGCACTGATAGTTCGACTGACATTTTAAAAATATTGAGACATGACCCTCAAAACAGCATTAGGATTCAACCCAAACTGAGCTTAGAAAGGACAGTCAGAGACAGCAACAGAAAGAGAAGCGGCTCGGGGAGCAGGCGATGAAGCGCGTGGCTCTGTCTACCTCCTACATCACCGAAGGCAGCGGACGGAGCCTCCGTCCCCACAGTACCCATCTTTCCCTGATCTGGGCACGCACCTGGCCACCCGAGTTCCACTTTTAAGAAGGGAACCATGAAGACACGCCACCTGGAATGGTGTCTCTGCTGGGCTGTTTGTCCAGCTAATGTCAGACTCACAATAACTGTGGACTGGACAGCACTGTACCCACAAAATGAGAGCCTTCCTTCCTTTTGAGGGGCATTCTCTCACCTCAACAGACAGCAGTGTTTTAGAGCTTTGTGGGGTAACGGGGGACAGGAACAAACTCACCAGCCAACTGTCTAACAACAAGGATACATAGACTGTAAATCTTGCATAGGAATGGAACTGAAGGGGGCTGGAGAGACGGCTCAGGAGTTAAGAGCACTTGCTCTTGCAGAGGACTCAAGTTAGATTCCCAGCACCCACATGGAGCTGTAACCCCAGATCTAGGGGACCCAACAGGTGTGCACACACATGCATGCAGGTAAAGCATTCAGACAAAGTAAAATAATGAATTTAAAAAAATAAAGATTTGATTCAAATTTACTTCTTGCTTCTGTCAGGCTAAAAGAAATAGCAAGCACCTGTGTGTTCAGCAAAAGCCCAGAGGCCACCACAGTGGTACCATGCTGCTCCGGCTGCGATGCCTGTGCCAGGCCACCATGGCTGTACTCTCACCTCGTCTCCTGGGTGGATTTCCTGTACAGCCCTGACTTCTGCCAGGGTCCCTTTGTAGGTCACAATGACATTGGGACAACAGCTGTGATTCATCAGTGCAACACTGTCAATCAAAAGGAAAATCTCAGTTGTCTGAATGCTGCAGGCTGACTGTTGACTGACTGCTTACCTGTTTGATGAGCTAGAGGAACCGGGTCTAATATGACAGTTAGAAGGATACAGATAAGCCGGGCGTGGTGACACATGCCTTTAATCCCAGCACTCGGGAGGCAGAGGCAGGCGGATCGCTGTGAGTTTGAGGCCAGCCTGGACTACAAAGTGAGTCCAGGATAGTCAAGGCTACACAGAGAAACCCTGTCTCGAAAAACCAAAAAAAAAAAAAAAAAGGGTACAGATAGTCTGCTCAGACTGCTCTCAGAGACGTTCACCATGCACTTAGAGCAATACTTAGGCTTTTCGTTTTGTTGTGTTTGTTTAAGAAACGGTCTCCAATAGCCCAGGCTGGTCAAGAATTCACTATAAATTCACTTCAAGACCTTGAGGGTTTGAGCCCCCTATGTGTCACCACACCCAGTTTATGCAGTTCTGGGGCCCAAACCCAGGGCTTCGTGCATGCTCGGCTTGCACTCTACCACCCAGCCACATCCTCAGCCCCAATGTCTAATGTGTCACTCTTTCACCATACTCAAATATGAAATGCTCACGTGAAATACGGTCTCGAACTATAAATAGAAACAACGACTATCCTGGACGTCCCTTCTGGACAGAGGCACAGACTCAAATGGCAATGCCGACAGCTGGCTGTCCCATGGACGCGCAGGTACGAGACAAAGGGGCTTGTCTTTTTGTCTAAGCGGATCATTTCTCAAACGTCCCCTTCAGATGTTGAGAATGCCAGCTGCTTGAGGAGGGAGGGCTGTGACCCCCCTCCCTATCCTCCCTCCCCAGGGCCCCAGAGCGGCACCTCAATCTCCAAATCTGGGAAATTGGGACATGGCCGCTCCTGCTGCTCACTGTCTGCTTTTTAGGGACAGTGACAGGAGAGAGGCTCGCCTAGGTGAGGTGCTTTGAGCTTTCTGATTATATCAAGGTCAAAGTTCTGAGAACAGAAATTTCTAAACTACAGGGGAAAGTGCTTGATCTCATGAATGCTGCCTTTGAAATCACACACTGATATGGTTTCAGCCCCAAAGGATTTTTTCCCCCAATTAAAAATGCCCAGAAACTGGGGCTTATGCTCTTGTGGGCACACCTGTCCATGTGTGTCACCAAGGGAGGGCCAGCACTGCCCGGCCCTGGAGACACCAGGATTCAAAAACAGAAAGGGTGGTATCCGGACTACTGAAGGTGCCCTGCTCCAGAGTGTCATGTCCCAGAGGGAAGTGACCCTCCCCTCCCCTGCTGCCAGAGGTCTGAGCAGAATGGGAGACTAGCTTTACAGCTGGACAAACAGGTAGCCGGCCCCTGTTCTTGGGGAGGGGCATCTCCACCCCATGCTATAGCCTACTTAGATTCCTACAAGAGATACACAGGGCCTGAGGCCCCGCGATGCCTGCTAAGCGCCCAAAGGTGCATGCTAAAAGCAAAGCAGATCAGGCTTCTAGAACCATCTTGGAGAAGTGTTAGGTTATCTCTCTCTCTTTGGACAGATTGTTGAGGTGTGGGGAGGGAGGACGCTAACACAGCCAGCCAGCCAAGCAACTCAGGATGATCCAGGGCTGTCACTTCTGGCTGCCCTGAGAGATGTTGAGGCCTCAAATCCAGACACCCTCAGACGTCATACACAGAGGCCACAGTGCAGAGTTCGTCTCCGTTCAGGGCTGCCTAGGCTGTCTCCACACAGCCCCACACCTGTTCTTTTCTCAGTTCTCTTCTCAACTACAAAAGTCTAAGAGACTCTCCACCAGGAAGCACTCTGGTCCTCGCCTTGCTTCTGCCTGCAGCTGACCTCACTGTGGCCTCGGAGCTAACACCAGCACCTTGTCCTTCTCTGGTGAAAGCTGCAGGAACCAGGGTTGGCTCACTCACGTCTCTCTCTTTCTTCTGACGACCTCTCCTCCCCCTGCCACCGTGCCTGCAGCCCAGCAGCAGGAGGGACTGGTTCATGGACACAGCAGGTAAGGACCAAAAAGGCATCTTTAGAGGACTTCAACAGAACCCCCCAAATGCCCACCCCCAACATCACTGAATGACAGTGTGGATTCAAGGTGCAGAAAGGCCTCCCTGGCTTCCCCTGTGAAGTAAGGACCAGTCATTCCCAAATTTCCATTAACAACAGAGCCATAAAGACCTGCACATTAGCCAGCTAGCCCATGAATTATCCAAATATTCTTGAAGTCATCGAGGAAAAATATGCGATGCTTTGACATTTGTGTCTGGTTTTCCATCTTAGCTTAGCAGCCCTCCAAACGATGCTGCCTTCCACTGCCATTTTCCAAAAAGGGCAGAGGAGTAAGGGCTCGTATATCCCCTACCCAAACCATGGCTAATTCTTGCATGTGCAATTAGTGTCTTGCTTTGAGCATAAGAAATAAGATCTCTGAAGCCACAGGCCTGCAGAGAGCATGCTTCCCAGGCAAGCCACAGGCTGCTCCTCAGCGCACTGATACTTCTGGGCCTGGCGGGATGTCACCGCCACCGCTCTGCTAACTGCCACCTCCGGATCCTTAAGTGTAGGGGAAATATTTTGAAATCTGGCAGATTAAAAAGCTGTCTTAATTCACTTGGAGTTTCATGTCTGCCACACACACAGTCAGGTGGGTTATATAAAAATCAAATTAGTGTTAAGTAAGTACAAAGGGAGAGAAACGAAGTCAGACTCAACCTACTCAGGAAATATTGCCGATCCCAAGTGAGAGAGCTCTTCATCTTCAATGGTGAAGCCATTACAGTTCACCTGCAGCGAAATGGGGGGTTGGGGAGGGGAGGGGAGAAAGAGAGAAGCCTTCAGTGACAGCTCCCCACCCCTGCTGCCCTTCATTTCTTCAGCTTAGCCCTCACCAAATTATCAAAGCTATCTGGCTTGGTGGTGGTGAAGCTGTCCTTGTGGCCACAGCACCCTCTGTCCAAACAAAATGTATTCATCAGCTCTGAGTGTGTCAGCAAACGGAAGTGGACATAATGGTGTCAAAGCTCTTCTCCACGTGTGCTAACCCTCAGAGTGGCAGAGTGGTGTGGGACACTGAGGTCCTGTGATGAGGCTTATTGACTGAAGTCTTGTCCATAGGCATCGGAGTCAGGTTCTCTCAGGCGAGCAGCTCCAGTGAGACCAGCGCACACAAGCGGGGGGGGGGGGGGGATGAGATCCCATCCCTATCATGTGACCTTATAACCCAATGTTTACCTCAGAAGGTGAGGGGGGTAAATTTGAAAGCTTTGCTCGTCTATAGAGTTGTGGTCCCGTCCTCTGAAAGGTACAGGAACCACAGGCAACAAGACTGTGTCTTTTGTGTTTCAGCCAAATCAATCCCTGGTCCTTTCTCATCTTTGAGAAGACTCGTGTGAGGATCCTGAGGGTGTAAGGTTTTCACATATGTAATAGACGTGATGTGCAGGGCTCTTAACGCAGAAGGGGAATCTAGGCAGCCCTTAGTCTGCTGAGAGACAACTCCAGAGGTGTTCTTTGTAAGTACTGAGAATCCCCAGTACTGCAAGACTCAGTGTCTTCTCTTTTGAGGAGATGATAGAGGAATGAGAGTCACCATCATGAAGCCTGTCAGTGGTGAGGGCTAAGAAGGCTGGGACTCCTCAGACTGTGAGATGTATGTGGACTGCCTTCCTCCCACACCAGGAGACACTGCCATACCTCAGAAGCTTTTCTCCAGTGGGCACGCCTCCAGCCAGAGGCACCATGCTAGTGCACGCAGACCCACCACCTCATAAACCCACAGTACATTGCTACTGTGAATGTAGCAGCCTCCCTTATAACTATGGAGGCTCTTGGGGGTCCCATGGTTGGGTGACTGGCTCAAGGCCGTGTGACGACACATGAGTGGCATATAAAGGGAGCCAGACTTTAGACGGGACATTCTGACAAAGCGTGGCTTCTGCACACCAGACTAAGTTAAGTTCTCTATGCATAATCTGGGGTGGGTGGAGGTGTGGGTTCAAGGACACCCTGGAGCATCAGTCCTCACCTTCCACATCATATGAGACGGGGTCTCTTATCTGCTGGCTTGCAAGCTTGTGGGGCTCTCCCCTACCTCTCACATTGCCTTAGGGTCACTGCTGGGGTGACTGGTACTCATGGCTGCATCTATCCCTATGGGGCTCCTGGGGATATGGACTTGAGTCCTCACGCTTGTGTGGCAATCGGCCCAGCCTCGCCATTCCTCATGGTAAGTTACGGCTACTGACTGCTATTGTGGTGACTTCACCTAAAACTGAAGCGATTGGCAAAGCTTGTGAATCTTGGCGCATACCTTGGCAGAGGCTATGATTTTACTTGCAGTGCTGGGGGCAAGAAGGAAGAAGATGAAAGAAGAAGAAGGGGGGGAGAGGGAGGGAGAGGAGGAGGAGGAGGAGGAGGAAAGGAATAGGAGCAGGCGGGTACTGCAGGCTCATACATCAATCCCACAGAGCTGGGCATCCCGGAGAGGAAGGCTTTGCACAGTCTTTTCATGCTAACTCCAGGCATCCTGACCAAGGGGATCACTGGCACTTTAACCAATGGCTGCCGATCCACATTAGGTAGGATTGACTGGAATTTTCTTTCATTCAGCAAAATTTCTTAGAGCATGAACTCCGCTCCTGGGTACTGCTGCCTAGGGGCTGAGGAAGGGCTTTCTCCTGATGGACACATGTCTCGGTGTGGTACCCACAATGGCCGACAGACGCTTGCTAGACCGAAGAGTAAATGGGAGATGACGAGGAAATACCAAAACAGATGGAGGGACAGTCAGCTCCCTGGCTTTTGGGGACCGAGCCCTTGATCCTCTCGTTGGCAGCACCTCTGCTGTGGCGGCTCTGGCTGGATCAACCCTACCCTACCCCGCTCCGATGGTGCTTTGACCCCAGCCTTGCACCTCTTCCCTCCCCCTCCCCCCTTATTGTGTGGGCGTGTGCATGCGTCTTCCCTTATGAACCCAAGTGTCATCGCTCCTCCTTTTGGAGAGGCGGTGGTGGTGTTTGAGCCAAATTGCATAGCAATTTTCCTGCCAGCCTTCCCTCCCTTCTGAGATATCCCTAGAGAAGAAAAGTGAACTTGCACATTAAGAAAGATACATGGGCTATGTTCCTTTTTTTCCGAGTCAAATCAGGCGTAAGTGCCTTGCTAAAGCTATTCTCATAATTAGCATTTAAACTAGATGTAGGCTGCATACCAAAAATATATTTTCTGGGCTTGCACAGGTTTGCAGTGATTAAAACACAGCTCAGAGGAGTGTGGTCACCTTCAGCTGCCAGCTGCTGCTCAGATGCAAGTCAGCCAGCCTACAAGGGCCTCCTGAGCTCAGGTGGAACCGCAGACACACAGCTGGGGGCCCAGCAGGACCAGAGGGCATGGAGAGGATGGGCTACACTTCTTTTCTTTTTCTTTTTTTGCTTTAGCATTTCCTTCAGGGGTACTGAACCTCCTCCCCCCAAAACTTACACATGGAATATGTAGTGTGAAGGTTTGGGATGTGACTGACTCGCTTTGTGGGTGTTTGCACAGGAGGCCCTTGGCGAGGTAGTGTATGCCTGTAATTCCTGCACTTGGGAAACAGAGGCAGGAGAATCAGACACTTAATGTCCATCCTTGGCTACACAGTGAGTTTGAGTCTAGCCTGGGCTGTATGAGATCCTATTAAAAGAAAAGCAGAAACGAAGCATCCAAGTGTGTGCATAAACAATTTTGGACTGGATACTAAGGTTTAGTCAACATCAAGGATATAAGGACTAAATGACCTAGTTATATAGAGGTATGTATGTACACACGTGTGTGTTCCCTCAGGCACACAAACACCTCACCTCATCCCCAACACACACACACTTGGCCTTTTATGTGAACAGGTAGTCGAGTGTGAGCCAAGCAGACCAACACAGGGAAGGCCCCCAGTGTGAGTCACTCTTAAAGGAAAAGGCCTGTGTTCCCACTGCTTGTGACAAAGAGCACTCAGCTGCTCTACTTTCTCTCATAAACACATCTCAGTGAGGAAAACCTCCTGTTATACAGGTTCCCGAAACATTTAAGTCATTTCTCCACTCTCTGCCCTCGCTTTTGGGTGCCGTGACGACTGACACTGACTGTCAACTGACAGCATCTGGGTCTGAGGGGGCCCTGGATCAGGTTAGCTGCAGTGGGGAGGCATCACTGTGACAAGGTCAGGGGTCTGGATGGAATGAAAAGCGGGTTGCACGGTGCCGATGCTTCCTAGCCCCAGCTACCTGCCTTCCCACCGTGGACTGCACCCTCAATCACGAGCCGGAACAATCTCCTCCTCCCCCAGGTAGCTTCTGTTAGGCCTCTCCACACAGAAGCAAGCGAGGGATGCTGGAGAGAGTGGTGCAGACCCAGGGAGTGGACATGAGGGAGGGAGGCTGACGGCTTCCACCTTGACATCCCGAACTGGAACCCAGGATTCCTTCTACAAGGAGTAACTTTCTGATTGTGATGCTCCCCTGGCTGATAGAATCTGCATGAACACTGGGCCTGTGGATAACTCACTGAGGGTCAAAGTGCTTCTCGCTGGATTTGAACTGAGGAAGGGCTCCTTCTCCCTTCCATGCTTAATGCTTAGCGTGTTTTCACCTTTCTCATTCACTATTAGCATGTAGAGTGTGGGTGTGTTTTCATACGCGGGTCAATGTGTATGTGGTACGAAGGCCAGAGGACAGCCTTCTGTGCTGTTTGTCAGTCGCTGCTCACCTTGTTTGATTCTGTTGCTTTTTTGTCTTTATTTTCTGAGCATGAGTACTTTGCCTGTATGTACATACAATGCATGCCTGGTACCTGTGAAGGTCAGAAGAGGGCCCAGGGTCTCCCAGAACTGGAGTTACAGATGGTTGTGAGCCACCATGTAGGTGCTGGGAACCGAACCCAAGTCCTCAATAAAATCAACAAGTGCTCCCAACCTCTGAGCCATCTCTCTATCCTAGTCTGCCTTGGTTTTTAAGGAAAGGTCCTTCATTGGCATGGAACTCAGCTGGCCAGCGAGCCCCAGGGATCCACCAGTGACCACCTACCCGGGTCCAGGACACACCTTCATGGTGTGTCCTCACAAGCACCCAATCCCAGGTGCTGACCTCCCTACCTGAGCGAAGAGCACCACGAGGCTGCTGTGGTCGGGGAGGTCCAGGTGCTTGGAGTAGAACTGATGGAGAGCAGCTATGTCGCTCTGGATCAGATCCTTTTTCTCATTGTCTAGCTTGTCCAGATCTGTAGGGAACAACGCGTTACCACAGAAACCCCTGGGTGCTCCCCGCTCACGTCCAGCCAAGAGAACACTTTCCCTGCCTGGTCTAACTGACAGGCTGTCTCTTCCTCCACCAATCAGAGCTCACTCAGGCATGAGATTCCAACCGACCGTGCGCCATAGCGAGGTCAGAGAGATGCACCTGTAAATGACAGGCTCAGGGTCCCTGACTTTAGGGCCCTGGGATCTGGGTCACAGTCAAGCAGCTGATGGCCTTGATTCAATGCCTCAGCTGGGGGCTGAGGGAAGAGTCCAGTTGGTGAAGTGTGATGCCCGCGGGTGTCCTCTGGCTTCCACACATGAGTGCATGAACACCTGCATACGTGCACATGTGCACACACACAGCCATCTCCCAGACTGCAGTGCCGCTAAGGCTTGAAAACACCCAGCATGCTGGGGCAGAAGACCTGCACCCGAGCTCCTAGCACCCCTCACCGCTTCCTAATAAACCTGTAAACTCGGGGAACAGACAATGTCGGGAACTTTCTGTAGTTACCGTCCTTACTAAGAACACGTTTTTTTCCTGCCCTCGATCCCACCTGATGCACATTAAATGTGTGAGTCAAATGAAAGTGCACCCAGCAGAGGAATGCTTACGTGATTCAAACTCCTTTACGGCCAGCAGTGTCTCTGAGGGCGTCCTCTCTGGGTGAATCTTCTATTAATTGGGGACAAAATCAGAGAGAAATGTCAACACCTGGCTTGCTGTGGCTAAAAGAAAACAACACAACCACCTTTAAGGGCAGAAACCTACTCAAGGAGTCCACACTTGGCTGAGTCGGCCCGACCTCCAAACCCAAAAGGGCTTATTTTAAAAGCTTTGGAAAGGATCTGCTGTGTCCCTAACACACTGCACACACAGTAGGCTCAGAAGTGCTCATTACGGAAAAGAGCAAGGCCAGAAAACAACTTTTTAGGGCCCTGACTTAAAAGGACGAACCATCCTATTTATTACTTCTCCTTCTAAAAAAGAACAAAATGAAACCCCCCCCCATCCATTTTCCACTTTCTTTAAGCATAGGCTAAAAAACGATCTCAAATTCCACATTTCAAAAGGAACACTTTGGGTTGTACCTGCCAGCCTAGCTGCACTTGAAACGCACGCCGCCTTTGTTCTTGACGCCCCAAGAGGAGCTAACAATAGTGAACCTATGAGGCTTTGAGAACATGAATAAACTTGGTGTTGACCAGAGTTCAAAGGCAGGGCTCAGGAGCTGGCCTGAGGCCTGGGCTTTGTAATCTGGCCATTCAATTTGGGGATACAGGTGGTTGGTCTAGCAGGGCGCCCTCACCTCCCTACTTAACATGTTAAGCTTCCCCTGGGTAGTTGGTTGCCTGTCTCCCCTAATCCTTTGCAGGCTCCTAGAATACAAATGCTGGTTTTTTTTTTTTTAATCACCTGTTCCTACAGGGATGAAAAGACAGCTATGTAACTTTTCATTTAGCGGTCGATTAGTGATAATTATAAGGGAAACTGAAGGGGGCCTCTAAACTCACCCCAGCTCTCAGACGACTCACCGGGAGCCAAAGCCAGAGCAGACATCTTCCATTCACAGAGCATACTTCTGCAAGAAGTCACCCTACTGGTGTGTGGAGGGGAACACCTCCCTCAGGAAAGGACAGAAGCCCTTCTACATCCTGAACACGGCACTGCCAGAGAGCTGGGAAGGCAGGGGGAGGAAGAACATGCTCTCTCGGCGGAGGGGGCGGGGCAGGCTCGGCACAATCTGAAGGGCCTCACATCACTGCCCTGTTTCTCTGCCACAGACCACTAATTCACAGAGAACTGCCATAGGAAGGGGCAGCTGGACTTCACTAGAAAAACTAGCCTCGTCTCTGAGGCAACCCCTGCTCCACTTAGAGAGAGTCACTTTAAGTCACCTGACCCCAGCTGAACATAGTGGGGAGATGACCTCAGAGTTCTAGAATGCTCTACTTCTGTTTACACATTCAGGACCCTAAATTTGATCTGGGGGCAGGCACATGCTAATCGTAACAGTCATAGCCATGTTAGACTAGAACAGCAGCAGCAGCAAACCTGGAAGAGGAGGTGGGTGCTGGTAGGAAGAGGAAGGTCAGAGGCAGAAGCAGCTTAGGGTTAGAGCAAATCTACAGCTCAGAGGCCTTGCTACAAAGGCACACCGACACAGACAGCAAGACCTCTGCCCTCCACAGGCACACTGCCTCCTAAGCGCCCTTCTATTTCCGTGGGTCACAAAGATAAGGCCTGTATGTCTTCCCATGGACTTCAGGACCCAGGGCTTTGCAGACAAGGCATGCAATCTGTATGTGCCCAGGAAGGACTGACCATGCATGCATCAGGGAGGAATGTGCTGGCTCTGGCCTCCCCTCTCCCTTCCCTCTTCTTTCCTTCAGCCTGTTTCTCCTTCCACACAGCATCCTTGCTTCCCTCTGGGTCATTACTTATCTACACATGGACGAGCAAGGTGGCAGAGGAACAGAATGGCACTCGAGAAAGGGGATAAGGTGGCTCCACACATCACGAAGGTCCCCTGACCAGCCTGGTTCATAGGAACTTTTGGCCATGTCTGGTCTTTCATGCTATAAAGTCATGGCCACACTTCTCTATGGAAATAAATCCCAAAGAAAGCTCTGATCTGAACTGGTACAGCTATGTCCCTGGCCTAGGGTAAGCAAGGCCCCGACTGGCCAGGAGAAACAAGCTAAGCTTATGCTCAAGTGGCCGAGGATGTGACTGAAGCCACACGCTCAGACCAGCCCAGTCTAGCTCAGTCACTCACCTTTCCCACCTTTAGTGAAAACCAGTGCAGCGCAACCTTATCACGGTTCCTCACCTGTTTGGCCAGAATCCTTGCGGTGAGCCGCACCGTCTCTGAAGGGTTCCAGTTCTCCCCAAAAACCACCATGGATGAGCACTCCATCTTGTGCAGGGGCCAGTCTGCCTTCTGGTCAGGTTTTTTTGGGTTAAAACAAAACACACAAAACCTGTGAACATATAGATACATTCATACACAAATACAGACACACACACACACACACACTAATACATGACAAGTGCAGCAACACATCCTCCTATTCAGGTCAAGTAGAAACACAATCTCTCCTGGAAAGCTCGGGGACGCTCACAAACTAACACGATTCTCTCTAATTGTGATCTGGCTTGGTTAAGGTATGTTTGTTATTTGGGGGGGGGGCTATTTTTTTAAGGTTCTCACGCTGTAACTCAGGCTGGCCTGGGGTACACGATATAGCCCTAGACTAGACTTTTCTCCACAGCAATTTCACCTGCCTCAGCACCCTGACTGCTGCCTGTCTGGAAGTCCCTTGGCTTCCTACAGTCTATATGGGCTGAGACCCACGAGGCAGGGGCCTGAGCTGTCTGTGGGGCTGGTGGTGCTTTTCAAGGATGAGTCATTTATTAACAGTCTCTGTTGGCCACTTTGTACACATGAGGGTCTGTGACAGACCCAGAGTCCAGCAAAGACATCTGGGGACCTGGTGACACAGGTTGCTCAGATTCTTTTATTACAGCAACTATATTTCCTTCCTATCTTGCCTTTCTGCCCTTTCGTTCCTGGTGGAGGGCTGAAGACTACACACTCACCAATGGAGGAGTGGGGACGCCATCTACGGACAGGGGGACAGTGGTGGGAGGATGGGGTGTTCTGGAGACCCTAAAGAAAGCACTTTGGGAGGAGACAAATGACAGCACAAAGGCTGCTTGACAGGCGTCGCGAAAGACCACTGATAACTTGCCTGTCACCACAGATGTCACTACTGACAACACAAAACAAAAGAACACTTTTGGTGGAGCACCAAGGGAACAAAAAAAGCAAAAACAACAAAACAAAACAAAACAAAACCAAAAAAAAAAACGGAAAACAACCACCTTGGTTAGGTTTTATTATAAATCTGACACAACCGAGAGTCATCTGAGGATGGAAACTTTAAATGAAGACCTGCCTCGATCAGACTGACCTGTGGCCACCTCTGTAAGAGACTGTCTTCATTTGTGGTTAGTGTGGGAGGACCCAGCCCCCTGTGGTCGGCACCACCCGGAGGCAGGTGGGCCTAGGCTATACAGGAAAGCTGGCTGAGCATGAGCCTGACCAAGCCAGTGAGCAGCTTTCCTCCAAGGTTTCTGCCTCAGTGGCTGCTGGGAGTCCTGCACCGACTTCCTCCTACGGCAGGATATGACCTGAGAAGACAGGCCACGTAAACCCTTTCCTGCCAAGCTGCTTTAGTCTAAGTGTTTTATCACAGCAGCAGGGAGCAGGGTTGGCTGAGGGCTCCAGGAGGATGGGCTGTGAGGAGTGTGGGAAATACCATGTGATGCTTTGTGTACTCTGGGAACCTAGAGGCACTGTAGTGCACACGGCAGAATTGGTCTGCTCTTTTCTGCCCTCTGCTTTCCCCAGCTCAGGAGGCAGCAAGCCTGCTCTTTCAGAGCCACCCTGGATTTGACCCTCACACTCCACCTCCAACACGGGCCAATCTTTGTACTCTGCCCTCCCAGTTAGACTCGGGCTGGGACATAGGTCATTGGTAATGAGTTTGAGTCCTAGAACCCTTGTTTTAAAAAAAAATGCTGAGCGAGGTGGTATGCTTGTAATTTCATCCCTGGGGATGCAGGGACAGGGGGATGTCTAGGGACTCACTGGCCAGAGAGCTCAGCCTGAGTGACCAGCCCCCAGGCCAGGGAGAGACCCGGGTTCAAAAAGCCAAGGTGAACAACTCCTGAAGAATAGCAACCAAAGTTCGCACATGTACGCTTACACACACACACACACACACACACACACACACACACACTCCTCCACCTCCACACGTGGTACGTGGAGTGCGGAGACTCACCCCTCTTTGCCACCAGGACCAGCCAGCTCTGCCAAGATGGCTGCCACATCCCTTTAGCTGAATGTTTGCTTTTGCCCGCCACCCCGTGAACCCTAGGCCTGGAGTCTCAGCTCTGAACCAGTACTGATTTCTCACCTTGCACAAAAGACCCAGTTCTCACCACGACCTGCAAGGCTGTGGGGACAGGAGTCTGTCCAACCCCGCCCCCCAAGGCTGTCCCTCCACACTCAACTCCCTGCTGCCATAGCATCATCCAAGGCCCGTTGCCTCATCCAAGGGCCTGTGCTCCTGCAGTATCTGCTGGGTCTAGCTCTAGCTTCCAGACTGTCTGTCACATGACTCCCTGACTCCTGCTGGTCTCCATACCTCTGCTGCTGCTCCAGGGTCCCCTTCTCAAGAAACCTGCCGCAAACAAACAGCCCTTTCCCCTCATGCTCCTCTCCCTTGCTTTCCGTCTCTTGGCTCTTCCCACTGCCTGCACATCAGCCCCGGGGAGAGAAACTGGATCTTCCCCTCTTTGTTCCCACCGGTACCCAAGTCCCATTCCCAAGCCAGCTCTTCACAGGGCACTCGGTACAGTTGCTGAGCAAATGTCTCCCTGGCCCCTCTCCTCCACCAAACCCCAAGAGAAAAGACACAGAATCCACCCTCGTGATTTACTGCAGCACCTGACACATCCCTGGGGCTCAGGTTCTGGGCCAACGTGCTCTGTGGAGTTAAATAACACCATGCCCGATGTAACTGAGAGTGGGCAGAGGAGGCAAACAGAAGATATGCCCTGGGGAGCACAGGAGCTGTTTTTAGCTGAGGTCTACAGCAGAGAGTGCAAAGACCAGGCAAAGGAGGGAGGGGACGGGTGGGGCTGGCTCCACAAAGCTGCAGTCAGGGTGGCCACAGGCACAGAGGAAGGGATGGGGAAGGCATGTGACAGCTGAGGAATTAATGGCACAAGCAGGTAAACAGAGGCAAGTACTCACTGAGGCTCCAGGAACTCGTAAGAAAGCCTAGCTTAAGACAAGACCTCGCGCCGCCTGGGCTCGGTGGCGGTACACCATTTATCCTAGCACACAGGAGGCAGAGGCAGGCAGGTCTCTGAGTTCCGGGCCAGCCTGGTCTACAGAGTGAGTTCCTGGACATCCAGGGCTACACAGAGAAACACTAAATTGAAAAATGCCCAGAAGCTGGACGAGGTGGCGCACGCCTTTAATCCCAGCACTCGGGAGGCAGAGGCTGGCAGGTCTCTCTGAGTTCAAGGCCAGCCTGGGCTACAAAGTGACGACAGGACAGCCAAGGCTACACAGAGAAACGCTGTCTTGAAAAACCAAAACTGAAAGAGAGAAAGAAAGAAAGAAAGAAAGAAAGAAAGAAAGAAAGAAAGAAAGAA
>OU015747.1:140443497-140477253 GCA_907169655.1 Acomys percivali
GGGGGGGGGGGGGGGGGGGGGGGGGGGGGGGGGGGGGGGGGGGGGCGCGCTGATGGTGCAAACTCTCACAGTGCTAGATGGAGAGCAGTCAGCAAGCATTCCAGCATAGACATTAATTAATGCCTCAAATGAGCTTTTGGAGTATACAGGCAGGGAAGAACAGAGCGTCAGGAACCACACGGATACCTCAAAGTCCCAACAGGGATCAAAATAACTCACTGGAAACACCGCTACATACTGAGCCCTGAGGAAATATATTTTAGCCAGTGTACATACACCAAGCACCCCTCAAGCATTGCACACCACCAGGGCCCTGGCAAGCTCTGATGTTAGCCATCCTAAGGGGCTAGACAGACAAGCCTCTTTATCCTTTACACACAGGTAAGCTTCTGTCCAGTCTGAATTACAGAAAATCTGCTTGGCCATGCAGTCTGATATTATTTATAACAATCCCACAGGCCTCCTCAGGGCATCACCATTAACATAAATCTCCTCTTCCTGCACTTCACTATGATGGGCTCAACTGTCCTCACTTGAACTTGAAGAAGTGTCACTCAGACCTGCCAAGCTCTGAGACGCTGAAAGAAGGAACTCGGGACCTGCCACTTGGCCTTATCTTACCTCCTGCTCTTTCATCTGGGCTGTACCCCACTGCCTATCCTTAATTCTAAAAGGAACCAGGAGGGAATGAGTTAATCTTTCTGTAAGTGTCTGAGCCACATGTAGAGACAGTCACTTGAGTATGTCCCAAGGCTAGTCTCTAACTCACAGCTGTCTAAGCACAGAGCACCCACCTACAACAGACTGTAGCATCTAGAAACAATGCGGGGCCTGAAAACTGGACCAAACCTCACATCTGTGCCCACTGTCACCCAGGTTGGCCACCTCATGAAGCTTGCTGAGGGAGACACAGGCAGATGGGCTCCTGTGTCAGCTTCCTATACCAGTGTCTGCTCTGCCCTGGCACGGGGCTGCTGTCCCTAGTGCTTTCTGTCAGCTGAGGCACAGGGCTTAGTAGTGGCTCCCACTGGTAGGTGTTCTAAGTCCAAAAGTCTGAGGAGGTGACCCGAAAAACACTCAACAGAAGTGGAGCGGCAGGGGTACTTTGGGACAGGGAGGTGCAGATCCTGCCACCTAGAACCCCAACACACCGCCAGTAGCATCAGCATTTGCTAAGGTGGGGTAAGAGAGTCCTGAAGAATTAAAGAAAAAGCCACTATAAGGCTTGGAGGACGTAAAGGTCAAACAAGAGGATGTTCCTCAGGGCTGGGGAGGCAGCTCAGCGGAGAAAGCTCTCACCTCACATGTGTGAGGATGGGAGTTCTGCAGGGAAGAGGAACCTGTTCTTTTTGATCCCAAGTGTGGGATGGGGAAGAAAGCCGGATGTTTACACTACTCAGATGTGAGAGAGCAGGATGTTTACATTACTCAGATGTGAGAGAGCAGGATGCTTTTCCACTTAGAAGCCGAACCACTTCATGGGGGGGGGGGGGGGGGGCTTGTTTGTTGCCAGCTGAAAAGCATCCTTGAACAGACTGAGAGGATATATGTGTGTGTGTGTGTGTGTGTGTGTGTGTGTGCACGCATATATATATTATATTATAATAGTGTGTGTGTGTGTGTGTGTGTGTGTGTGTGTGTGTGTGTGTATCAAATAGGAGGCTTTGGCTTTTTGTTAGGACTTGGGTTTTGGCTGTTCATCCCTGCACTTCGAGATGCTCCTATAGAGAACCACTCCAGGGAAGCCTTCAAGGCTTTGGGCTCCGGCTGAGGCTCCAGGTTCCAGCAGCAACTTTGGTGGAATTGCTGGTCTGCTGAGATCCTGCTGACTACGCCAGGAGGGTCGTTCCTAGGAACTGACATCCAGGTTTCATCCTTGTTTTCCTTTATCTCCTTTTCCTCTTATTTAGGCCAGTTGGGTTGTAAGTAAAGTACACTTGTTTAGTAAGGTCATAATAAACTATAATTGTTAAGGTAATTGAGCCTACAGAGTTCAGACCTCGAGACCCTGTATAGAAGCTGGATTGGTGTGGCTGCCAGTGCAGTCTCAGCGCTTGAGAGGCAGAGACAGGCAGGGCAGCTGGACTAGCTGAATACACTGAGTTCCAGGTTCAAGAAATAAAATACAGGGCAATCAAGACAGACCCCTTTGACCTCTACATACGTGCATCCACACGTGCACCTACATGCATGTATACCTACACATGGGAACGAAGATAGATACATGCATCCACACACAAATACACATTTTTAAAAGACACAACTCGTAGCACGTCATGCACTTGAGTGACTAGACCACAGGTCCCCTGCACTGACCCTGCAATGTTGCTCTGAGTTAACAGCTGTGCACCGAGTGCTTACTGTGAAGGCTTGGGGGACACCCTTCTTAGTCCCTCAGAAGGATAGCCTATGTGCTCTCCCATAGCTTCCTCATTTACCTCTGCAGGATCCAACCTGAGAGACTTACCCATCACTCCACACCTCCCAAGTCCCCAATTCAGGCACAAGCTCTGTTCAAGTTCACAGCCACAAGCCCGCGGCTCTGCAGCGCCAGGGTCTCCCCTGAGCCCAGCTGTCACCAGGCTGTGCTGTAGCAGCCCCAGAGCGAGGAGGAGTGCCCTGCTGCTGGGGGAGGCCAACGCATGCGCCATGAAGGCAGGACTCCTCTTCCCTCTTCTCCACTCTCCCTGAATTGGCTAAGGGCGTCCTTGGTACAAACTGTCGTCACCCTTGGCATAACCCCAGGCTACCGCTAGCATAGCCTTCCTGTCCTTGCCCCCTCTTCCACACCACACTTCTAGCCCTGCGTGTAGCTGCAAGCCGTGACTGCCTGTCACCAGGGCTGGCTACTTCTGGGAGGTGCATGCATACACAGGGTGCTCTGAACAGAGTGAGTGGGGAGGCGTGGAGCAAGAAGCCGATGACAGAGATGACACCCAGGTCCCAACCTCCAAAAGAGCAGGCCCTCACGCCAGCCGGCGCCACACCTACCTGACATTCCACATTGCAGTAAAATGCCTGCTTGCAGCGTCCACATTTTGACAGTCCTTCTTTCCTTGAAAACAGAAAAGGGCAGCGTAATGGTGAGAGACAAGAGACTCAGTGCAGCACACTGGGTTCCACAGTAACAGATGCCGTCTGGTGGCAGCCAAGGTTCACCTTACCCGACTCCCCGTAAATGCACCTTTCCAAGAAGGTTAACCCAAGTTTGGCCCTAGAGGTCCACTGAAGAGAACACACACCAGCACTTACCAAGGCAGCCAAAGAGACCAAGAGCTCACACTGGCTCAGCGACCACAACCTGGGCCCTGAGCCCCCAGCATTACCTGTACTATATCAAATAAATCAGAACAAAATTTGTGAAACCAACCAATCAAACAAAAAACCTTTTGTGTCAAATTGTCACCATGGAGAGGCTGAAGCCAAGGACATTCCTGCTGCTATAGGGTGGGTGGACAAGTGTCCACTGCTGCAGTGCCTGTCACCCCACCTGCAAGGGTGTGTCCATTGCTGCAGTGCCTGTCACCATCCTGCAGGGGTGTGTCTACTGCTGCAGTGCCTGTCACCCTCCCGCTGGGGGAGGGGTGTCCACTGCTGCAGTGCCTGTCACCCTCCCACTGGGGGAGGGGTGTCCACTGCTGCAGTGCCTGTCACCCTCCTGCTAGGGGAGGGGTGTCCACTGCCGCAGTGCCTGCGAGTCATCCTGCTTTAATCACTTCTGCAGCCCAAAAGAGCTGGCAGCAGCAGAGGGCTGACAACTCCGCACAGAGATTATTCACCCTAACACTGCAGCACCCCCCTTCGTCTCAGCAGTCCAGGGTAGGCACCATGTTCCTCCCTAATGGAAAAAGGGATCCAGGATCGCCACCCTGCAAACTGAGCTGACTATTACAGCGTACAAGGAAGTGACAACTCCAGGGACTGACGGGAAGACGCGCGGGGAGAAACACACTAAACTTACATACTTCAGTGGCTCAGAAAGGAACCCACTAATTCAGGAGTGAATTCCTGGGCCTGAATCACCCGCAGGCCCCTTGGACAGAGAAGAGCAACAGGGCTTAGAAGCTGGCTGGTTGCCCTCCATACCGAGGCAGGAAAGGTCAGAGGGCACTTAAACACAACTGTGAAGTGACATGTCAGCACTTGGCAAGTGGTGTGACCTGGGTAGTGACGCCAGCGGGCTGGAGCAGAGGCAAAGCGCCAAGGAGAGAGCAGTCACAACTCCTACCTGAAGTGGGGTACAACTGGAGAAGACCCCCATACGTGAGCCAACTCAAAAGCCATCTGACTCATTTGTTTTTGTCTTGTAAGAAAAAAGATCTGAGTCCTTCCTTCTTGACAGTTTGATGAAAATTAATAACTTTCCCCAATAATCTACTCCCCTGCCCCACCCCCATCCCTGCCAAACCCTAAGAACTGTGTAAAATGTCACACTCATAAGCCACGAAAGCCATCCTTAGGACACCAAACATGCTGAGGTGAGGTGGCTTATGTTTCTGATCCTAGCCCTTGGGAGGCAGAGTGAACACCCTGTCTTTTTTTTTTTTTTTTAAAGACACCCCATGCCTCCCAAAATACCAAAGGGCATCTGAAAGCAAAGCTAGGCCCCTACCCTCATGAAAGAGTAGAAAGTTATCACATTTTAGCTCAACCACATGCAGAAGGCCAGATCACAGGCCTGGAGCTACAGCATGGCAGGTGAGTGCTGTTCTTGTGGAAGACTCAGGTTATGTTCCCAGCAGCAACATGGGGGGGGGGGGTGCTCACAACGTGTAGCTCACAACGTCAGGGTATCCCATGCCCTTGGCCCCTCTAGGCACTAGGCAGGCATACGGTGTGCAGATGCATGTGCAGGCAAACCTCATCCACATAAAATAAAAAGAAGTTTTGTTTGTTTGTTTTTGTTTTGTTTTTTTGAGACAGGGTTTCTCTGTGTAGCCTTTGCTATCCCAGACTCCCTTCATAGACCAGGCTGGCCCGGAACTCACAAAGATTCGCCTGCCTCTGCCTCTCGAGTGCTGGGATTAAAGGTGTGTGCCACCACACCCAGCCATAAAAATAAGTATTTTTTAAAGTGAGTAACTATGCAGATCTTCAATTTCAGAAGCCAGCACAAGGCAACTGAGGGAGAAAGCAGGATTCTGTCAGCTTCCACGGCACATCCCAGAGAAGAGGAGAGAGGAGAGGATGGGAATCAGGGTCACGTGCTCCTGGGCATCACAGAGACACCTGCCTCCCTCAACAGGCTGGGATGCAAACCTGCTTCCTGCTTCTAGGTGAACTGCTTTCACCACCATCCTGCGATGCACACCTCCTGCGATCTAGCAAGCTGCTTCTGAAGCAGCAAATGGAAAGCTAGCTACTCTGCTGGCTGCTGGTAAGGAAGAAACCAGACATTCACTTGAAGAGCCCGGGATGGGAAGGGCCAGGCAAGGACAGCAAATGGGTGTTCAGTTGTTCCCACATGTGGAAACAGACACAAACTCTTCAACAGTCATAAAGTGCCTGCTGTGCAAACACAACAGCCTGAGTTCAGATCCCCAGAACCCGTATAAAGCCAGGTAAGTGGGACATGGCTGTAACCTAGCACTGACAGAGGCTTGGAGTAAGACAGGTGGATTCTGGGAGATCTGTGGCCATTATGCCAAGAGACCTGTTTCCAAAAAAAGGAAGTGTGATGGGAGACCATTAACTTCTTCTGGCTTCCAAATTTAAGTGCATAGGGAACTATACCCGCACACACATGCACACACATGCACACAGCAGCCACATGCACATAGCACACTGTCCTGGGTAGATTTTGTTGCTGTGGTAAGACAGTGACCAAAAGCAACCTGTGAGAGGAAAGAATTCATCTGGTTTGCAGCTTAAGGTCCACCATGAAAGGAAGCCAGGGCAGGAACTCCAGGCAGGAGCCCAGAGGCAGGAACTGAAGGAGAGACCTCGGTGGACACTGCTACTGGCTCACTTTCCTCTAGCTTATTCAGCTAACTTCCTTATACAGCCCAGGACCGCCTGCCCAGGGAGGGCGCTGCACAGTGGGCTGGGCCCTCCATCAATGAAGGACAAAGAAGGAAATATCCTCACAGACTTGCCTGCAGTACAACCTGATGTGGTCAGCTCCTATACTGAGATGCCCTTTTCTCAGGTCTGTCTAGCTTTGTGTCCAGTTGAAAAAAGCTAACCTTGAGACGCACGGAAGAAAACAAATCTCATGGCCGAGCCTCAAGCCGAAATTGACTGAGCTAGAACCTGTATCATGACAGCAGCTAGTGAGAAACAGACAGGAAGGAGCCTGTCGATGCCCAAGGATAACTGACAGGCGTCTTCACAGGGCTCTCTTCTCCACTGGAACAGGCAAACACGGAAACAGCCTAACGTGAAGCACACATGGTGCTACAACTTGACTTGTGAAGTAAGTAGCCTGTGGTGGTTTGAATAAAAATGCCCCCATAGGCCCAGAGACAACAGCGCTATTAGGTGGCGTGGCCTTGGAGGAAGCGTCTGGAAGCGGGGTGGGCTCTGAAGCTTCAGAAGCTCAAGCCAGCCCTTGTGGCTCACTGGCTCTGGCCGATGCCTGTGGACCCAGATGTAGAACTCTCAGCTCCTTCCCAGGCACCATGTCTGTGTGCATGTACCAGGCTTCCCACCATGGTGACAATGGACCGAACCTCCGAACTGTAAGCCAGCCCCAGCTAAATGTTTTCCTTTATAAGAGTTCCAGGCTGTGGGGTGGGGGCTGTAGACAAGCAGTTAACACTTTCTCATTTTGTTTCCACCACTGCAAGACATGAAGATAGATAGATAGATTGATTGATTGATAAATAGATGATAGATAGATAGATAGATAGGACCTCAAAGGTTCACTATGAAAATTAAATTTGCAGTTTTAATACCCTGCTTAGAACATGGTAAATATTCTATAAATACTGAACATTACGGTGGCCCTTTTAACTAGACGATTTTGTGATTTTAGACTTTTATTTTTACAGTAATATCAACTACAGAAATATCTTTAGTACACCCACTCAGACTCATAACTGCACAACTGATGTTTCTGAAGCCTTTGTCTTATGGGCAAACGTATAACTTGCTATGAATAGAAGGGCTCTTTGAACTTAAGTGATGACTACCCACAAAAGGGGAAAATGAAACATTACAGAAAAACTCCAAGTGTCTGATTATGAGTGACAGGAACGGAGAACGAAGACAGGCACCCCTGTCGTTTTCTAAGGGAGGAGACACACGGTGGTTTTCTCTGGCTTCTAAAAGTCACAAGCCATGGAGATCAACAAATTAGGTGTGTAATTAATGAGCCCCGCTCGCCAGCCTGGTGCTACAGGTGCTGTTGGGCTACATGAAACAGGCAGCAGCATCCCGTCCACTCTCTACTTTCTGTGGCTGGAACGAATGCTTACCGAGTTTGACCATGAAAGGAATTGACAGTGGCACACTGGGGGCTTGCAATAACAATTGCTTTTAACTAACAGGTGACAAGTCTGCTCCGCCTAACAGAAGCGAGCCCCGGCCAAATGAAAAGGAGGAAAGGCAAAAGGCCAGCGGTGAGGCATAACTTCACCAGAGGCTGCTGTAAGACAATCAGAAGCAAAGCCAGCCCTGTCCTGGAGAGGGTGCTCACACCAGCAAGGCCTGCAGTCCTGTAGGCAATGAACAAAGATGGGAGGAATTGTGACACGGCCCTATTATAACCCTGGTCAGGGGACCAGGAAGAGCACTGATGCCATCCAGGCTGCAGGTTTTTGTGTGACAGCTAAAGATGTTTCCCCACATCACTTTAATACTGGAGCCCTGTGATTCAGGGCCCACACTCAGCAGGGGCTTCTTCCCAGAGCCGGCTGAACCTTCCCCTCTGCTCGGGCTTTGTTCGGGAGCTTTGTTAAATGTCTACCCAGAGTCCTCTGGGGGAGGCAGGGACTATTCAGGGCATAAGGCAGCAACTAACACCCTAAGTTTTCCAAACTGTTGGAATGAAAGCTGTGTCGGGCGGAAGGCAGGCCGCCCTCAGCAGCCAGAAGAACCCCTCAGAAGCAGGGACCTTGACTCAGGCCAAATCGGGGCTCACAGCTTAGATGCTGAAAAGAATTTGAGGATTATCCAGTTTATGATGCAGAACTGCAGGTCCTGTTAGTTACTTAAACACAGGCTTGAGCAGAAGGGAGAAGAGAAAGGTTCAGAACTGTGGGGAACTGCAGCTGTGCTGGTACTGACCATTACTTGTTTTTCTCTGCAGTTGAAACATTGTGCTCCACTGTTTGCCTTCATTTTCCTTGTTTTGAGGTTCATTATTTGGCCCTCGGTTTGCTCCCTCTTGGGGACTTTCCACAGTGTTGTTCCATTGCTGGTTTCTCCCCTATATAAGCAGTTCTGTTACTCCCAATAAGCGGCATTCTCTTAGCAGGGATGACCCATTGTTGTGTCATCTTTTCAATCCGCAGACCCTCGTTGTAGCCTAGGCTAGCAGGGCAGGCGCCGCACAGAAGACCGTGGAAGGTAGGACGTAGCTAAGTGTGGGTACAGGTTCCTCAAGAGAGAGTGAGCGGCCAGCTGTCTTCGCATTTGCCATACACAGCATGCTGGTCCTCGAGTTACATCCTAGAAGGTTGCTAGGACACCATCTCCCTCCTTTTGCTCATTTTATGAGGGAGATAACTGATGGGGCTCGGGGATGTCTCAATGGAAGCATTAATCTAATGAGGTGAAGCAAGCAGTGGCCTCTGGGACCGCATAAGGGGATCTGGGTGTGCCCTTTCTCCATAGTGCAGTTTGCTTACCTCTGGAAAGGGCAAGAGAGGCCTAACACAATTGTTAACTAGGCTGAAAGGATCTACTCCAGCAACCTGCAAAGGGTCTTCTTCTACACACACACCTCACCTACACACACACACACACACACACACACACACACACACACACTGTCTTGATTTTTTAAAAAATCCTTTAAAAGGGATGGCACTGAGATGAAGGCTGCACTGTGTTAACACCAGAACACACTCTACTGGATTATAAGGTGTCTTGGTTGCATCGTTTCTACGTATACCACAGTAAGTGCTTCACAAATACAAATACTTTTATATAGGGCAAAAAGGCATAGTTTCTACTCCCTGACAATTTAGGTGCTCATAACTAAAGCCCCCGACTCTGAGGCGTGAAGGACATTTGAGGTTATCACTGTAGTGACAGGTAAGGCTGTCTAGGCTCACAAGAAGTATGCCTTACAGTAACATTACCACAAAAACTATCAGCAAAAGAGGAGCCGGTGTCCATGTCTTTGAAAGTCTCTGAAAAGAAACGTTCTTCAAATTCACATGTGTATCATGTATGCCATGGGCGTGTGCGTGTGGGTGTGTGCTTCCCAAAGAGGACAGAAGAGGGCACCATACCCCTCTGGAGCTGGAGTTAACAGGCAGTTGTGAGCTGCCCAACACGTTGGGCGGGGGGTAGGATCTGAATGTGAGTTCCCCTGGAAAAGGGGCAAGAGCTCTCAACCACTGAACCATCTCTCTGGCTCCAGGACTTTCCATTTTTGCCACAAATTTTTAACTTCTGTCAAGTGCCAGGATATGAAATCTTTTTTCACTTGTACAGTTAGACAGCCAGAGACTGACTGGCCTGCAAGCCTTGGCGTGAACATCAGTTCTCCCGAGAGCATCCTTTTTGGTCCTCTACAGTGACTGCTGTCCTCTGGGTACCAATGCGCCCTGGGAATCAGAACCTGCATCCTTGTTATTGTGGTCAACTCCCAATTTGGTCTCGAGATACTATGAATTTGCTCAAAATAAACTCTTAGGAATTTCCAGATGTGCTCTCTCCCAGACGTGCTCACCCAGCACACTTTAACAGCATAATGCAACCCGCAACCCTCCACTTCACACACGAGTCACCAGGTTTTACGTTAATAAATTGGCACACGGAATTGTGCACTATTTTTAAACTTCTGATTGAAGATTTGAGGGGACACAGCTGGATCCTCAGCACGTGTCTGCCGTGAAAAGATAGGTTGTTTCTAGAACCTTCAAGACTTTTTTAAAAAAAATTATTTTCCCCGCTAGATTGTATATTCCTGCCCTTCCAAGCAGTCTTGAAGAGCCCGGGTTTCTTTCTTTTTGTTCTATTGTGTCCCTGTGAACGCCTTTGCAATTGAAAAGGAGGCCTCTGAGGGTAGCAGGCAGGGAGTGAGCAGAAGTGACACAAAGTGAGGTGTGTGGCTTTGTGACAGCTCAGAGAGCTAATGAGGCCAAGGTCAGGCGCTCAAGCCTGAAAAGACAGGAACTTCAGTCACTTCCCCACCTGAGAACTGCACCCCTAAACTAGTGCAGGCTTCCCCAGAACCTGCAGACGTGGGTTGAAGAGCACCCCAAGACAGGCCCCTGAGAGGAAGAGACCTGGGCTTGGTGGCCTCCCACCAGCGCCAGAGAGGGCAGGCCTGGCCAGGCTCCCCAGGGAAAGGAAGGCACAAGAGGGCACCTGTCCTCACCCTGTTCAGTTCCAGGGGAGGATCAGGGCACACACACCACTTCAAAGAGGTGGCCAAAGGGGCTGCCTCTGCAAGGCAGGAAAACGGGCTTTTTAAAAAGTTAAGAGTGGCCTTGTGCGAGACGAAAGAAGAGTCTGAGACAGGCACTGCGGCTGCCTACACAGAACCCATGCAAGGTGCTGGGGAGGCAGAGAAAGAGTTGGTTGAAAAGTGACTTTATTTCCTTTTTATAGCGATTGGAGAAAGGGGAGATTGGCTGTGGCACAAGAGAGGATGCTCAAAACATGGATGAGCAGTTTCTTGGGCGTTTCTTCCTACTTTGAATTCTAGAACAGACTGAGTTTCTCTGAAGGCCACATTCAGGCTGCAGCCCTAGCCTGGGCTGTACAGAGAACAGCAGAGTTTTTTTAAAAGGCAATTTTAAAGAACCCTTCGACAGGAAGTGGGCAACCTACTTGTCCTACAAGAATGCTACCCAGAAGCCTAGTGGCGACGCTACACAAGAAAGCCCATCTACAGAGAGGTCCTGAAAATTAACCAAACAAACAAAAAGAGCTTCCTCACAAATGCTGTCCTGCTGGACTACAGGGAAGTGAGGGGCATGGGCAGAGACGAGGGACCTGTGTGGCTTCCAGAACCCCATCGGATTAAGCAGCGATGGGCCACATGGAAGAATGCAGCTTTTCCTCAGATGCTAAAGCATCAATATCTGCCTAGCGCACAGAGTGAAGGCGGCCAAGCCAACTGACGGCAGTTTTAGAAATAATGCATCAAGCGTGGTGGCCAGGCCTGAGATCCCAGCCACTGAGGAGGCTGAGGGCTAAGGAGTGTGTTCAGGGCTAACCTGGGGCAACTTAGTAGAAATGTTTTTTGGCTTTTTTGTTGTTGTTGTTTGATTTTTCGAGACTGGGTTTCTCTGTGTAGCCTTGGCTGTCCTGGACTCACTTTTGTAGACCAGGCTGGCCTTGAACTCACAGCGATCTACCTGCCTCTGCCTGCCAAGTGCTGGGATTAAAGGTGTGTGCCACCTCACCTGGCTTTTTTTTTTTTTTTTTAGATTAGGGCTAAACATCAGAGCACTGGCCTTTAACCCAGCAGAGACAGGTGATCCCACTGAGCTCCAGGATAGTCAAGGCTACATAGAGCCCTGTCTCTGACAAAACAAAACAACAACAAACTAGGAAAAGGACTGAGGCCTCCGACTGGGGACATGATCCAGCTGCTACCTGTCAAGGGAAGAGTGAAGGAAGAGTAGAGGCAGATCTGGCTTCAGAGCCTGTGTGCAAGAGCATGAGTGCAGACACACACACACACACACGTACACACAAATACACATACACAAATGGACCCACATATACACACACAGGTACACACAAATACACATACACACATACACAAATGGACACACATATATACACACACACCGGTACATACAAATACACATATACACAAATGGACACACACATATACACAACAGGTACACACAAATACACATACACACATACACAAATGCACACACACATATACACATATTGTATGTATATATACACACACACGTACCCTCACACACACTACAATCTCAAGGAGGATAAGGCTTTGAGCCGTCCCTGGAAGCATCACGGCATGGCCAAGGGAGGAAACAGGAACCCTGATGGCCTTATTAAGTGCGAAGCTCTGTTTTTTCTCATTCTCACTGAACAGTTGACCAATATCACGCTAAGAGAGTATAGTGCGGGGTGCCGGAGAGATGGCTCGGAGGTTAACAGCACTGGCTGCTCTTCCAAAGGTCATGAGTTCAATGCCCAGCATCCACATGGTGGCTCACAATCATCTGTAACGAGATCCAATTCCCTCTTCTGTTGTGTGTGAAGACAGATCACTGATATACGTGGGTGGGTGTGTGTGGTGTGAGCACTCGGGAGCGGTAAGGCAGTTTCTCAAGGAGCCCTGCCTGTGTGTGTGTAATGGTTTCAGGAAACATCATGGTTCCTGAAAGCCTCGAGAGAAGGGCAGCTTTCAGCTCCAGGTCAGTGAGTAGGATTCTGCATAGGCATCCAAAGATCCCCCTCTACCTCACAAAGCGCATTCCTGGAGTTACAGCATCTTACATATAGCACAGGACAAACCAGGTTACGTGTGCCTGCTTCCTCAGCCTACAGGACAGGCACCTGACTGCCACTCTCACCTTCAGCCAGCTCGGCAGGGTGGGCTCCTGAAGGTTAAGTTTACAGGCAGAGGGACCCACTGCCCACAGACAGCCATGGGGAAGGAAGAGATTCAGCCAGACCCATTGTCTCCAGAGCAAATCCCTGCCTTGCTGTCTCTAAAAACAATGGCAGTGATAACCCAAGAGTGCCTTACCTGATAAAGAGGGCCGCATCCCTACCCCTGTCCCCCACCCTGTACTCAGGCTCTGCACACACTCCCAAGCCCTGAGCAGGGTCCCTACAGAGATTTTTTTTCCCCCTAGCTGGAGCTTGCTCTGCAACTTGCAATCTTTCTGCATCAGCCTCCTTAGCTACTGGGATTCCAGGCCTGTGCCACACTCACTTGTCCGTATTCTAAAGTGTCCTGCCTGTGTGTTTTCATCTTACTGCTTATTTAATAAACAAGGGCTTAACAAATGAAGGAAAATCCTTATTATTGCATATGCCCAATTTCCCATCTAGAAATCATGATAATTTTAGAGCATTTGAAACCGTATTTCCTTATATTCTCGAAAGAACGTTCTAGAACAGCAGTAATAGAGAGCAATGAGTGCCAGATTTTCCACCGGAGCAGGGGTTTGAGGCAGGATCTATTTCAGAGAACATTAACAGCACTAGGATTTCCTGGCCCTTAATATAATTAAGTCTACTAAGGCCTGTTTTGCCAGGTTAGGCAATGGCAGAAGCAAGATGGAAGGAATAAACCTGGGGACAGGAGGGCAAGGATCAACTGCTCAGTGCTTAAGGCAAGCAGGGTGTGTGAGCCAGAGGAACCACACAGAGCTCACCGCAAAAGCCAAAAGGGCCTTTGGGCTCTCTCCCATGCTCACAACAGATAACGGTAACAAAGTCCTCGTTACACAGTGTCCCAGGAGCAGGAGAATAAAGACCAAGAGGGAGACCCTGGTCCCCAGAGGCAGAATGTTCTAGTCAACACCTGCTTACAGCTGTGCTTTCCTTTCTGAAGCCAATAAAACCGAGAGTCAGAATTGGGCAATTTTCAGTTTGAAATAGTCAAAGAAGGTACGTACATATGAGTGTAGGTGTGTGCCCTCTAAGTTTGGCAGAAAGTTAACTAGTGGTCAAATATGTACACAAACGTGTGTGTGTGTTATGTATGCATACATGCATGTATGTATGTATGTATGCTTGCATGTATGGAAAAGGGACAGCTCACCTGGAAGTTATATTCTTAGGAGTTGCTTTTCAGCAGCTGAGGCAAGATCTGCATCTTCCCAAATGTCACCCACCAAGCTGAGAAAATATGATACTAATTTAAAACTCCCAGGGGAAAGAAAAAAAAGGGGGAGGGGAGAATTTTCCAGGCATTAAGAATCCTATTTTGTAGAGAGCTAAAAAGAAAAAAGAGAAATCTATCATCATTTCTCCGTTAATACAATATACTTACTCCTGAATAAATTATGTTTTTCCTTCAAAGCGAGTTAAATTCTGACACCGTAGCTGTAGCATGAGCTCTCAGGTGCCTCCCTTATCTTAGGTGGTATCGGTCTCACTATAATTCTAGCACAAACAACAAAGGATGGAGGTAACTTTTATTTGGGGGTGTGGCACATGGGCCCACATGCACCCCTTAGTGTAGAATGTTCCTCTTCCTGAGACTCCACACTGGCATGTATGGGTCCCTTCAATGTGTCTAAACAGCTTAGGCCTCAACCGTGTACAAACAGGAGACCAAGTGATGCAGTCTACTAGAATGGTCTAGCAAAACTAATCAGATTTAATGGGGACCATGGGATGAGTGAGGCACAAAGACTTTAGATGCATGGGTCTCCTGAGTGTTACTTCTTGTTCAGTATTTTAGTCGATTTCCAAGGACTCTGGCAGCTGACACACGTTTACATAAGCCAAACAGAAGAGGAGTGACTGCCTAGGGGTCCCTGGGGAGGGAACCGAGGCAACAATTAGTGATATTAACAAATGCCGGACAGACAGACAGAGAAGAGAGTGCAAACTTTGTCAGCTCCTGTGGCTGAGTGATTTGTGAGGGTGCTCCAGGAGGCTGTGTGCCTGTGTACAGGAGGAGAAGCCCGTCTCAGCTGTCAACGCAGATATTTAATTTCAGGAGGACAGACTTGGCAGGCGCCGTGAGTCCCTAACCGTGCCCTGGGCAGGGCCCGCACCACCTCACTGCACCCTGGCTTCCAGCAAGCACCGGGACCCCTCACGGAGGCCCCTTGTGTGCTGGGTGACCCGCGCTTTGCTCCTTCGCTGCAGACACCCACACTGCTGCAGACTCCCAGCCGCAGTGAGGCTCAGAAGATCAAGGGGCCCCGTCGCAGCAGCCTTTTTAACTTTGGGAAAACCGAATGCTCACTTCACTCAAACGTCGCAAAGTGGTGCCATGACCCTTTAGCTCCTGGCTCACCAATTCAAAGAGGCACATCACATACAGCCCTTCCGCTGCCCCACGGCACGGTTCTGCGTCTAGTCCTTTCCAGGTGCCCCCAAGCGGAAGACAGTTCTGGCAGGGAGTCCCGGCCGAGATTACTCTAATATTCAGCCTTTGTCCAGTCTTTTGTTGTCTTATTGTAGAGTGAGGCACACAGGTCTGGGAGGCTGAGAGCTTCGTTGAGTGCTCAACTCAGACTATTCCTCAAGAGGTACCTGCAGAACCTGAGGTGAGCTTAATCCAACCCATCATCTCCATTTCAAAGGTAAAGACACCACCGAACCTTCAAAGCAAGTAAGGCAGGGTGCCTTCCTCAGGCATTCATTGGAGGGCCTGGGACAGGCTGAACCCCAAAGCCAGACCACCTCCTACCCTCAGTAAACTTAGGGAGCACGGAAGTGGGTGGGAAGTGATAGCCAGGAGCCAGGCCAGGCTTCAGTCTCTGATTAGTGCCTTGTATACACAACCTCCCTTCCTCTCTGGACTCTAGTTTCCCAACTGTCTCTTTAGGATAAAAGTGTGTCTGTAAAATGAAGAAAGAGGGTGGGATGGGAGATCGCAAGCTACCTTTCTGCTCCAAAGCTACCTTAAGGCTTAGCAGACGGATATGGATACGACGTCTACACACACAGGAAACACACGATAATGATAATCATCAATATTCTCCCGGCAGCTGTGTGCCCTCACCCACATCCAAGGAGCACTGTCTCATGAGCGTGCCCCAAACCTTCCCTCCTCAAAAATGACCGGAAGGGTCCCCGACTGATGATGGAGTGATCACTCCTAGAGGGTTGGGGAGCCGCCCATCTCGGGACTGCCTGGAAGGCCTGGGGACCACAGGGTGCCTAAGTTCCAGCAGACACGCGTGGGGCGGCGCCGGCCAGGCTGCGGGGCAGGCCGTGGCTGTGCGGTGCGCGGCGCACGTGGGCCCGTGTGGCCCCTCCCTCCCGCACGGTCCCCGCGTACCTGGCGAAGCAACACTCGCAGTGGTGGCCCCGCTCGCCCACGGTGAGCACGCAGGCGTAGGCCGGGCAGGAGAAGAGGAGCTCGCCCACGTGGAAGGGCCGCAGCGCGCGGAGCCCCCGGCCCTTGCCCGCGCTGCAGAAGCGCTCCAGGCCGCCGTGGGCCTCGGCGCGCATGCTGGCGGCGCTGCGGCTGCGCGCTGCGGGGCACGCGCGTCACGGGAGGGAGGGCCGGTCTGAGGCGGCCGCTGGCCTTCAAGGAACTCCGGAGCTCCGCTCGGGGCGGGTGCTGCGCCCTGGCCGCGCCCCGGAGCAGCGGGAGGGAGGGAGGGAGAGCGAGCTGCGCGTGGGTGCGCAGACAGGGTGCGCGCAGCCGGGAGTCAGCGTGCACCTACCGGGTTGAACTGTTCCAGGGCAAAGCCAGGAGTCCCTAGCCGACCAGGCCACCACCCGCAGAGCCTGCAGACTGACCCCCTTTAAGACCTTAGCAGGTTGAGCAGGGGTGAATAAATGTGGTTTGCAGTTTTTGAGCTGTGTGTGCAAAAAAGCACAACTCTCACGTCCCAGGAGGTGAGGGTGAGGGTGGGGGTGGGGTGGAGGTCTAGAGAGGGTTCATTCCGGAGCCAGTATGAGGGCCATGGCCAAGTTTGGGTTACCTCAAATTCCACATTCCAACATTTTAACAGTTTGATAAAATGTCCGTAGTAACAACAACAGCAACAAAGGCATAAATCAAGACACCAAAAAATACATCCATGGAACCACTAGGTGGGCTGGCTACAGGAGAGGGAACCTCAGCTGTAGGCCTCAGATTCAGTCTGGCTACCGTCTTAGCGTTTGGTCCTAATGGTCTGATACCTGTTATTCACAAGGCTGTTAGGTTAGACACAGGGTAGGCAAGGAATGGCTGTTGAGGAAACCAACAACGGCAGAGAGCCCAAGAAAAACTGCCATGAAACTCCCAACCAGCAAAGTTCCAACCTCTCCACAAAGGTGAAGCTCTAATCAGCAGTAGCTGTGGAGAGAGAGGGAGGTTGGAGCTGTGGTTCCTTCCCCAGCTTTTGTTCACAGGCTAAATCATAAGATGGAGAATTCGGGGCGCTTGAATAAAATTCTCCTAATGATAAAATGAGTAAACCTTCCTCCAAGGAGAAGACACCATGGCAGTGGGCTCCTTTGTCCGTTTTATTTTTGTATTATTACGCTTTAATATGCATTTAAGTATGTTACATTTATTTTTGTGTGTATGAATGTGAGCACGCACCTATGCCTGTATGCTACTGTGTGTGTGGAGGTCAGAGGGCAACTTGCAGGACTAGGTTCTCACCTTCTACCAAATGGGGCCTGGATCTGGTTGTCTGCCAGGTTTGGTGACAGGGGCCTTTGTACTCTGAACCATCTTCTAGGACCCACTTATCCATTTTAATAAGCGCTGTGGGCATCGCAGTGTAGCACCAGGAGCTCAAACCCCACAGAATTTAGCCCAGTGATAATTACTTTTAGTTACTGGGTATCATGGGCCAACCATCCAGCCAACGTATTTACTGAACACCTCTCACTTCCCTTAAAACAGGTGTGAGAGTTGAGAAACCTTCCACACATACTCCTCGCCTGTAATGAGCAACAGTTCTCAGAGTGACAGGTCTGTGACTGCAGCAACGCTTGTTTGACAAACCTGTCACTCGCCAGGGGTATTTTCTCAAACTTTGGAACTCTCCGGATATTCCCCCACCTATGCAAATCTCGAGTGTGGTTTTGGCCTGTCATTTTGTTTTACTTTTTAGCATTCCAGTTTGGGGAGGGGACATTCTTAGTATGAAGATGAAAAGATTTACTTCTAAGTAAACAACCATGGTGCCTGTAAAACAGTACACAGTTTACTGTTTTAAGAACTGTGCAAAGTGACTGAGTAACCTGTCTCTTCCCTTTCCTCACACATACAAACACACACACACACACACACACACACACACACACACACACGTTTTCTTTTGCGACGGGCTGGCCTCTACCTCCCTACATACCATAGAATGACCTTGGACTTTGGATGCTGCTGCCTCCTTCCTAGTGAAGGCATTACAGGCATGTACCACCACGCCTGTATCAGGCACTAAATCCAGGGTGACTGTCACTGGGGAACACAGGAAAACAAGCAGCTTCATTTCAGAAAAATCTGTATGAACTCAGGTGACTCGAGATGGGGAAACGGGCTGTGAAGCAATAGCCATAAAGTTAGGAGCCTCAGCTATGATTAAAAACCGTGCTTAAAATAAATGGCCAAGGCATGGCTCCCAGCCAGCTGGGGCAGACCGATGACAGCACCCTCCATGCAGCTCAAGGCTGTCACTCTGCCACTCAGCGGTCTCATATTCCGTGAAGGAAGCTGTCTGGCTGCCAGGGCCCCCCTCTACGGGCTCCTCTCCCGTTTGTCCCACGATTTGGGAAAAGCAGTGTTGGAGAGATTTGGGGCTGCTTTGCCTCACACTGAAATGCGGATATGGCAGAAGATGAAGGCCCCCTCTACGTTACCGCCTGAGCCTAGAAGACCATTTAATCCACTTGTAACGCATCCTTCCAGCTGCAGATTAACACGTGGAAGAAACAGCTCTAGGCTAGGAAATAAAGCCCTGGCAAAGAGAGACCAGCAGGGAATGCAAACTGGGGCCCTGCAGGTGTCCTTCTATATGTACTTTACCTGCTGTGAGTGTGCAGAGGAGGTCCCGCGCAGTCGGGATGCTATAGCACAGACAACCGAGATCTAATTGGGTGCTCGAACTGTTATAGGAAGGTATGAGACAGTTCTGAAGGGCCCCGGGTAATGGCACTCAAAGATATGATTAGGGCCTCATAGCTAGCGTGTAAGCGTTGCCTTGTATGGTTAAGACGGAGGCTTACAAATGTGTTGAGGGCCAGAGCTAGTGAGAGCTTCGTGACTCTCAACTCCATCTCAAGGCCCCTTTCCAGAGAGGCAGAAAGAGATTTGGCATGGCCTGAAGAGGCAGCACATGCTGTAGGGACACAGGTTGACCTGAGGTGGCCCTGAGGTGGGGGTCTGTCAGCGAAGATGCTTGTCCTTCCTCAGAGCCCCTGCAGGGAGCACGGCCTGCGACATCTGAGTTCTGCTCAGGGATGCTCTGTCGAGATGGTCTGGCGTATACTACTATGAAAGGTACATTTTTGCTTTTTAAACTGACCTGTCTGTGCTCACTTGTCACAGCAGCCACGGGAAAGCAATGTAAAGAACAAAACAATATGAAACCCCATTGGAAGCCCTCAGCAGGAACCTGATGTGTTTGCTCCTTCGAAGACGAAGAATTAAGTCTGATGGGGTGAAGAGGGTTTATGGCGAGCACTGGACACACAGGGAATAATTTTATTTGACAAACGTTTACAGAGCTCCCACTGTGTGCTAGGTAAACCTGTAAAACATTCTCATTTAGAGGGTTGGGGTCAAGAGCAGAGGCTACTCTTGCAGAGGAGATTGGGCCCCCTAGCACCCACATGGTGGCTCACATCCATCTCTAACTCTAGTCTCAAGGGATACAATGTCCTCTTCTGGCCCTGCAGGCATGTGGCATACATACATTCAGGCAAACTCCCCAACACACAAATTTAAAAAAAAAAATCTTACAATTCTCATTTACTCCTTCTACTGGAATGTTATAGATAAAGGCCCGAACTTAAAATTATTTGTGCAAGGCTGGGAGTGTGACCCAGTGGTATTATGCTTATGTGACATGTACAAGGCTCTGAGTTTAGCCCTGGTCACTACAAAATTTAAAACTTCTCTAATCAAAGCCAGGATATTTAGCCATGAGTTTATGCCCTGTGCCACTTCACTGTTGATGTTTCTCAATGAGCTACAGCCCCAGCCCTAGTCCAGCGACATCCCCATAGAGGTGACAGGGTAGAGTAGCCCGTAATGTGCACAGGAATCAGACCACACTGTACTGTGTGGACAATGTAGTGTCAGGGAACAATTTGGGCTGGCAGGCTCAGATTTTTGCTTCAGAAAGGCTGTTTTCATGATTTAGCATTCAATGACTTAGGCAGAGGAGGGAGGAAGGGAGGGAGGGGAGGTCAAAGGGGACAGGGAGGGAGGAAGGCAGGAAGGGAGGGAGGGAGGGGAGGACAAAGGGGAGAGGGAGGGAGGAAGGGGGGGAGGGAGGGGGGGAGGGGTATGATAATGAAAGTCCTGTGCAGCTAGTGATTGAGAGGAGAGCTAATGCTGCTGTGCACAAGGGCACTAGTGGTGGGTGGTGTGTTGTTGTTAAGTTATCACTATTATCAGTATTTTCAGTATGCCCAGCTACCAATCAGTCAAGACACAGACACTTGTTATATTTTAAAATAGCCTTAGTTAACCTGGGACAGGGCAGATATCAATCCTCTAAATTATTTCCCATGGTGGGGCAGGTATCCCATACCTGCCCCAATCCCATGCCATCTGCTTCTAATAACTTTTATCAAGCTACCTCCTATCCATTATCTCATATACTTGCTAATGTTCTTCATCTGGGCCGAATCTCCATCCACGCCGGCCATGTGCTTCTCCTCCATCTATCCCATGGCAGGCCTTCCTCTCTTCCCTTCTCTTCCTCGGATCTCTCTCCTCTGGTCTTTCTCTCAGAATCCCTCTCTCTCTTTCTACGCCCTGGAACCTTAGACACACCTATCTCATCCGCCCTTCCCAGGTGGGATGGCTTTTTATTAATCAGCATAAAAATACATCAGACCATCCCCCAACAGTGGTTTGAAGAGCATCTTTTCCTTGGCAGGACCTGGTGAGTTAGGATGGGTGATGGGAAAGGACAAGGGGAAGTATAAGCCATGGGAGCTACATTAAAGGAGAATGGACATTAGCTCCACCCACGCCCTCAACTCCATCTCCCACCGTTAGCAGGAATTCCACGAGAAAGAGCTGGCTTCGCCTCTGCTCACACCCATTCCTAGAGCCTTGAGTCTAGATTAGTGCAGTAGCCTCCTCGATGAATAGCATGGTGGGCAGTTCCTAGAGATGCTAGCCAGGGGTCATGCAACCCAACGCTTCCTTTAGCCTTTACTTGAGCGGCCTTGACTTACAGCAGAAATGCAAGGGAAACTGTAGAGATTCCTGTGCTGGTATAAGGTTGTTGTATAATTCAAACGCTGATTTCTGTACCTACCATATCTGGTTGCAAGCTTTGTTCTGAGAATTTCCTGTCTCAGTGTTGTATAAACTCTGCTCCCTAATTGTCCCCTTGTATGTCAATAAAGCAGCTTACAGCCAATCACTGAGCAGGGGAGAGAATAGGGCTGGACTTCCTGACAGCTAAGGAGGAGTTAGAAGAGGAAGTAAGGGGTTGAGTGAGGGGGATGCAGCCACAGGCAGAGGTGCAGGAGAGATGAAGAAGATGCAGCTGGAGCAAAGAAAGAACTAAAAAGCAAGTAACTTGGGGATTTAGGCAGAGATGGAGTCAGGATAACACAGAGACTTAGAACAGGCTTAAACTGCTCAAGATCGTGTTATAAAGCCTTATAAACAAATACAAAAGAGTCTTAATTATTTGTGTGAAACCCAGGTTAAGAGAGAAACTAAAAGAAACATAGTTTAATAGAAATAACCTTCAATGTTCCTGGCCTTCGGTAGCCTACTAAAGTAGCGGAATCACAGAAACCTTAGCATCTCAGATTTCCACCACTGCATAGACATGTTGAGGCAGGAACATAGAAGGGTACCACCCAGAAGAGACTCCCAGGCCTTGGGTAAGGCAAGATTGGAAGGTAAACTGGAGGGCAAGCGTTGTGGTCTCCTTCCAGGCTGATCTGGAGGCGGGAGGGGCACAGCCACAACTCTGTTAGAGATCTTCCACACTCTAGACTCATGCAGACTCTGGGATTGCCCCGAGTAATAGAAACAGCACACATTTTCAAGGGTTTCCATGGAATCAGGAAAGTGACTTCCTAGACCATCAATGGGACCATACCATGGTCTGAAAATGTTTCCCCTGACCCCAGTTTACACAGTTGAAATCCTAGCAAGAAGTGAGGCCTTTGGGAAGAGATTATGTCCTGAGGGTAGATTAGTGCCCTTGTAAGAAAGGCCAAGAGAGCTGCCCTGCCCTTCTGCTCAGCTCTTGCGCAGAAACTGGCACAGGAAGGAGATAGTGTGCTTGAGGAAGGGAAACTAACCGAACACTATTCCTGGATGCCTGGGCCTCCAGGACAGTTTACCGTCACAGTGGCGCGATGTTACAGCCTCTAGAACACACTACAGCACTTAAGAGCACAGCTGGGGGGTGAGAGCAAGGGATGGCTCATCCATGCTGCAGCAGCACACCCCTTCCTTTTAAATCATGGAGCTGCCCAGATGTGGGCGGGACAAAGACTGGCTGTGATGGCATTTGCCGTCCTATCAGGAGAACTGGTACACTTTCTTAGACACTTCATTTATGGGTGAGCTTCCACCTGAGACTCCCTGCTTAAAGTCTCATTAGTGCTGTGTTTACATGTGATATCTGTCATATGTATGCACACAGGCACACATACACACACACACACACACACACAGAGCGAGAGAGAGCGAGAGAGCACGCGAGCCCATGTTATGGTGACGCCATCGTTTTCTCATTGGTGAGCATAGAGACCGGCTCCATGTTGGATCTGCAGTGTTTGTGAGTGACTGAAGCAGCCATCTAATAGAGGCTTGAACCTTGGTACCATTGATCTCAGGAGCAGCTTTCAGTGGTAGTGTTTTGGATGAACTCTTAGATTGCATTATAACCTAACCAAGCATAAAACACTCTTCTAATTAGGCAAATCTAGGAAGCGTATAAAGAGATCACCGTCCACACTGACTGTAATACTTAAGGCAGTCAGTCACCTACAGTTATAAAGAAAGGTTCCATGGGGAGAGAGAAGTGTGTGTTCTTGATCCCAGAGCTCTAGCTATAGCAGTCTACTTGAATGCCTGTGGATTCCGAGGGCCACAACTCTCCTCCACCCCTCTGCGCTCTGTTAGCTCTCTGGCAAGCAAGCGAGGGTGCAGACAGGAACAGAAATAGCCCGTGCTGCTGCTGTACTCAACCGCAGTGAGAGCTGAGTCCCCTCATGCATAATTCACAATGTGACACCTAAGCCCAGCTGCATTGCAGCACTTCTGTCAGGTGCAGTTACTCCAGAGAAACTATTATGTGGGGGTAGGGGGGGGGGAGGGGCGGGGGAGGGAGCCAGAGCAATAGTGTACACATATCTGATTCCTTTGCTTCTTACATTTCTCTCTCCCTCTCCCTCTCCCCCCCTCTGTCTCTCTGTCTGTCTCTCTGTGTCTCTGTCTCTGTCTCTGTGTGTGGGTGTGCGCGCGTGCTGCACCATGGCATGTGTGAAGGCCAGAGGACAAGCGGCAAGAGTCTGTTTTCTCCTTCCACTATGTGTGTGGGTCTTGGGAATCGAACCCCAGTTGTCAGGCTTGGCAGCAAGCACTTTCATCACTGAGCCATCTTACCAGCCCCTAACTACTTGCTTCTTGAGTGAGTGAGCAGCTCTGCTTAAATGTCCTGTGTGGGTCATGACTCAGGTACAATAATACTTTTGAATAGATACTTCAAGTTGCACTAAAAAACAACAAAACAAAACAAAACACCCCAAAGATCAAAACAAAGAACTTGTTACTGAGTGGTTGGTCCTGAATAAGATTCATGAACTTAAATTTTTTTTTTTGTCTATTGGATTTCTCACTCCTTTCTAATCCATATAACAACAAAAAGAACAACACTGCGCAAAAGGCTGAGAGTTCTGAGCCATGTGACTTTCTCTGCATTGAACAGGGAGCCACTTTGTTATTTCTGGGACGGCAGTGTCATCTAGTGGCTGCAGGAGGGGGCTGGATCAGAACTTCACATTGTTCCCAAAGGCCCTGACCTTGAGGGACTCACAGGAAAGCAGTATTAAAGCTTTCCCCCTCAGCCCTCTAGGAAATCCTCGTTAATTTAACACAGGAGCAGAAAACCCCCACAAAGAAGAGGCAGCCTGACCTTTCAAGCCCAAAGCGCTCTCTATCTGCCTCCTGAGCTCAATCTTTAGTATAATTGTTACTTTATTTCTTTTGTGTGAGGGAAGAAAAACAGGGAATAAAAGTGTCGATTGCTGAGAGTTGAGGAATCCATTTAGAAACTGAAGATGGCAGAAAGTCCCCAGCCTTGACGGAGCAGAGAAGGCTCAGGGGCCCTTCTGAAGGGGACCCAGCAGTGTTTAGGCAGCCCGTCTGTTGCTTAGCTCTTTACATGCAGATAAAAAGCATAAAAATAAAATAAAATAAAATAAAATAAAATAAAATAAAATAAAATAAAATAAAATAAAAAGCATCAAGAGCTTAAATTCCCATTAGGTGGCAAATTGTTAAGGTAAAAGCAAACGCTTAAATTTTATTTCTAACCGGGCAGTGGTGGGGCGCACCTTTAATCCCAGCATGTGGGAGGCAGAGGCAGGAGGATCTCTGTGAGTTCAAGGTCAGCCTAGTCTACAGAGAGAGTTCCAGTACAGCTAGAGCTGTTACACAGAGAAACCTTGTCTAGAAAAACAAAACAACAACAGAAAATTATTTCTAAGCTGGGAAAGAGCAGTTCTGGTTTGCATGTTAACAAATGAGCTTATATATTATGCTTAATATAGCTTAGGCCTAAGTGATTATTTGAGTCATTTTGGAAAGTAATTTTAATCTCACAAACTGTAAAGACTGCTTTTTATGAACTCTAAGGAGAAATGGCTCAGGAGATTTAGGTGTCCACCCATAAGATGAACAAACTAAGTTCCATCCTTAAGACACACACACACACACACACACACACACAAATACATATTGCACAGATACAAATATACACACACAAACAAATACACACATTCAAACATACACAAATACATATACACACATATATTTACAAATATGCACACACACACATCACACACAAACACTCATACACACACATACACACACTAAAATGCAATAAGACGTTTTGAAGAAAGAGCCAGAGTGTGCGTTTCTTCACTGGCTTGCATTTCTAAAGCTTGGGCCTTTGAAAGGAACACATGAAAACCTTTTACTTTCTTGCGTTGATCACAAGTCTTCCTTTTCTGCCCCATCACCTGCACTGTTTCCTCAACATTTTATACATTGAAATCAGAGAACCTGAAACTGAAGGGGAAAAAAAATAGTAAGTATGGGGGGGAGCAGGGGAGAAAGGAATTAATAGCAGCTTTTAAAGCCAATGGGCAAAGCCACAGAAGGGGCTGGGTAAGGGACAAACACACTCAAATGTGTGGACTTAATCGTCTCTTGATTTATCAGTGCCAAATGCCCTTTTTGGATGCTGTGGAGGATTGGAAATTAAGTTAAAGCCAGACTGTGTGCTCCAGGAGTTTAGAATCTAGGAGAGGGATGTGTAATTAGAAAGCTATAAAAACCGCTAGATGCTCAGCCTCAGGCTCTCAGGGGTGCCTGTTTTGATCACTGCTGTAGCCTCAGGCAGTGCCAGACAGAATGTAGGTGCTCAGTAAACACTACTTGAAGGAATGGATAATACAGCCCAGATGGCATCGCCGCTTGGGAATTATAAACCAACACTGGCTAACACAGAGGCAGGTGGCTTCCAGCACACTGCCGGGCTGCTTCTGACTTAGAATGGCAACGCTCGGAGGCTCATCAACACAATCTCATGGACGTGCCCTCCTCAAATCTATCCACTGCTCTGACACCTTTGGGAAAGGTTCTAAACACCATCGTTAACACTCTAGGCCTCAGGAAAATCAAAGACTCAGAGGAGAAGAGCGCGCGGAGGGACAGGGACAAATGCGGAGGCGTCTTTTGGGCATTTGCTTTGAGGAAGAAAGTCAATTCACAATCCACAGGGAAAGTATGGCAGGGGGCCTTCTGGGCTGTGGCAGCATGAGCCTCGGGTGACATCAGAGACCTTGATTGTACCTAGTGCTGAGCCCTAGATGCTCACAGCCTGGAAACCCCAGGCCACACCCCCTAATGTTACACAATTGTCCAGAACAGCACCAGCAGGTGGGGACTAGCTGTGGAAGCACAGGGGCCTAATGGGACATTCAAATCATAGCAATATGAGCAATGTGTGCCCTTAGCCCCTCGAGCCCGACGTCAGAGAGTTTTTATGCATTTAAATGGAACTTAAGGAAAACACTTTTTTAGTTTTTTGTTTTTCGAGATAGGGTTTCTCTGTGTAGCCTTGGCTGTCCTGGACTCACTTTGTAGACCAGGCTGGCCTCGAACTCACAGTGATCCACCTGCCTCTGCCTCTCCAGTGCTGGGATTAAAGGTGTGCACCACCACAGACCAGCAAGGAAAAATATTAAATGCATAATAGTAGAGACTTCCAACAACAATGGCCTTTGCTCCAGGGGGAAAATTACACCTAGTTCACATTTTAAATCTTTCACTCTACAGCAACAACTTTTGGGATATTTGACCAAACACACATGGTTTTCTGCTTGTAATGGAACATTTGTAGAAGGACCTTTTGTTATTCTTAACCATGGAATCTCGTGTGTGTATGTGTACGTGTGTGTGTGTGTGTGTGTGTGTGTGTGTGTCTCACGTGTCTGTGTTGAATATATTCAGAGTACCTAATATACATGTATGGAAAGGTCATAAGAAAAACTATTGTGTTGTACAATTAGTACATGATAATAAAAGTAAACAAAAAATAAAAATGTTATGTGCCCGCCACCCCCAAGAAAGAGAAACAAAAAGTAAGGAAAAGACTCAAGTGTGGCTAGATTTTCACAGGTCTGCTGAAAACAACAACAATAAATAAACAAGAAGAAAAATAGGTTCAGTGTATTACTTATATTTATAACCACTTGAACTGGCTCACTTTTCAGAGATGGGCATGCACACACACACACCTACAGTCACGGCCTGGGATGGCAGAGGGAGGTGTGATGGGTTCCAGGCTTGGACAATACAGTGATGCCTTTATCTCAAAGGCAAAGGGATGAGATGAAGGCACTTTTAAAAAATATGTATTTATTTATTTTATGTATATGGGTATTCTCTCTGCATGTACACCTGCATGTCAGAAGAAGGCATCATGCCAGTATAGATGGCTGTGAGCCACCAAGTGGTTGCTGGGAATGGAACTCAGGACCTCTGGAAGAGCAGACAGTGCTCTTAACTGCTGAGCAATCTCTCCAGCCCCGATGAGGGCATTTTTAATATCTGTTTTTGTTGCTTTTAATTATGTGAATGAGCATATTCTATATGTGTGTTTTTACACACGAGGGCACACTGAGGTCAAAGGCATTGAATCCCCTGGCGATGCAGTTGTCCTTGGGAGCTGCCTGACTGGGTGCTGTGAACTGAATGTGGGTCCTCTATAAGAACAGTACTCGCTCCTAACTGCTGAGCTGTCTCCCCAGATGCCTCTTGGCTTTTTTTGATGATGGTGGCTACAGAAAGTAGAAGTAAATGCTCTGGGTCAAACAAAAATTGTCAACCCTCAGTGGATGCCACCACCACCTTTTCAAAACTGTCGCATTACTCTTTTAAATTCAAAGGCATGCACGGTTCAAATGGAGCCACAGGGTCACTTCCGCTGCTTGCAACCGTCAGCCCCAGTTACTGAGTCTTCAAACAAACCTCTGCTAACCACTCAGAATTAGATGCCTTGGTTTCTTTCAGGTCCTGGCCATGGACACTGGTGTGTATCCCATGGAACACACCACACCACACCACACCACACATCATTTTAAGGTAAGAAACCTGAGGCCAAGTGTAACTGGATGGGCTCATAGGTTTTGATACATTTTTATTTTTCTGTGTGTGCTTAAATATGTATTTACTTACAGAGCGTCTCTGTACAGCATAGGCTGACCTCCAACTCAGAACCTTTCCGGTCTCTGCCTCTTGAGTGCTGAGATGACAGCTGTGAATCGCCACACCTGCTCAAGCTTTTAACATGTATGTGTATGTGTGTGCCTCATGTGTGCAGGCTCCCAAGAAGGCCAGAGAGGGAGTTGGATGTCCTACGGCTGGTTTGACAGGTGGCTGTGAACGGCCCGACTTGGGTGCTGGGAACCAGCCTCAGGTCTTCTGGAAGAACAGCAAGTACCTTTCACCGCCCCAAACTAACATTTTTTTTTTTTTTTAATGTCAGTAATTCATAACGGCTGCAGGCTTTTATTATACTGTCATTTGTTCAGTCAACGCCCACCATATAAACATTAGATGCATTTAGAACTTGGTTGTTTGTTTGGTTTTTTTTTTTTTTTTTTTTTTTGGAAAGCCATCAATATGTTTTATTTCATTACATCTATTTCTTTTTTTTAAATAATTTTTTTATTAATTTATTCTTGTTACATCTCAATGGTTATCCCATCCCTTGTATCCTCCCATTTGGTTGTTTGTTTTTAAGACAGAGTCTCACTGTGTAAACTTAACTGGACCACAGCTTTTGATGTAGTGGACCAGGCTAGCCTCCAAATTCAGAGACATCTGTCGGAACAGGGCCCAAGAATGGAGCTGTATGAGGGGAACTCTGAGTGTCTGTGAGAAAACTCCAAGAAAACAAGACTATAATCTTCTGACCTCCCTTTCTTTGGAAGCCAGAAACAATATCAGAAGGTGGTTTCGTGTGGCTCCCGGGAGTGGGTTTACTTCAGCTTGCCCCTTACTATTAGCTATTGTTATTTGATTATATGTCTTTATGGAGAAACTTGGTTTTTGCCCTGTGTGGCTTGTCCTTGTAATTGAACACCTTCCATGTGATCTTTTTAACCCTCAGAGTATAAATCGCCTGAGGCTCTGAACAAAGTTGGCTATTGCATGAGAATTTAGTCCACTTCATTTTTCAGCTCCCGTTCTCCCAGGTTCCATCACTAATTAGAGCCGTAAACTGAGATCCACTTGCCTCTGCCTCCCGAGTGCTGGATTAGATAAACTGAGATCCACTTGCCTCTGCCTTCCGAGTGTTGGATTAGTTAAGGTATGAGACTCTAGACCTGGCTAGCATTTGGAATTGAAATGAATAAGAAAAGTAGCCCAAACGATGATATCTTTTTCTTTTTGTTTTTTGTTTGTTTGTTTTTTGAGACAGGGTTTCTGTGTTAGCCTTGGCTGTCCTGGACTCCCTTTTTAGACCAGGCTGGCCTCGAACTCACAAAGATCCGCCTGCCTCTGCCTTCTGAGTGCTGGGGTTAAAGGCAGGTGCCCACCACACCCAGCCATGATCTCTTAAATGAGTTCTTCTCACTTGGGAGCTGTCACAGACGTCCCCTCTGGAGACTCACAGCACAGCCATAGGGCAGGCAAACAACACCCATAGTGAGTGGCACTAGGATGGACATTTCAAATTCTTACAGAAAGTTTGCTTAAGTCAGTGTTTTCAAACTTTTTTTGAGTCCTGGCAATGCCCACCTTTTAAAAAAGAAGAGCCCCTGGTATCTCAGCAGACTAGGAGAGCATGCACAGGACGGCTCCAGTGGGTTTTTCCTCCTGTTGGACAGCACTGTCTGTGTCTGAACATGGCTGCCCTTCCAAGGCACTCTGGAATAGAGGAAAGACATATCTACATGCTCTAGACGGCATGCCTGTGTGTGTTGTGGGCCAGGTGAGACTCCAGGGGAAGTACTGCTGTGTTTGAGATGCTTCGGTGGGAACACCGAGGGAATTCTGTTTTCAGCTTTTGTTTTTGTTTTGTTTTGTTTTCGAGACAGGGTTTCTCTGTAGCCTTGTCTGTCCTCGACTCGCTTTGTAGACCAGGCTGGCCTCGAACTCACAATGGTCCACCTGCCTCTGCCTCCCGAGTGCTGGGATTAAAGGCATGCGCAACCATGCCTGGCGACTTCTGTTTTCTTTAAGTGATATTTGTCTCAGGCTAGAGAGATGGTTTAGTGGGCAAAGGTGCTTGCTGCCAAGTCTGATGACCCACACGGGGAAACCAGCTCTACACTGTCCTCTGACATCTACCACAACACCGTGGCACTTGTATGCTACACGTAACAAGTAAATACACGTAGTAGTAGTAGTAGTAGTAGTAATAATAATAATAGTAAATAAACTATACTCATCTCTTAGAACAACAGGGATACCTGGAGGCACAAAAAATGAGAACGTAGGCTCTAGTTTTGGGCTCTTTGATCAATTTGGGGGGAAGAGTACAGAGCATTGAACGCCCACAAGGGAAGACAACAGACTGAGAAAGTGAGTCAGTAAGGAAGCAGAAGTTAAGATGAAAAAGAGACACAATAATACATGAAATAATGAAAGGGAAATACTTGGTAAAATAGAGAAGGGTACAAAAAAATTCTATTCACGATAGATTAAAAACCAACCTGAAAAATTAAAGGAAAAATATAATAAAATAATACTGTTTGGGTTTGGGTTCTCTTTTTTTCCCCCTCCTCTCGTCTCTAATTGTCGTTTTCATTTTTATTTTTAAAATATGAAATTGAAAAGAACAGAAACACTAAAGGATCAGACAAAATTAGAAGAGAGGCTTATGGAGGAGGAGGAAGACAGTGGTGGGGCCGAACAAAGGTAACAAATAGATGAAAGTCCGCGAGGGAGAAGAGAGATTGCTCAGTCTGGCCTGGAGGAGATCATTAATGGCTCAAGTGCTGGGAAGTGGACAAAAGCCAGTCTGCAGCGGGGTCAGATGAGAGAACCGGGGAAGAATCAATTTTTTAGCACCTAGGATCACAATAATTCACTCACAGTCCCCTAGGCACTATCACTTTAGTTCTGGTTTTAGCATGTTGGGATTCTGCCTATATTAGGTTTTTTTTTTCCCCAGGAGCTGATAAATGAAAATCAAAAAAAAAAAAAAAAATCCTATGTGTAAGTTTCTTTGCCCTTATTTTTTTGAACTGAAAAATAAAGAAATGGTAAATTCTGTCTCTGAGCCGACCTACTCACTGAGAATACCACCATGTAGAAATCTTAATAATACACTCGGTGCATGCTCTTTAAAAACAGAAGAACTTGGTTGTCCAAGGTCACATCAGCTGCCTTTCCCTCTCAGTGATTTTGTGTATATTTTATCCATAAAAGACAAATTACTATGAAAGGCTGGCAATATAGGTTTAAGAAAGACAGAGAACAAAGTGTCTTCTTTGCTCTTTGAATTTCTTAAAATTAAGTTCTTAAGACCCCTGCTGCTTCACCTTCAAACAAGCTACCTTGAAACTTCTCTGTGAAACCAGGTGAAAGGACGAACCAAAGAGTTTCACTTATTTAAAAAAATAAAATAAAATAAAATAAAGAAGAAGAAGCAGCTGCCCACAGGAGAGAGAACATTCAAGTCTCCCAGTAGCCATACTTATTAGCTAAATTGAATGCCTGTGGTGGGTCTCATGGGGGCACGTGGCACCAGGTTCTTTGTATTACAACTCAGCCAGAGCCTTCATTCCCTTGTAATTAAGGGCAAGGGGCTAGCCAGTGATGTGACGGGAAGCAATTACATGTACGAGGCTTCCCTGTCAATACTTTTAAGAGTTTGTGTGTCTGCACTTGCGTTTGTCCGAAGCTCCTGTGAGGCTCCCTGGGTTGTCCTGGGCGCTGTGGGTCCATCCTCCAACTATAGCCATCCTTAATACTTAGGAAATATTTACTGTGTGGACAGCATGGCTCCAGGTTTTGTAGATATGTGCCCATAATCCATATCCATCTTCCCAAACTCTCTCTCTCTCTCTCTCTCTCTCTCTCTCTCTCTCTCTCTCACACACACACACACACACACACACACACACACACACACACACAAATAAATGGTCTTATAGGCATGATACCATGCCTTACTTTAACACTAGAAGTCTAATCTCAGTCCCTACACTCAAGCGCTGACCACTGCACCATCTCCCCAGCCCCAGGGACCAATCTTGTAGAAAAGACAAATATGTAAACAGGGCCCCCCAATTTGGGATGGCTACAACAATCCAAACAGGAGGTGACAAGGAGCAGAGGCAGGTGGGGCTGTGGCTGTGGCTCTGGTCTCTGTGACGGGGGGGGGGGGGGGGGGGGGGGGGCGGGGGGGGAGTGGCCACCCAGTGAGAGAAGAGATCTCAGGGAGATGAACCAGAGTTCGCCTTTGAATGTGCATGGTTTGAACTGTCTCTGGGGCACCCAGAGAAAGTCGTGAAGGCAGTTGGAGAGAGAAGTCCCGAGCCTGTATTAGAAGCTGTGAACTCAGTCAGATAGGGTGACCAGATGGCGGAGAAGGGGCGGTGAAGGGCTGCACTGGGCACGGGTTCTGTCCCCGGGTGCCCTTGCACACACTTCGTCCTTTTGTGTAGGAAACCATTACCCTGCCTAAAATAGAGAGTTATCAAAAGTCAATCAAATATCTACAAATAATGTGTGCAGGGTATATTAATTTCCCTCAATGATCTGGTCTGATTGCCTATAAATTTCATCACTAGGATGGCTGCATTTTTGAGTTGCTTTATTTCACTGTTATTAACAACACACAGATCTTTTATACTGCAGACTGCAAGGATGCTATTGAGGGACCCTCTACGGGGAGTGACCCTCATCTGGGTTGACTTTCTGAAACAAAATCAAAGTTGCTGTTGTAACATGACAATCTTTCCTTCTTTTCTAAAGTTTATGATGTGACAGGTCTCGCTTTGATGACAAAGTGAGTGGCTTTTAGGTTAGGTGCACAGAGCTGGAGAGATGGCTCAGCACTCATGTCTGATGGCTCACAACTGCCTGTGGTTCTAGTCCGAGGTCTCTGAGCCCACTCCGGGCCACTGTGGACAACTGTTTGCATGCAGGCATGTGTAAGTATGTATGTATATACGTATGTGTGTGTATATGTATGTATACACACATATACATACTTACATATGTACTCACACACATTTTTTAAAGTACCATTTAAAAAGATGTGCCCAAGTAGAGTTCCTATTAATGAAGAATTGGAAAAGAGAAAGTTTTCCCATCCGATGAAGACACGTTACACAGTCCCTCTCATGTTGAATAAGAGCAACGTCTGAGCCAGTGTAGTGGCTCACACATGTGATCTGGCACTGAAGCTGAGGCAGGAGGATTGCCATAAATTTGGGGCCAGTCTCAGCTACATAGTGAGTACCAGACTAGCTAGCGGCTATCATGTGATATTCTGTAACAAAAAACAAAAACGGGGCCAATGAGATGGCTCAGTGACTATATATGCTTGCTGGGAGTTGAGAATTCTCTCAACTGGAAATAACTCCGCAAAGTAAATGTGCTTTGTCAGTAATATCTGAATTTTCTGCCAGACTGTTTCAATACTCTTATTATAGCTGAGAAATTTGGCAAACTCAGGCGAGTGTTTCTACCTCTACAGCGGACTGTATGACAGTGGGATGCAATCTAGACAGTAGAGACATGAGTTGAGCTGAGCAGTAGAGAAACCTTGTGTTGAATCCACCTTTAAGATAAAGGAGCTGGGTCAGGAAGGTTGCTCCGTGAGGAAAGGCAGCCCCCCTGATGACCCTGAAGCCCACATAGAAAGGCGGGTTAGTGGTGCTCCTCCATAACCCTGCCAGATGAGGGCCAGAGACAGGGAATCTGCTGGAAGCTCATGGCAGAAAGGAGACTCCACCTCTTAGGTGAAAGGAGAAAAGCTCCTAAAAAATGTCCTGTGACCCCTTGAAAACACACACACACACACACACACACACACACACACACACACACACACA
>OU015747.1:140477263-140492926 GCA_907169655.1 Acomys percivali
CACACACACACACACACACACACACACACACACACACACACACACACTTAGAAATAATTTACAACAGCCGTTGTTGTGCAATCCTGTAATCCCAGCACTTGGGAAACAGAGGCAGGTGGATCTCTGAGTTCGAGGCCAGCCTGATCTACAGAGTCAGTTTCAAAACAGGCAGGTGTACACAGAAAAATCCTGTCTCAAAAGAAACCCCCCCAAAACAAACAAACAAACAACAAACCCAGAAACAAACTATTAAAAAAAAAAGGAAAAAAGGGCTGGAGAGATGGCTCAGAGGTTAAGAGCACTGGCTGCTATTTTAGTTGTCCTGAGTTCAATTCCCAGCAACCTCATGGTGGCTCACAGCCATCTATGATGAGATCTGGTGCCCTCTTATGGCCTGCAGGCAAAACTCTGTATACAAAATAAAATAAATTACAATAATGAGGTTGATTGTCTTGATCCAGAGGCTGGCTGGTGTTCTGGGATTGTTGGTCAAGGATCCACTCCGTGTGTTTGCTTTCCGGTCTCTCCATCCTGTTTTCCATGCTGCTGTTTTTTATTCAAAGCTGGCTGTCTTTGCAGCATCGAGTGGCTGGACTATTTGCTTTCTTGAAAATAACCAAAAGGCAGCCCTTCTGTCATGTCCAATCTCATGACCCGTATTCAGTGTCAAGGCTTGGCCAGTAGAATGCTGTGTGTAGACAACCTCGTGGCTTCAGCCATCTGACCCCTGGGATTCCCTTGCTTGCTTACATATTTAAAGATGTCATGGGTGAGCTGGGTGCTGGGGTGCAGGCCTTTAATCTCAGCATTCTGTTGGCAAAGGTGGTAGATCTCTTGAGTCCAAGGTCAGCCTGCTTTACAGAGTAAGTTCTAGGACAATCAAGGTTACACGAACCTTGGGAAAAAAAAATAATGTCATGGGTGCAGTGTTGGCGGCTGAAATCCATGTTCCTGTGCCTGTGCTCACCATGGGTGCTCCACAGGGCCTGACTCACCCAGAAGATTCAAACTCTGTACACATTCCACTAAGACTTATTCTTAATTTGTTTATGCATTGTGTGTGTGTGTGTGTGCACCCATGTTTGTGTGTGTGTGTGTGCACCCATGTTTGTGTGTGTGTGTGTGTGTGTGTGCACACCCATGTTCACATGTGTGAGCACAGGCATGTATGTATGCAGAAGACAATAGCTGCCATCACTCCTCACTGTCCCCTTTGTTTGGGTCAGGGTCCCTTGCTTACCCTGAGAACCCCAGGCTAGCTGGCCTGCAAGCCTCCAGGGATCCCTTGTCTCCACTCTCATCTTGCTGTACAGCTTCTAGGATTACAGATGCTCACATCTGGCTTACAGGGGTTCTGGGGATCTGAACTTGGATCCTCATACTTGCAAGGCAAGCATTTTACTCATTGAGCTATCTCTCCAGCCCTCCGCTGGGATTTATTATTGAACACCAGCCTCTTCATGTGGTTTTATTTTTTTCCCTATCTCAGATGCTCACTCAATTCAGTAGTAACAACAGAAAATCAAAAGAGCTGATAATAAAAAGAGTCAATCATAAATTTGGAAGACAGATCCGGGCATGGTGGCACACGCCTTTAATCCCAGGACTCCAGGAGGCAGAGGTAGGCAGACGGCTGTGAGTTCGAGGCCAGCCTGGTCTACAAAGTGAGTCCAGGACGGCCAAGGCTACACAGAGAAACCTTGTCTTGAGACACACATACACACACACACACACACACACCACACACACACACACACACACACACCTAAGCTATTAAACAGTGCAAACAGGAAACAACTAGTTGCTTCTACAGGCCTGCGTTTTCTATAGATCTGCCTTTTCTGTTTCCAGAGCAAATGTCTGACAACACATAGATACCATTTCCTTGGCGCACACCTCTGTTACATGTTTAATAGCTGACTCTGTGAGGGAATGAGATTGAAACTTCAGAAGCACAGATGTCTCAGGACATGCAGGAGATGGAGCAGGTGGGTCTGGGGACAACTGTTGACCAGATGCTGAGGAACCATCCAGTCTCTAGCCGCAGCAGCTCTGTGCTGCACGGTGGTCACATTCCCCTTTGTATCCAGCCAGCTCGTACGTGAGAGCAGAGGTCTCCTTCCTGCAGAGATGAAGCGGAGGGCCCGGGTTGGGGTGTCCGCACAGCTGATGGAAAGAATAATGTCTTCGAAGCAGGGTGGTCAGCGAGCGCCTCCACAGTTAGAGATCCCCAGCTTCTTTGCCTTGCCAGACTCCACACACTCCAGAAGTCAGGAAGGAGACTGGAAATCCTTTTTCTAATTAGTCCCAAGAGCGTAGACCTGTATGTACAGACAGCCAAGAACCCAGAAGAGAGATAGCAGAGTAAACTGCCTCAGAAGAGAGACCATTGCTTCTGAACTGTTGGCCATGCAACTTTAATTAGCTCTTTAGTTCCCTATTAAAAAACATGAAAACATTACCATGTACTTGAGGAAATCCGTCACAGGAAAGGCAGAGACTGAACAACAGAAAAAGGAGCTCTGGAGGAAATGAATAGATAAGCAAATTGTGAGGGAAAGCTGCTTCAAGTGTTATTATATCTATGAAACAAGAACAGGATGCAATTAAAAAAGAACATTCTGAGACTAGAAAATGACTTTTGAAATTTCAAAATATGGTTGTGGAGCTGGAAGATGAGTCGGTTGGTAAAGGAAGTGTGAGGACTTCAGGTGGAATCCCCAGAATCCAAGGAAAGCCGGCCCTGGCAGCGTGTGACTCTAACATCACCTCACTTGTGGTTGGAAGGCAGAGAAGGGAGTCCACAGGCGCTCCCAGGCTGGTGAGTGCAATGGTGAGCGACAAAACAGACCCTGCGGAAGGCAGGGACTGGCACCTGATGTCCTTCTCAGAGTTCAGTCCACGGGCTGTGGCATGCATATGCCCTTCTGTTGTAGAAAACGGCATATTAATAACTATTATTAATCATATATATTTATTACAGTGATTATTATTCAACCCACTACCATATCAATGAAAGACACAAATATATATTGGATTTTTAATATGCCTTAAACTCTGGGGCTGGGCAGGAACTGACCCCTAAGCTGCCTTGCTACCTCCCAGCCCCACATCCCCTGCCGCTTGCTTTCACTGTTCCTGCCTGGGCCACTTCCGTGCTTAAGTCCCACCAACATTTGCACACGCTTTCCATCTGGGCCGCTTCTCCCATCACCAACCCTCAGAGTAAACGCCTCCAGCCGCGAGGTTCTTCTTTACACTAACCGTGGCGGACTCCGCTTCTTCCTCTCCTCTCCATCTCTCTTCTCTTTTCTCCTCCCATGATCCTCTGTCCTCCAAGCCCTGGAACCTTAGCTCTGCCTACCTCATGTCTGTCCAGCCCAGGTGTAGGCTTTTATTGGCCAATTAGGGATAATTTGGAGGCAAGGTTGCACAGCATCACTTTGGGATACCTGAGGTTTTGCTCATAGAACAGTAAAAATCACAGCGGGGGTGGGGCAAGTAATTAATTAAATACAAAGCACTAGACCATGCCACAACACCCCTCAACCCACACACTTACATCCACGCATCTATATATGCACATACAAGACATACAATATGTATAAAGATAAGAGATGTTGCATTAAAAAGATGAAGAAGGAAGATAAATTCTGAAAAATGCTAATGCAGTGATTACTTGATAAATAGAGAAAACAAAATAATCTCTTTAAAATGTAGAAGATGAGCTGGGTGTGGTGGCGCATGCCTTTTATCCCAGCACTTGGGAGGCAGAGGCAGGCGGATCGTTGTGAGTTCAAGAGTTCAAGGCCAGCCTGGTCTACAAAGTGAGTCCAGGATAGCCAAGACTACACAGAGAGACCCTGTTTCGAAAAACCAACCAACCAACCAACCAACCAACCAAACAAAACCAAAAAAATGTAGAAAATGAGGCTGGAAGGATGACTTAGCAGTTAAAGACACTTGCTGCTCTTGCCAAAGACCCAAGTTTGATTTCCAGCACTCGTACAATGCTGTAAATCTGGTTTCAGAGCATCTGTTGCCCTTTTCTGACCTCCTTGGTGGGGGGAGGGGCACACGCGCTCACACACACACACACACACACACACACACACACACACACACACGCACTTAAAAAGTATGTAAGAAACCCAAAATGAAGATGCTCACTTGAAACACTCCCATTCTTAAATATTGGGAGAAAGTAAAAGAACAGAAAAGATATAATGCAGCAGAGAAATTTCTCCGTCTTGACTGAATGAATCTGGCAAGAGCCAAGCAAAATGCACACAAGTAGATATGCACTGCAGGCTACAAGCACAGGCATCTAGAACACTGGGGATGAAGAGAGAATCAGGGGCTGCAGGGGGTGGACACCAAGTCAGTCAGGCCCCCACATTGTCAGATGGCATATACACTAACAGCAGCAGCCTTGCAAGTTGGAGACAGTGAAATAATGTCTTTAAATTTCTGAGGGCAAAACATTTCCAACCTGGGATTTTCTATCTATAAAATTATCACTCAGAGAAAACGTATTTTCTGACTGTGAGGTCTCGAAAAGTGCAGCTTCTGGGACTTTCTTTCCCATCGTGAACCAACTCCACCGCCTCTAGGGTGTAGCATCACAAAGCAGGAGAGCTACTGAGGGCTGTGGTGCAGCATGTGGGACAGAAAGGGTGAGCAGGAAGGAAGGGCCTACGTCATTAACTGTGAGGAACATCTGCAGAAGGCAGCTGCAACCAAGAGAGGAAGCCAGGGGTACTGCTTTCGTGTTCCCTAAGAGAACATGTACACTTGTGCAGAACAATTTGGGATGAGCATTTAGAAAATACCACACATAAACCCATAGCAGTAATGCAAGGGAAAGCAAACGTTCACATGGTCAGTGAGTGTAACCGTAGTCTGTTATAGTACACAGTGCGTTCATCCTTAAGATACTGCCAGGTACAAGATGTGCCAATGACTTGAAACTGAGAAGATAGATCTCTACAAATGGTGATGTGATGACTTCCTGTTGGTCCCATGTGTTACTTTGAAATGTCTCCCACTTGGGCCGAGGGGTTAGGTGTATTGTTCCACTTCCACTTGCACTTGCTATTAGAAGGGATCTTTTCTCTGTTCTTATTAGTAAGCACCACAGTCCCATTGACTACATTCATCTACAAGACTCTTTCTCAGCGAGTAACTCCTTAGCTGCTGTTATTTTTCTGGTGGCAAATATTTGCCTTATTAATAACAAATTCATACTCCCCTGTTCTTTTTTGGCTCTGTACACAAAATTTTTTATAATCCTAATTCTTTAAAAAATAATTTAATATTTATTTTTGCATCTGACTGGCATGAGCACGCCGTAGGACTCTATAATGTGTGAACTGCATAACAATGTCTAAAGATAAAACTAGTTTCCAGAGTTAAAATGTCAGGCGTGTGGAGAATTTTAGAATACTAACAAATTTGATTGCCATGATGCTACAAACGGTGTGAACTAAGGAAAAGTAAAGGCATAACTGTGTGAGGAAGTGATAAGAACACACACACACACACACACACACACACACATATATATACACACACACATATATATGTATATATGCCTATATAAGTGTGTGTATGCATATATATAAATATACAGATATATAGCTATATTCATTGTACTAATTCTGTTTCTCTAGAGAATTCTGACTAATATACACACATACACACATATATGCATACATATGTACATTTTATAAGCTAATCTAATAAATCCTATATATATGTATATATATTCATTCTATCAGTTTTGTTCCTGTAGAGAATCCTGACTAATACACATATACACACAGACACATATACACTTATATACATAGATACACATTTGAACATACATTTACACATATATGTACATCTATACATGCACATATACACATGTGTATATCAATATACATGTATAAACACATACACATATATAAACCAATATACAACATTCACAGATATATACACACATACATAATGGTAGTCATTGCAAGAAATAATTTGTACACATGTCATATATGAAACTCTACATATGTATATGAGAGCAGTTAGCACATAGGTGATACATAGAAGCTAAATCCTTAACTTCTGAGGTGAGATGGCGTTCACTGGCAGGCATGCTATTAAAAGATGACAGTAACTAGAAAACCAACCAGCTTGTCTTTAGAGAGAAGTTCTAGGGTCAGGGGATTCTTTCATTTTAAAATAAGCCTTTGAATGTTCTGAAACTTTAAGTCGTGCACATATGACTGAAATGCAGAATTTTAATTTAAAATGAATCAGCAGAAACACATTTTCAGTTCTGGATAAACTGCTTTAAAGTCTACTTGTGTTGACATTCAAAGCACCTTGGCAATTCTGTATGGTAGATTCGCCACGTCGCAGCAGTAACTGATCTGTATACCTCCCAGATGGTCACTCTTAGGGGTTACACGGATACAAGAAAGCTATCACTGTGTTACTGAAAGTGGACATTTGTGTTTGAGTTCAATGCCTGCCCAAAGCATATGAAAATGAAAAACTCCAGTGAGGGCATATAGAGGTAGAAAGATGCACACACCACGTCAGTCAGCACTCCTACGGGGCAGTTAACTTGCCCTGAAGAGGGCTCTCTCCTCATGGTGTGGGCCGAGCGTCCTTCCCATAGCTGCAAACCTCTTGCTAGTGTTTCCTTCCTCGCTGCAAATCTTAGGTTTCCTGTCTGCTCGTGGATCAGATTTCATAGACAGTATTCAGTATTTTCCATAAAAAATTAATCTGACCTTTAAATTAATCTGCTTACCCAAGCTGGTGTGATTTAGAAGCCCTAACCCAAACCTCGGGGGATTTGATTCTTGCCCTGATTGATACTCTTGCTCTGAGTATCCCGCGCAGTTATTGGTGGAAACATTTCTACAGAACACAGTTAGGCATCTTAGACACTGCATTGTTCCGAGGGTACAATGTGACATTTTGGGGGCCAATGCTTTTTCGCCGGCTATAACACGTTTGAGAGCCAGGCAAACACATATTGTCTAAATATCACTGCTGAGGGCTGAAGAGTTGGCTCAGTGGTTAAGAGCACTGTCTGCTCTTCCAAAAGTCCCGGGTTCAATTCCTAGCACCCACATGGCAGCTCACAACTGTCTGTAACTCCAAGATCTGACACCCTCACACCAATGCACATAAATTAAAATTAAAAAAAAATCGCTGCTGAGCCACAAACTGCTTCAAACACTAAGCCCTGCACTTAATTCTATACCAGTCACAGCCTGTTTCAGGAGTCCTGTGACTGTTGCTGGCCAAGGCAGAGACTGACTTCACAGATCCAAATACCTTGAAAACATATGCCATCTTTACTTAACTAAAGAGTTAAAATCCTAGGAGACAATGCCAGACTCTAACATTAAAACTGAGCAGTAGATACACACCATGCACCACTGAAGAAACATTTTATCAATTTACTCACTGCACTTAATAAAAATTGCAACAAGCTAGCCTGCAGTGACAAAGTTATGCCACACCCATGGAGGCGACGCTCAACTCACTTTGCTATTGGGCAGTACTACCAGGGGCAGGTGACCATTGCTGTATTCCTTAATCAGCTCTGCCATGCCACATAGGGGATATGTGTTACTAGGAGAGAAAAAATAAATAAAAAGAAAGCTGTCTCACGCTGGCGAGGTGACTCAGTGGGTAAATGCACTTGTTGCCAAGTTGGACGCCCTGAGTTTCAATCTCTGGGACCCACATGGTGGATAAGGAGACTGAGCTACCACAAGTTGGCCTCTGACCTCTACCCGGGCTCCAAGATGCATGTACACACACACACACACACACACACACACACACACACACACACACACACACACGGAGAGAAAGAGAGACAGAGAGAGACAGAGAGAGAGAGAGAGACAGAGACAGAAAGAGACAGAAACAGACAGAGACAGACACACATACACACTAAATAAACAAATATAATAAAAATGTAATATGATATTTTTGTTCACACAGTTGCACATGGTTGATTGCCTAAGACTCTAAAACTGTATATGTGCTAAATCACTGTATAAGTGGATGTTAGCTTCTGGTATGTATTGAAATTATCTTAAGATTTAATTATTTTTCAAACTCATATGTCTAAACACAATCTCTTCATATTTTGTTCAGTCTGTTCCAATCTATATTGAGAACTGCATCAAATTCTAATCCAAATATCAAACAATGGTTTGTAGCATTCTGTGTGACAACTAGACCATGTAGTGAAATATTTCTGAGCCAACCAATGTGTCCTAACACCTACCTTGATGCCAGGCCACTTTCATGGGTCCTTTGGAGACTAATGCCAATAATACCAGTGCACCTTGGCAGCCTGCTTCTTGTGACAAGATTGCATTGTCAAGGGGATGATTAAGTCCTCTAAACATCACCTTTCCTCGTCTTTAAGGGGCAAGTTTACTAGATAGTTTATCCTGTTCTTCTTAAAGTGTGCGGAGCAGGGATGTATGTGGGTCTTAGGTCTAACATATAAACCCCGGTAACATGTTGGTGCCCCCTTTTCAGACTTCTTCTCTTGTCTTGCCTCAGTTAGCTCACCCCACGACACGAGGTCATTTCCCACAATGGCTGATTCAGACCCTCATGGTGTTGGTTGGCTTTTCTTTTCCTCCACTTCTCTCCAATGCCCTCCCAACTTGGCTCTCATCCAGTGCTCTGGGTACAAAGAAAAGACAAGTCACGAGTGGAACTCTTTAGGGTCACTCTCACTCTGTTTTCTGGTATTCTTGAAAATAACACGGTTGTAGAAGACAGCAGGCAGGGCAGAGTGGGGGGGACAAAGGAAACAAGTGATGGGGGACACCTGCACATCCTTTCTTCTGTAGGAAAGTCATTTTCTTGACAACATCCCCTCATGATGTTGATATGGATGGGAAACTATGAGGTAGATGCAATGGGCTCTCCAAGCAACAGGTAAGGGCAAGAGGACTTCACAGTTTGCCCCAAGGGCTTTGGTGACCCTCATGGTGGTCTACACAGCAGGATTCTTGGTGGCCTTCTGCTCATGGACACCCTCAGGACCGTCCTTCAGTGCTCGCTCCTGGACACAGACAAAGCCGTAGACTCCCAGGTCCAAACCTCCTTCCTAGCTTTCAGAAACCAAAGTCTTCCTTGGGCCAGTTCACCGCCCACCCCCCCACCCCCCGCCTTTTCTTAGATATATTCTTTAATTCGCGCACACAACGCACCTTCGTTCCTTTCGGATGAACATGATGAAGGGGTTCGGAAGAAAGGTGAAGCCTCCAAGAGAACAGACAGATCCTGCCTTTCATCTCAAGTCCCTTTTGCTTCTATGGTTCATGGGACTTTGGTTTTGGAGTCTCAGCCCAATTTTAACATTCGAGCTGCCTATTACTGGTGGAAAAGGGGGGCAAAAAAAAAAAAAAAAAAAAAAGAGCCGCTTTCCTGTCTCTTTGCCTTCATCTGCCGTTCACGTGGAAGTGTGTGCGGCTGACCCAAACCTCGCTGACATGTCAGCGTGTAGCCGCAGGGCGAGGGGTGTTTGATTTATAAACGGGATGTATAATAGGCACGGAGCCTTCTGAACGAACGAACGTTCATGGAAAGTCGCATGCCGCTCACATGAGGGACCAAGATCTTTTTTTATTATTTTAATGAATTGAGTTTTTTCAGTGCACCAGGGAGATTAGAAGGTACCTGCCAATAACCCTCTGATTGTGTCCTCGGCCAATTGGTGGGTTTCAACATGGGTACTCCTCTCCGCAATGGAGTTTGTGTGTTAAGTCAAGGTTTAGCTTTGGGTTTGAAGCGCTGTCTTGCTCAAACAAAGCCTCAGACGCTCCGACAGTGGAAGCCATCACAATCCTCTTCTTTGTTTCTTTAAAGAGCCCGGGGTTGGTGGGAGAAAAATCCATTTTGGGAAGACTCGGTCTGAAGATAATGATAGTGAAGATGAGAAAAGCCAGCAGGCTATAAGTTATGGCCTAAGTTGGGAAAGAGGGAAGTGGGGGAGGTTGAAAGAATAAATGACAGCAAGGCCAACAGATCAACCAACAGTAGCAGCCCCAACAGGTAACAAGAGCCCTCTGCGACTTCTGAGGGGCTTAGATCAGTAGCAAAGCATTTTGAATGAGAAATAAAATGCCCCTTCCTGTAAAAGAGGAAGGGAGGTGTGCAGTGCTTGAGAAATGGGGAAAAATGCAATTAAAACCCAGATATAAATAAAGATTAGGTGAGGGAGGATGTCACCCTGTGGCCTCTGGAACCATGTCTCTGCTGCCTCCAAAAATTTACTTATTTCCTGGAACAAAGGAATAACATTGTGGAGAGGTGGGTGCCAGATCTTTTAGGAAAATGGGACATGGCGGAGCAGATAAAGGAGGAAAGGCAATTGGGACAGCGCGCGCGGGGACGTGAGGGGAGCCGAGGCCCCAGACAAAAGGCACAGATCCCGAGGCAGCAAGATGACTGAACCGTGGGCAGGAAGGACGGAAAGATGACTCACAGTGACATTTGAAAGACATGGGCTTGGATATTTATTGGAATGTTGCTCACCGTTGGCCTTGGGGGACCACCTTTGTTCAGTGAGTCAGATCCAGTTTTAGGGCAATAAACAGGAAAAGACCTTGAAAGATGACCACAGATGCTTGGTGCGTAGAGTCTGGGAGGAGACCCCGAGATGAGATCTGGGCTCGGAGAGAATGAAGGGTTGGAGGTCTTGCCCCAGGCAGGGCCATCTTCCCCACCCCATCCCCCAGCATTTGCTCCCAGAGGAAAAGCACACGTGCGTCAGGAACTGTCTTCACTCTTGGGCTTGGTGTCATTTCATTTACAGCAAATTCCAGCCAAATATAGGAAAGAATAAAGAAATAAGCACTGATTGATGGCTGACCATCCCTCAACAATCCATAGAGAGCCCTTCTAGGCAAAGTGTGAACCCCTATTTGTACCTATGTCCAATCCTAAAAACTAGCACTTGAGGGGAAGTTTTCTGTTAGTCATGTAGACAATTCATCTTGGGATTCTTCCCAGAAAACAGAGTGGAAAAGTATTTCGTGTTAGTGAATGGGTACTATTCTTTCAGACATTTCCCCAAATTGTTAGTAATTTACCCTAAAACATAATATCCTTAAGAACCCCCCCCCCCCCATTTGAGCATTATAACTCTGTCTGCAAGGATTTTCCCTTCTGTTAACTCGCTTTTAGCAATAAAACAAAATTTCCCCTAAGCCAGTCAGAGACCAGCTTACATAACTTGTGTTGGTTTTTATTCTGGCAGCAAAAAGTCATTCCTATCTGTGGACTCACTGTTTAAGCATTTATTAGTAAAATTCCACTCGAAATGGGAAACAAGAGACTCTGGATACGAATGAGAGGGAGAGAGAGAGAGAGAACCCTCAAAGTTTAGTTTCGTACAGAATGGAGACACTATGCCAAATGGCACACTGAAAGATACCAGGGATGGAAATCAAACTTGGAAAACAGAATTTTCTGCGTATCAGCCAGCCCTAGAGTCGCCTCGTGGTGTTGTGTGCAGTTAGCGGAAAATGAATTGCCTCGTTAATCTTCTAGTCTGGGGACTCCGTTAGGGAGCAATGCAGCAGCCCAAGCTGTAGGCATGGGAAAGGAGCTCTGGTCCTGTCCAGCTGGATACTCAGAGCAACACAGGTTTCCAACGCGGGGCTTGGCGAGTGGTACCCAGGTCATCAGCAGATGGAGGGTCAGGAGAAGGGGACGCCAGGAGGGGAGAGCGTTTGCGCAAAGGCTGACTCAGTGAACGTGAAGGGCAGGCTCTGAAGTGGAACGCACACAAAGGGCTTGTTGTGGCGCCTTCTGCAGAAAGGCCGCGGAACGTTCTGGAAGAGCTGACGCCCACACTTTAAATTTGCCCTTCCCTCACATGAATGAACACATATATCCAAATAGGTCAGCTGAGACAGGAGCAGGGCGGATTCTGGCCTGCCAGCTCAGCAGATACGTAGGTGTTGTCTGTTGGTCTCCATGAGGCGCTGATGTGTGAAAAGTCACCTCTGTTTCTCAAGAAGAAACCCCAGAGCCTCGGCTTTTGCTTCTGGTAGTCTTCAAGGGCTTAGATGGAAAGATGTGATAGTTATATGTTGTACCTTTGGGCATTTTATAGTTTGCAAATGTGCCTGATAGGAAGTCACTCAGGGGCTGGAAAGATGAATTAGAGGTTAAGAGCACTTGTTGTTCTTGTAGAGACCCGAGTTCAATGCCCAGCAACTATATGAGGACTCACAGCCATCTGTCACCCCAGCTCCAGTGGATCCAACAGGTATCTGGTGCATATGCATGTGTGCAGGCAAAACATTTACGCAATAAAGTAAAATAGATAAATCTAATTTTTAAAAAGTGCAGCCACTCATTTGCGCTGCTTAGATACACTGTGAAAGGCAAGGCCTTATTTGTTTGTGAACTGCCGTTGCCTCCGTACTTAGCAGAGCACGCAGGAGATGTGTGATTAGCATTTGTTATATAATGAATTTTTTCCCCAAAAGAAATTCAAGTGACTCTTTAATAATTCACTCAGTCTCTGAACTCTAGCTGCTCATGTACAAACAGGATGTTTGGATGGGACCAGACCATGTTGGCTGCATAGTGGAACAATCCTGGGGCTTTGATGGGTGTGGACCCATGCCCAGGTTCCTTGTTTGTCTATGAAGCAAGATCTTTAGCTATGGGTCCAGTCAAGCCAAATCAGAGGTCTCCTGCTCTGCTGAGCGCTGAAGTCCCTTCCACCTTTAAGGTTCCATCACCCGTTTCTTTGTGTGTTTATCTTTTTTTTTTTTTAATTTTTATTTAATTTATGTGCATTGGTATGAGGGTGTCAGATCTTGGAGTTACAGACAGTTGTGAGCTGCCATGTGGGTGCTGGGAATTGAACCCGGGTCCTTTGGAAGAGCAGGCAGTGCTCTTAACCACTGAGCCATCTCTCCAGCCCCTTGTGTGTTTATCTTAACTCCTTGGAGGCAGCTAAATGCAGAGGTAAAAATCCAGAGCCCTGTCTGTGAGCAGTAAATAAGGCATCTTTAAAATGATCGTACTAAAAGGCAAAAAGTAAGAAAGCAAAAGAAAAATAGTATGCCTGCTACTGATGCTGCCTCTATACGCTTTCCGGAAGGAAGCTCTGTCGGCTGCTGTCACTACTCATATTCATGGAGTATGCTGGCAGCGACTACAGCTGGTCTTCTGCGGCTTCTCTGTACTGCCCATGTGCTGTGCTTCTTCTGACACTCAAGGGTCCTTACAGGAGGAGAGGATTGAGTGATGGACTTAGATTCACAGGAAAGAGGAGGCTGGACCCTTTGGCCATTCTGGGCTATTGCCTTGTCATCTAATTAGCAAGTTGAGTTTAGCAGGCTCCAGTCTTCAATCTTGCCTGGTGACTTCTCCCGCCTTGTTGTGGCAGCTAAGTGGGTGGTGGCATCTGCCTTTCTCAAACAAGCAAATGTGGACTCACATTAGCTTGTGTCCACTCTGTGGACAAGGCCAGACTTCTGTGTAACGTGGCCATCAAGCCATGAGTCTCCTGGTAAAGCTAAAGGGGGGGGGGTGTCTAGAAGTAACTTCATGAAGGCCGATAAAATGCTGAGAGGGAGATGCTATTATGTCAGTTTTTCTTTTTCTTTTTTTCAAGCCATATAATGTGGACAATCTTGATTTAAGGTCAGTCAAATATAAAAATAAAGATTAGAAGATTGTAGCCGAGAAGACAGGACATTTTTGATATGATCAGGTTAGCTAGACTCTCATTCCCAGAAGCAATCAATTGGACTTCGTCTTTGTGAGCCATTGTGTATGAGTGTGTGCATGCATGACTCTGAGTGTGTGTGTATGAGCACGCATGTGCACGTGTGTGTGTATGTATGTAGGGGTGTGGGGGAAGAGAGGAGAGCTGAGGGAAAGGTAATCAACATTTCTTAGTTGGAGTCACTTCTAGAAAGGACAGCTACAGAATCATTTTATCTAAGTTTATCCAAGCAGCCTTCTTCCTTCTCTGGAGCCATGATTTGAGCTAACAAGCCACCCAACACCACCAGACGTAAGACAGGTAGCCTCAAGTCTCCCAGAGCAACTTAGCATCCTGCAGGTGTGTGCGGGGCCACCATTGATGAGCAAGTAAACTGTAAGCCCCTCTGAAGACCACAGAAGAATTTTGGAGAACAGGTTCAATCTCACAACACAGCTCTTTAACCATATACATACAACAAAAGTGGACATTTATATGTATATATGCATATACATATACACACATGTGTAAGAAATATAATGAAAAAAGAAGAAGGCTATCAACTTGAGGGAGGATGTGGGAAGGACAGCTGGGAGGGGCTGGAGGGAGGGGAAGGAGGGAGAATGATGTGATTCTCTTTCTATTAAAACATTTAAAATGCCACCAGGTCTCCCCATCCAGGAGGCTACCAAGAAGAGACTTGATACCCTATGAGCATATACAGGGGGAGGAGGTCCCCTTCAGTCACAGTCATAGGGGAGGGGAGTAAGGAGAAAATGGGAGGGAGGGAGGAATGGGAGGATACAAGGGATGGGATAACCATTGAGATGTAATAAGAATAAATTACTAAAATAAAATTAAAAAAAACATTTAATATGCTTTGTAATGAAAGAATAATGTAGTTTTCTTAATACATTACAATTCATATTAGAACAGTGTAGCATTATGGATAATTCTATAACTACTGATTGGAACCCGGACATTCCTGGGTGGAGGTAGAGATGAGACGTTCACCTTGTTCACTCTCATTCCTGTGTACAAAGCCATCAGCACCTTTTTAATGCTGAGCTCTCAGCCTGGACCAAAACAGCCTTGAAGGATGAGGCTCCAAAGCTAAGCAACCTGCCTGAGTCTGCAGCCCACTTCTCACTCTCTTCTTGAAAGGTATATAAATAAGCTGGGTCTGGAGGAATTGAAGGGATGCCAACAGATTGCTTTTCTGTATATATCTCTTTTCAGGATGTTCTCAGAATAGCTGTCTTCTAAAGGACATATTGGCTTGTTTGTCTCTGTAAAATTGAAATGCCTATGTCGGGCCTTAGCTTCAGTTTAAGTTAACACAATTGCATATATGGACATTCCTGTGGTTTCTCTCTCACACACACACAGCTAGTGCTTTTGAGTTTATTTTTCACCAGATAATATAAGAGCAAGCAAATATATCAGTCATGGCACAATTACCTGGAACTCAAGTTGAAGGGTCTCTGAGTGGTCCATTCTCTGCATCTGTCTGTCATCTATCTTGCTATTTACTATTATCTATCTATCTATCTATCTATCTATCTATCTATCTATCTATCGATCTATCTCTCTCTTTTAGTTAGCTATCATCTACATCTGTCATCTGTAATCTATTAGTAACTTATCTATTCATCTATTATATGTCATTTTTCTATCTACATCCACTGTCTTGAAAACTGTTTTATTATTTCGTGATTTTAGTAAATATTTTACTTCCAAGAGTTAAATTTTCTATACCTGGAAAGACAACATGATATGACATTAAAAACACAGAGCAGAGCATTGTGGCATGTGCTTGTAATTACAACATTGGAAGGCTTGAGGCTCCAGTACACACACACACACACACACACACACACACACACACACACACACACACA